>JABUIW010000217.1:207032-265410 GCA_013363375.1 Menidia beryllina
ATGCGGTGGCGCTTGAGGTGGTGCATCAGGATGAAGGTCTTGCCGCACTGCGGGCAGCTGTAGGGCCGCTCGCCGCTGTGCGTGCGCTGGTGCACGCGCAGGCTGCTCTGCTGCGTGAAGCGCTTGCCGCACTGGCCGCAGCCGTAGGGCTTCTCGCCCGTGTGCGTCCGGTGGTGGATGCTGAGGTGCGAGGAGCACTGGAAGTTCTTGCCGCACACCGAGCACCAGAAGGCGCGCTTGCGCTTGTGGCTCTGCTGGTGCAGCTTGAACTGGTGCAGCCGGCTGAAGCACTTCCCGCACTGCGAGCAGGCGTGGCCCGCCCGGGCCGCCGCCGCCGCCGCCGCCCGCTGCTGCTGCGGGGGGGGGGAACCCGGCCGCCGGGCGCTCCCCGCCCCCCCCCTCCGCCCCCCCCTCCGGCTGGGCGTGCGGCGCGCCCCTGGGCGGGTACACCGGCTCCTTCTGCTTCTCCGGCTGGAAACCGGACAGCTGAGGGGCCTCCTTCTGAAAGTCGGCGCCGTAAACGCCGTTGCACGGCCTCGGGGCGCCGGCGTTAGGGGCGGCGTTGGCGTCCGGGTGCTCGGAGAAGGCGCTGGAGTACTCCTCCACCACGCTGGAGAAGTCGGGGAAGCCGGCGTCGATGTCGCCGCCCTCCATGATGGAGGACCAGAGCTGGCTCTCCCGCTCGTCCACGCAGAAGTCGGCGGCGGCCGCCGGGGGCTGCTTCCCCGCCAGGTGCTGGCAGCCGTCCTGCCGGAAGCCCCGCCCGTCCTCCTCCTTCTCCGTCTTGATGGCGAACTGCAGGCCGTTGAGGTCGGCGGCGTGCGGCGCCGAGCCGTACGGGACGGCGAAGTCGGAGGCCTTCTGCTGCCTGGCGGCCTGGGGGTGGAGCAGCCGGCTCCCCGGGGCCCCGTGGTACTGCAGCGCTGCGCCTGCGCCTCTGGAGGAGTCGCTGATCCACAGCGCCTCGTCTGGACTCTCCTCTTTGATCGAAAAGGAAACCGTGGCCTCTTCTATGTCAGGAAACTACAAAAAAAAAAAGGATTTAGTTCTATTTTGAGGAACACGACACAGCTGTAAACATCCTAATCCTAAGAATGGGGGTCCTTTCTACAGCATAAACCGTCTTATTCTGTCAAAGCTCGGCCCTCTCATGGGAGGATCTCCATGGATCAGACGCCTTCATCTCAGACATCCCACAGGCACCTGAATGCACCGAGATCTGGAGAATTCGACGACCCAGTAAACACCTTGAACCTGTTGCCTCCTTCCTTAAACTCCTTCCTAAATCCTACTCAAGACTCCGCCAATAAGAGCAACCCTGGAATCGGTGAAGGTGAAAAGACAAAGTCGACTTAAGAGTGGGTTTGTGAGAATAAAACATACAGAAACTTTCTTATTTTTCAGTCATGATCTCTGCCCTCCTTTGGCAGGTTGGTTAGATTCATGGGTCGGAGCCGTCTAAAGGTTTTGGGATCATCTCAGAGTCGGATTTGGATTCAATCGGTGCCAATTTTCTTTAAAAAATAGAACAAGAAGGGGAGATTATGAGCATTTTCCACGTCAGCATCACTGCTGCCTAAACTGGGCCCTGATGACTCCCTTTTATATGAGTGCCTGTTAGTCATTTCCAAGTTTTCCAGCTCCTGTGGTCCAAAACAAGTTACCCGGGCTACTTTTTTATAGCCGTTTGTAATCCAGTCTTACACCGGATCCACCTCCAATAAAACCAATAATCTGAAAACAAACACACCTTAATGTCGTCTGTGGGTTGCGGACAGTTGTTTCCCAGGTCAGTCCCTCGATCCATGTAGTTCTCTGGATGCAAAAACAACAACAACTTTAAAAAGCCGAGCCAATGACAGCTGGGATCATTTCATACAAATAAACCCAGAAAAGGCTCCCCATGCTCGGCCATCCCTGTGGGGACGGACGGCCTCCACATGGAGGTGGCTTCCCCCGGTTTTCTGGGGTGCCATTTGGCCCCAAAAGGCGAGCTTAGGACGCACACAGCGCATTCATGTGGTCGGTGAGTCATTTCCCAAACAAACCCCCCCCATCCCCACCCCCCCAGCCTCCTCTCACCGTAGCCGCGCTGCAGATGGCCACTTTTGTTCTCCATCATCACCAGCTTCCGCTTCAGCATCTCGTTCTCGCTCTGCTTTCGGGAGATTTCCAGATGCAGAAACGCACATTTGTCATCGACCAGTTTGGAGATCTCTGCCACCGCCGCCTTCACCAGAACCTCCATTATTGAGGACAATTGGGTTTGGAAGGGAACGCACGTCGCCATGATGATCCAGTTTTTTGTTTTTTTTTCAAAAAGTCATTTGAGATTAAAAAGGCGCAAAGGGAAAGGTCTACCCCCAAAAGTGGATGTTCTTAACATAAAAAAGGCGCAAACAAACGACGCAGGGGAAGCTTTACATCCCTGTTTGTGGCTGCTAGCTGGGACCGTCCTTCCGTGTGGCGGAAGCTTTTTACCGTAAACGCTCTAATTGGCGCCCAGTGAAAATCTGGTGCGGCGGAAGAGACCAGGGACGGTCCAAACAAAAGTAAAACAGCCCCCAAATTATGTCGGTGTGGGTCGATTTGGCTTAACGAGGGTTCAGTTTCGGCGTTAGTTTGGATTTAGTGTATTTTTGCCTGTATTACCTGTATGGACTGAGAGTTCTAGATAGTTTTATGTGTGATGACCTTAAGTGGGGAAACAAAGCGGGACTGAACCCATATTCCCACAGTGCATACTTGATTTTTAATTAGTAGAGGACTACTAACATATTTTTGCACCATGGTTGGCATTTATAATCAGTATTTAACTCTTTAACCCTGTACCAAGGGTACATTGATTCAAATCAGGCGTGCAGAAACAGGGAAAGCTCTAAAAACAAAAAAACATTGTGAATTATAAACAGAAATGTATTAAAATAAAAGTTTCTGTTATGGGATTTGACATTTTTGTCTTTTGACAGTTACTTCAAGAATATGAGAGAAGTGAGGGTGTATTAATATAATCATTAACTTACACTAATGATCATTACAAAAACCAAAGAGACAAACTTGATGAAACATTTTTTTATTATTTGGAAAATATAAAATAAAGAAATTCAAACATCTTCAACCATTTTCGTCCCATACAAAGTGAAAATGATCATAAATACCATGTGATAATGTTGACTTGTGCTATAAATGTATTATCATGGATTAGCAAATGGAAAATCATAAATTAAGAGAAAAAGCAACGTATTTCTAAAAGGCATCAACACTGCAGGTGTTTGAACCCTAAATACACAGAAACGCCCACCTCAAAGGTATTTTTTTACCACATCTGGTTGGTTTAATTTGAATATCCACTTATTTTCAGAACTAACCTGTGGAAATAAATATAGGAGGCAACAAAACCAAAGAGAAGCTTGAAACGCCTGGAGGTGCTGGAACACTTTGGGTGTGGCTGAGGTAGAAGGCTTTGCTAATGCTGCGTTTGTTGGTTCTAGTTCATTGAGATGTCTGATGCCACACTTAAATAACTTCATTTTACCATTTGATAAACAAAACTGGCAGAAGAACGCACTAAGATAATTCATTGGTAATCTGGAGCCAGTTCCAGAGCCTTTTTGTGAACTGATAACAGTTTATTCCACGTAACACTTACAGTCAGGGTCATAAATATGAGAACTGGTGCTTTTTTGGCCATTTTTGCCAAAACTGACTTTTTATACTTCATATTTTCTATTAAATGCAAAAATGTCACGTTCAAGTTAAGTTGCGGATGAAATACAGGCTGAAGAAAGTTTATATTTACATTAATCTCTTCCTTTTCAAATCATTTAACTTTTTCAAATGGGAATTGTTTTTGTTTTATTCTGAAAAGAACTCATTTAACCCTATAAACCCTCCCCCCTCCCCCCACAAAAAGGATTTAAAAATAAATTCACATTTTTAACTGAAATCTTTGTTTGGCTCTCTAATATAATCTAAGAAAATAAGCAAAGAAAGGGAATTTCTTTTTTTTTTCTAATCAAATTTCTCAATTGTGGCAACTTTTTTTCCATTAACTAAAATACAAAAGAGAACTCTCTGTAGCTGTTTTTTTTCTTTTTTTAAACAAAGTTTTGACTTCATGACGGGTCTCAGGAGTCTGTGCGTGTAACGCGACACGCTGGGCATTAAAGGGTTAAACTTGTCCCCATTTAACCGGTCTTTCTGGTCCCAGATGAAATCTGATGGTGAAACGGGTGACCCGACTCACCAGAGTGGCTCCAGGGCGGAACGCGGAGTAAACAAAGGGACGCGGTCTGGGGCTCTGAGGGTTCGGGGACGGGTGGGGTCTTTATGTGGGGTCTACGGTCACTCCGCCTCTGCGCCGGCGTGCAGCCGGGCGTGCAGCTTCAGGACGCTCATCTGGCCGAAGCTCTCCCCGCAGACCCGGCAGCGGAAGGGGGGGGCCGGCGCGCAGCGGTGCTCCTGGAAGCTGACGAAGCCGCCGAAGCTCTGGCCGCAGCCCGAGCAGATGTAGCTGCTCTGGGCCCCGTTGGGAGTCCGCTCGCCCCCGGCGGCGGGGGGGGCGGCCTCCATCGCCGGCTGGACCCCGGCCGGCTCCGGCTGTTCCCCGTCTGCGGGGGGCAGCGGCCCCGGCGGGGAGCCGCTGCCCTGCTGACCGTCCGGGTCGGACGTCCACAGCGGGCCCGGGTCGGTTTCGCCGCCCGCCGCAAAGGGACTCTGGCCGCGCTGACCCTCGCCGTCATTGGCCTCCGCAAACCCCTCCACGGAGGGATTATCGGGCATGGCGAACAACAGCTGAGGCGCCTCCAGCAGCTCTGCGCTTTCTCCTGGTGGGAATGACAAAAAAACAAAACAAAGACGGTTAAGTCATCGGAGCTTGTCGGCACGCCGACTCGGCTCTGATCTGAGGCCCGGAGCCCCGAAAATTCTGCCAAACCGAGGGGCGCACGAGCCAAACTTCCTGACCTACGCCGACTTCCGGCGGAATTCCATAGCCGACCGGGCTCAGGAATGCCGGGCGGCGCTCACCGTTGCCGTGCGTCTTCATGTGGCTCTTCAGGCTGCTCTTCTGGTTGAAGCAGCGGCCGCAGACGGGGCAGCCGTAGGGCTTCTCGCCGGTGTGGATGCGCAGGTGGCGCTCCAGGTGTCCGGCCCGCTCGAAGGTCTTCCCGCAGAAGGAGCAGTCGAAGCTCCTCTTGGGCCGGCCCTCCTTCTGGGAGCGGCTCCTCCTCTGCCCCCGGCCGCCCGGGGAGCCCTCGGTGGGGGCGGGTCCCGGGACGGCGTCGGGGGTGTTGGGGATGGCGGCGGCGTGCGGGTTTCCCTGGAGGCAGAAGGCGGCGGCGGCCTCGGCCGGAGGCTGCAGCAGCTGCGCGATGACGGGGAACGGGCCCACGCCCTGCGGCGAGCCGCTCAGGAAGTCGGCGGCGCCCAGCTCGGCGCCGCTTTGGAAGCCGGACGTCCACAGCGAGCCGCCGGGGTCGCCGGGGTCAGCGCCGCCGTCCGGGGGGTGTGTCTGCTCCCCGGGGAACAGGGCTCCGGCTTTGTCCTCCTCCTCAGGCTCCCCTTTGACCTGAGCGGGCGTCGGCATGGAAACGTCCTCCACCATCACGCAGTTCTCTGGCTCGTCGGCGGGCGGGCTCCCCGGGGGGTTCTGAGTCTGCTGGTCCACTTGGATCTCACCCGGTCCAGACTGAGTGCCTGGTTGAAGGGGAAGGACACGGTTTTGACAAAGTACTGATCATATTAATACCAAAGAGACACTGGCTGCCATCTTGAAAGCCGCCATCTTGGATAAAGATTAATAGGAGGAGCAGAACCGTCTCAGAGATTCATCGGCCAGCCAGATGTTCAACATCTGCTCTGGTTCAGAGGTTATCCCCCCTGCAACATCTGGAAGGCTCTCCACGTCAGCGGGCTGCGATCCTCTTCAGCCAATCAGCGACATTTCTGCAAAAACTCCTTATGGTCGGTACTCACATCTCCCGTGAATCTTCACGTGCTCCTTGAGGCTGCACTTCTGGTTGAAGCTCCGCCCACACAGCTGGCAGCCGTAGGGTTTCTCCCCGGTGTGAATCCTCTGGTGGCGCTCCAGGTGTCCGGAGCGCTCGAAGCTTTTCCCGCAGTACGAGCAGACGAAGCCTCTCCTGAAGGCCCGCCTCCTCCCGGTCCTCCGCGGCCCCCCGCCCGGCGGGCCCAGCCCGGGGTCACACGGGGTCAGGCCGCCGTCGTCCCCCCACCGGCCGCCGTCCTCCCCCGGCCGGCCCGGCTCCCCCCCCTCCCAGGCCAGCCCCTCCGTGGGCTCCCGCTTCAGCTCCTCGTCGCTCACGGGGAGTTCGCCGCCACTCTGACTCTCTGTGGAGAGACGAGAATCTGTCAAATAGAAAAGACAATTACTGTCATGAGAGTGTTCATTTTCTTTTGCTTCTTTCAATTGTATTCAAATATATTGAATTCATGCATGAAACCAGTTCATATTCTGTTGGATTTTAGGTTCAGATTTAGCTGTTTTCATCAAAAACTGGGTATAAACGATGGAGCATTTCAGTTTGGGATGGTTTAAGGAAGTCAGTCTAATTTCCGGTGTGGAGTTAAAGTGATGTCTGACAGAATCTGTTGGACCTCGAATTCATTTTGGATCAAACCGATTCCTTATACTGGAATAAAGAAACTTCAACCCAAACTACAGAAACGGTTACAAAAAGCCACTTTAACATGTGTAGGAGTAAGTTCTGCAGTTAAATCATTGTAATTACAATCATATGCATTCAGTCCCAGGAACTTATATCCGATAAATGAAGGAAAAAGACTAAAGACTGCAGAGACTGCGATTTTTTTCGGGCTTTATGTTGGCAAAATGCAGGTAACGGAGTGGGTTTGATCTCGGTGTGATGGGAGGGGTGTGTTCGAGCTACTCACCGTGTCCGCCCGGCCGGGCGGGGCGCAGCGCCGGCGCCTGCCGCGCCGCCCTCAGCTCGCCGTGCAGCAGCTCCACGCTGCTCTTCAGCTTCCGGATCTCGTCCTCCCGCTGACATATTTCCAGCCGCAGCACCACCATGCCGTCCTCCACCACTTTGGAGATCTCCGCCGCGGCGGCTTTGGACAGGGCGTCGATCACGGAGGCGATCTGAGCGCGCAGCGCGACGCCGCTCAACATCTTCCCGAAGCCTCCAAGTCAGCGCGGAGGTGGAACTCAAAGCGGAGGGAAAAAAGTGGGCCAGCCGTCCGGCGCCGGGCGGCAGGATGGCGGGCACAGGGCCGGAGCAGGGGGCCGCTGGGCCGGTCACACACGGCGGCGTTTTTCGCCTGCTCCGCGCTGGCTTTTAGCGTGGGCTCCGCTCAGCTAGCGGTGGCTAATCGGTTAAGCTAAAACGGTAAATAACGAATGCTCCAGTTTAAAGGAAGTGATGACAAATGCTACCGTAAAAACCAGAAGAGAAGTGCAACTTCCGCCGTGGCGTTTTCTCTTCAATGTAGAAAGAATTAGCTTGAGAATGACCGTTAGTCTCAACAGCCAATCCCTAAACGCCCTCCAGTCCCAACCACCAATCACAGATAAGGACTCATCCCTCTCTGGTCCCAGTCAGATCCAATCCAACACACACCCCGTTTATTTAAACCTCAGACATAACTCTTTCACTTTCTGGAATATATTTCTTTAACTCTGACATTATTCGATAAAATAAATACATTTTAAAAAACGAGTTTCAGGTTGAATTAAAGTTTAAAATACTAAATTACTTACATTGCCTCTTGACTAAGGCAAAGTTAAAGTAAAAGGTTATTTTTAAACCATAATATGTTTCATATGGAAGTTTCACAGATTCAATACAACACTCTTAAAAACTCTGAGTCTGGAGAATTTTATTTGCCATTCATTAATAAAGAATGCTCAGTGAAACAGATAATTATTATTTTACCTTTTCCATTAAACAGATTAAGTGCTCGCAGCCAGAAAACATCCTGATCATGTATTCACTCTTTATAATACAGATAAAATCCTCACATATCCACCACACCTTTACACATTAAGCGGGACAAAAAAATGTTATGGAAATCTAAAGTCATACCATGTTCCCCAGGTTGCCTCACAAACTGTGGTGGAGGTTAGGTTAGGTTAGTTTATCAGCAGTTCCAGTTTGTGATAAAACATTTTTTAAAAACTCAATTTCCAATGTGAATGTGCAGAGAAGCTCAAATCTTACAAAGTGCCCAAGTTATTGTGAAAAGTGTTACTTAATCATTTATTACTAGATTAATCACTTTAATTAGGGGCTTTGTAATGAATTAACTTCTATTCATTGCATTACTATCAAATTGCACTGGACACCAGACATATATGTGAATGTAAACCACGACCCATTGGTCTCTTTTTTTAAATGACTTTAAAGGCCATACAATTTCTTGTAAGTAAGAGCTTCCTGCCTGTTTGCCAAAAACAATTAAAACTCTAAATATCTGGGATTTATTTGCAATGTACTGCATGTAAAGTGGTGTCACAACCATGTAAATGAAGAATTAAATGAAGAATTTTGTGTTTCTCCCAACACAAGAGTATCATATTCCCTTTCTGTTATTCATCTCTGCTGCTGTATGTTTCTCCGTCACTGTGAGTGTCCTGGGGGGGGGGCGGGAGGATAAAACCGAGGCAGGAAGGAGGCCGAGACATCGGCTAACTGCAGGATCACAAATCAATTTACCCAAAAAACACACACGTTGGTTGTGAAGTTCAATGTCTAAACTTTTAAAAGGCTATTGAAATGTTTTGGATCGCACAAGCTGTTATAGAACCGTAATTATCTGACAGTAACCGATGAGTCGCAGTATCCTCGGCAGGCGTTGGACACAAAGACAACGCCAAACACAAAACTCCTCCTTTTTCTGACTAACGGCGAGCGCCTCCCCTGTGCTACCTGCCCTGCAGGTGGATCTCTTGATGCATTTTCAGGTTTCCCAGCACGGTGAAGCTCTTCCCGCACTGCCTGCAGCTGTGCGGCTTCAGCCCGCTGTGGAAGCGCTCGTGCCTCAGGCAGTTGTCGTGCCTGGAGAACATCTTCCCGCAGATCTTGCAGCTGAACGGTTTCTCGCCCGTGTGCACGCTCTGGTGCGTCTTCAGCCGGGTCTTCTGGGTGAAGGACTTCCCGCATTCGAGGCACCTGAAGGGCTTGAGCGTCTGATGCGTGGACTTGTGCTCCTCCAGCTGAGACAAGCGAGGGAAACCCCTGTTGCACACGGAGCAGGTGTAGAGCTTCTGGTTGGGTTTCCACACGCTGATCCGACCTTTCGATCTAAAGCTGGGCCTCTGCACCGCGGGCAAAGCCGCTGGTAGCTCGACAAGTTGTGAAACCGACTGCATGCACTCCGCCGGAGCGACTAGAGGGAGAGAATCGTGCCTTAGCAGTTCATTAGGAAAATACTCTGAGGCGGGAGATCCCATGCACGTGGGCCGCATCGTCACTTCTACTTTAATGGGTGCAGTTAAGCAACCATCCGACACCGTCTCCGGTGCGGCGGATAAACAATTAAAGGAACTTTGTGCCTCCCTGCAGGCGGAGTAATCCTCGGAGTGAAAGGGGAAAGCCGGCATTGCTGCGCAGGTTTCCTCAAACAGGCCGGGAGCAGCCGGCGGCCACCTGGAGTCGCCCGGCTCCCCCCCGTCAGAGCCCGCCGCCGCCATCGCTGCGCCGTCCGGTGGTTTGGCCGCAGGAAGTTCACCTGCGGGCTCTTGTTTCACAGCTGGCCTGATGGCAGGGCTCTCCTCCACTCTGACCTGAGGCTTGTAGAGTGAATCGGCCGGAATTGGTTGAGGAAACTCTGCAAAAGCCTTTCGCTTTTCTTGTACATCTGCAAGAAAACAGGGTGTATATATGACAAAAGCATAAACACAGCAACCAGTTAGGAGCTCGTTTGTTAATGGGTGCTGATTTGTTGAAGAATTTGATGTTATTTACTAGGTATAAGCTACTTTAACTTTTTTTTTCTAGTCACTGAGGCCCCTGAAAAATCATAACATTTTCATGACAATTAATTAATTTAATAAAAGATCAGTTGAGCAAAAGAGGAGAAAAACAATTTAAGGATAGGATTTAAGAATCTAGAAAAAGTTGGCTAGACACAGCCAATTTATTTTAAGAAATAGTCAATCTATGTAGTCTAAAACATCAAACTGCAATGCTCTTGCTTTGGCAGGATGAGTATTGATTAAATACTCTACATTTGAATTCCTAAATTGAGCTAAATGATCAGACGAATTCAAAAAGACATTACCTCAAGTACTTTCATGACATTAATTCGCATTGTTGACAGGCAAAAGCCTTTAGCATCAGCGAGTTAATGTTGAAGTTCAGAGTTTTTGTATGAGGTTCGGCGTGGCAGGTCCACCCCCACGCGGGCTTGGGTTGACCTCTCACCTGTCCGAGTCCCGCATGACGTCTGTGTCTGCCTCTCCTCCGTGGCACGGCTCGCTAAGGCCTCTTGGGCTTTGCCGAGTTTAGCCTCCGTAACCTCCAGGCTCCTCCGCAGCTCCTGGATCTCATGGTCCCTCCGACGCACCTCCAGTCGAAGAACCACGCAGCCTTCCTCCGCCAGCTTCGTTATTTCTGCCACGGCAGCTTTCGCCAGCACGTCCATGATGGCGGCGACCTGCGCACCGAAGGCCGAGGGGGGAGGCATCTCAGTGGGAGCTCAGCTCAGGGGAAAAGTGAAGTTTTAACGAGGGCAGAGAAGCGCCTCACTGTCGTTCTGTGTATTCACTTCCGGGAAATGTCAGAGCGGATGTGACGTAACAGCTAAAGAAGGCAAAACGTTTGATAAACACGATAAAAACTTTATGACTTTAAATATGTCAGGTTATCAGAAATATCTTTAGTTTTTTTTTAATTATTTTTCTATTTATTTGACAGTAGATAGATTATTTTTAGTCAAGCTCAAGGTATCTTTATATTCCCCAGGGAAGCTATTTGTTGTTGAACCAGTAGTAGAGTAATAATTCATAACCAGCTCACACACTGGTCAATCCTAAAACATAAAGGATTAAAAAAAAATGTGAAAGTGCAAAAGAAGAATAATTCCTAAAACAGCTCAAACAAGCTTGTCAGACTGTGTTTAAAGCCAGATGTGATGAGAACAGATGTGAGAGAGAACACACTTCTCTGTCCTTGTGCAGCCTTTAGCCTGTGATGGCCCTTTGTAAACATTAACCTTAGTTCCACCTAACACATGAAGCAGCTGGCCTGCAGATGTGCCCGCAGATGCCCTCTCACCCAACAGTCCTCCAGACACCAGACTGTGCCGGTAAGAGGGCTCTGCTGCTGTTGCTGCAAAATGGGCGTGTGTCTTCACTTCTTAACCACTGGGAGAGGTTTCTTTGCAGTTTGTCGGCGTTTTCAGAAAGTGGAGCCATCCTTACACCTTGACTTTGATGCTAGGATTATTAAAACATCATAGTTAAGTAAACCATCAGTCATTTCTGACTACAAATAATCCTAAAAGCCTTCATTTAAAGCTTTAAATTGAGTACTAAGACAGACGGTATCTTGAAAACCTGTTTTTATTCACATTATCCAAAACATTGAGACTACAAGGAATTCATCATAATACAGTTTATTCAAGTCACAACCATATCGGCCATTTCTTTATAGATATCCTGTCTATGTACATAAACAGGTACATACTATGTACAATCTATAGCTGAAATGTATTTCATGATCAGATAACTAGTGCAAACAGCGAGCGTGAGTTATCTGATTTAAGGCTAATCAATGAATCTTTCCAACAAAGTGGCTTTTGAAAGGTTTTAAGGCATTTTATTTGTTTATGTTCTCAAGAGAGTTGTGATTTGCCTGTTTGTCAGGCTCAATCTGAACCTTATTGTTTGCTTTCAGTTCATGTTTTATAGAACCTAGCATCAGTCAGATTTATCAAGATGTTGATTTATTAGCTATCCATGGCCATGAGGCATCCTGTTTAACATAATGACTGCGAAGAGGCAAAATCCCAGACATGACCTCGTGTGGCACATCCTGCCCTGTTCTCTGTAAGAAACTGAAAAGAAGCATGCTTCATAGACATAAAAATAAAATGTGATGATTGTAACCCCAGTCCAGGTTTACATGACTCTTTCCAGCTGTTTGAGGGGCCATTCAGACCGTTTGCTGGGCCACATCAGTCCAGAAGAAACGCCCTGGGCGGACTTCACTTCCCGCATCCCTCTGCGTCCGCCTCTCCCTGCGCTCGCTCTTTTTCTCTCCTCAGGGTTGCTATGGCAACGGCCTCATCGAAGCACATGCTGTGGGAGCTGTGTCGGTTGGCGGGGGCGCCCTCGGCCCCGTCCCTCCTCCGGTCCCTGTCCCTGAGGAGCGTCAGCCTCTCCCTCCGCTCGGCGCCCTCGCCGTCCTCCCTCCTGTCTCTCTGCTGCTGCTGCTGACGCAGGGTCAGGGCGGTCATCCTGCAGTGCTGGGGCTTCGGGGGCACCACGGGCACCGCTTTGACCTGGTAAACCCTCGGCTGTCTGGACACGACCAGCTTTCTGCCGACGCCCTCCGACCCGCCGTCGCTGCTCTCGCTCGTTTTACTCTCTTTTGACTCAGAACCGACAACCGGTTGCTGTTTATCTAACCTCGGCTGCCCCAAACTGCTTTGCTCATCATCCTTTTCTGAGTCACTCTTCTCTTTTTCTGGTTCCTTTGAAACCGCTTCTTCCCCGTCGTCGGGCCGCGCTTCTTCATTGGCGACACGCTCCTCCTGTGTGGCTTTTTCTAGTTCACCCATCGCCGCCGAACCAGTCTCATCATCTTCTTCTCCCTTCACTGGATCTGGGAGTTCTTCTGCAGGGGCCTGCAGGGATTCCTCTTTCTCCTCCTCTGCTGACACCTGCGCCTCGTTCGTTTTATCTGCACCGGCTTCCTCTGTTCTCCCTCCGGAAGCTCCTGCCGGCTGCCCTCCCTCCACTTGGGCCTGCTCGGCCTTTGCCTCCACCTCAGAGAGCTCGCGTTCTTTATGTTCGATCGCTTCGCACACCATCTCCTCCAGCTCACTCCAGATGTCGCTCTCTGCTCCGACTGAGCCGTGCCGCTCTTTGCCACCCTCCTCATTTATGTCTGATTCCCTTTCGCCCCCTCCTGCTGCGAGCTCCTCCACCAGGTTTTCTCTGCTGTCTGTTATCTCCTGAGCAGACAGTTGACACGTGTGGTCTTCCTCTGCTTCACAGCAGCTGATGGAGACCCTCGGAGGTTCGGGCACCACAGAGGTGTCACTGGACTCCTCCAACTGAACGTCAGCCCCGTAAGGTGGGGGGATTTCATCCACGCCCTTCAAATCCTCTTCTTCAGTTTCCAGCCCGGCGTTCGGCTCGCCCACCTCCTCGCTGCTCGTTGGGAAACTCTCCACGCTGAGGGCTGTCGGTGGATCTGAATTCTGAGTTTCAGCATCTTTCAAGGAGCTCAGTTGTTCGTCTGTTGCTCCGCTGCAATGACAGATAAAGAGCATTTCAGATATAAGTAGGTGCGAAAAAGGGTGTATGAAAGCAGGAAATCCTTTTTTCTACTGTGGGTGTTTCACTTTTCTAACTCAGAAGAAAATATGCATTTTATGTGACCGAATCAAAGAAGTAAGTTCTTTTAAGACCGAGATGCACAATTCGTATTAAACAAGACGTCTTTTTTTAGTCAACTTCAACTAAAGGACCAAATTCAGCCAATTTATTAAACCAAGTAATATCAATGGGGATCAAGAATGTTAAGATTTCTCATTTCTATTAGACATGTATGATAAAAAATAGACCCTTCCTCAAAACTATGGTCACTTTGGTCAAATGTGACAACATGATGATGTTTTTATGCGAAGTTAATATATATAAATAAACATACATAAATGGTCAGTGTCAGTGTCTATAGGCACTGAAGCATCTGCCCACACACAGCATGGTGAACTCTGATCCCTGCAGCCAAAAATCACCGTGCGCCTCAAAGGGTTTGTTGTCCCTGAGAAAATTCATGTTCCTGAGAGAAATTCAAAGTTCCCAATCGTTTAAATTCAGCTTCCACCAAGTCCTGAAGGGTATATCAAGATAAAGACAGAATGCTTCTTCTTTATCTGCTGCTTTGCACTTTTCTTACCAACTCTTTAATATGAAATAATGGTTAAAGAAAATTAAAGAAGGGTTCTGCCCTACTTAATTCACCTGTAAAGCCAAAGAGAAAAACACAGAACGGGTCTGCAATATGTCATTCAATTAAGGTGGAAAATGAATCTTAGAGTCAGTAATCACCTTTGTAATTTGTCTTCCGGCTGCTCTCCTTCATCGTCCTCTTTCTTCTTTGCTGTCTTCCTTCCTTCCTCTTCGCCTCCTTCCACTACTTCCTGCTTCTCATCTCCACTGGTTGCCTCTTTCTGAGCAGAGAGTTCTAGTTTAAGTGGCAGGCCGTTGTTCCCCTCAGGGGTCTGAGCCTCAGAGGGCGGGGGGCGTCTGTCCGGGTCGGGACGGGGGGGAGTATTGGCGCCCAAACCGAGCCCGGACAGGTTGTTTAGAAAGAAATCCGGCGGAAGGCTTTTGACAAACATGCTCTCATCCTCCTCGCTGTCATAAAGGTTGTCGTCGTCGTCGTTGTCGTCCTCGGACAGCGACTCCTCAGAGCAGCAGCCCTCCGGGCCGTGGACGGGGGAGGTCATGTAGGGCAGGCTGAGGGACTTAGTGTGTCGGTTGGGCAGGTCCAGGCTGAGCGGCCTGTGCGGCTTCAGCAGGGCCTCGCTGGGCGTGGCGGCGCCCGGCTGGGGGCACCTCCGGGGCCCCGCGGGACGCTGAGACGCCTGGGCCTGCTCCATGATTTCGTACTCGTCGTCCGAGTGACCGGGGGGTTCCACCGAGAACTCGTTTACCTTAAAGGCAAAAAAACAGGCATGACGTGAGCTTTAAGAAAATAAAAACACTTCTGAAAAGCGTTCAGTCTCTTCACAGTTCAGCATGTTCTGAGCTTTAATGCCACACCTGAAAGGGCACGCTGCAGTCCATGTGGTCCAGGACACTGCAGTCCATTTGGTCCAGGAAGTCAAAGTTGTCTTGGACGTAGCCGGACAGCCCCTGGTCGTCGCCGCCCACCTCGGTGGAGTTGAGGATGTCGGAGGCATCAAAGGCACCGTCGTTTCCCTGCTGAGGCTCTGAAGCTGACTGCTGATCGGTCTGCATCCCCCCCTTCATTTCTGTAAGCCAATCACAGTCAGACAGCCAACTGATGACCAAAAATGAGGAAACATTTGAAAGAGCCGCAAAACACAGAAAAACTGTCACTTGCACTTTCTGGCATCATCTGCTAATTCGTGAAGAATTGATATAATTTCAAAGGAAAATTAGTTGTATATTAAAACTGATTGTCTGATTGTCTTTCCGATGGGTCTTAACAGGCTTTGCTTAGACGTTCGGGACAAAAATCAGAGGTTGACTTTGTTAAAAGCCCCAAATAGTTTCCCCATTTTTGGCATAAATCACTTTTAATGGTAGACAAAGCGGCAGCTGCTGAGCTTAATACGGGTGGGCCTGTCTAACCGAGCAGCTGTTCCAGATGTTAGCAAAAGGCGCGGTGATGGTGACAAAAGCGTTTGCTGTACCCATGTAATCGCTGTTGTCCTCCTGGTCCTCGTGGGCAGCCTCCCCGTCCTTCACTCCCTCTGTGTGGGAGCTGGAGCTCGTGGTTCGTTGCTGCCCTGAAACACTTCTGCCCTCATTCCCCGACTCCTGCTTTTGCTCACAATCTCTCTTCGCCTCCTCATCTTCCTCCTCTTCTGCTCCATCCGCCTTTTCCTCGGTAACAGCCCCCGCTTCTGATTTACCCCCCTCTGGATCTTCCGTTTCCTGGTTTCTGACAAGGGCCTCCTCGCCCTTTGGGCTGTCTTCCACCTGCCACTCCATTCCTTGACACTCCTTCCTCTCCGTCCTCCCGCCTCCATCCCTCCCCTCCACCTTGTCCCCTGCATCCTTATCCCTCCCCCGGTGGATGACCCTGTCCCCCCCGCCCCCCTGCAGCACCCCCAGCGCCAGGTTGGAGGTGATGTGCAGCGGCACGGTGACCAAAGTGGGGCCGGTGATGTGCATGGCCGCTCTACGGCCGGCTTTACTGTTCAGTCCCGGGGATCTGGATTGGACGCCCTCGTTGCTGGGCAACCCCAAACCGTCTGGGTCCAGAGCTGTGTACGTACCCTGGACCCCCGCCCCCCCGCTCACGAGGCCCGTGCCCCGGCGGTAGGTCACCGCATATTCGCTGGCACCTAATCCGCCGGCGGGAGCCGGGGCGTCCGGGGCGGGCGGGTGGGAGGAGGTGACCAGGGGGGACATGTGGGTGGACGGAGGACGCTGGGAAGAATGTCTGGTCCCTGCGAAGAAGAAGAAAGAAGTCAAAACGGTCACAGAACACCCGGGTGTTCTCCTGGTTTGGCACAGATAGTTTTGTCCTGGGCCTTCAGAATATAGCACAAAATAGTTTTTTTTATAACTTTTCCTCTCCACCCAGTAGAATTTCTTTAACAAAAAGTAAATACACGTATTATACAGAAGAGAGAAATGTTCATAACAATCCAAAGCAGCTTCGGTAATGGCACCTTCATTTGGATACGGCGGGGTGCTGAGCGAGTCCATACTTCTTGCCGGTCTCAAAGCAGTCTTCTCTTTCTCTGAAATTGAAAAAAAGACAAGCCCAGATAATTTGATGGTGGTTTGAAACATGTGAACCGACTGAGAGCTGGATCTATTGTGAGGATAGACCAGAGTTATGGGTTGTAGGGAAGTAAAAACAGTTTTTAAGTCAAGCACACGCTGACCCGCTGACAATGATCGGGTCATTCATCTGACAACCTATAACCTGTCTCTTAGAGAGGTCAGAATTTACACATTTTGGTTCTGAAACTACAGAAGGAGAAGAGGGATTTAGATCAGGGCATCAGATTTTCTGCCATCTGGATCAAGGATTAGGTTAATGCCACTGGAACAACCTGTGTATGGTGTGAGGGGGCTAAGTTATAGATAGAGTTTGAGGATCTATTTCCTATTGAATGACTTATCATTAATGACATATTTCCTATTAAATTGCTTAAATTAAATTAAATGATCTTGTGCATATTATTTCGATAATTCCTACCTTTGCTGGAGTGCTTGTGCCTCCGGCGTTGGTCTTGAATTCGAACTCCGATATTAAAAATGGACATCCACTTCCTGCCTTTGAGGGAGCCTTTCCTCCTGAGGCGAGACAAACAATTTCATATGAAAATGTGTTCGGCCTGACATGTCTAACCCCCAAAAAGCGTCCACATGGCACTGTTACCGTGTAAAGTTTGGTATTGATTATCTGGATAAATGACTGGTCAACTCACTTGTCTGTGCCTTCGATGATGGCGTGGTACGGCCTGATGGGCAGAGGACCGTCTCCCGGGCTGATGTTCCCAAAGTTTGGCTGCGCGGATCTGAAGAATACCTCTTCCTGATTGGGCATCGCCGAGGGGGAGGGGAGAGACTTCCTCCTCTCGGTCGGTACACCTGTAGAAGGCACAGGAAGGAGGTGAGGCGGAGGTAAATGCGTGGGTCAGTCGGCAGTCGGTCAGCAGGAGCGTGTCTGTGTCCTGACCTTCCAGAGGAAACAGCTGAGGGACGTGAGTGAGGATGAACTCCACCACGATGGACTGGACCCTGACCTCCATGAAGGCCGCTGTACCGTTAAATCCAGAGGCCTCGATATCCTTTGACCTAAACATGAGCATTAGTTACTGATTGATTAGCGGATGGTGTTAGATTACAAATAAATAAATAGAAGACTTAGCCCTTTAACTTCTACACAAAAAAAGTTTCTCAGCATTTTTTTTTTCATGCTTGGAGCAACAATCCTCATAATGAGTGTTTTTTTCATCCTGACTTGCATAAGTCTTGAATATTGAAACAAAAGGTCACAGCTTCACGTTCTTTTAGCGTTTTTTACTGACACTACATTTTACAGATGGTTTTAAAAAAAGGTTTGCTTCCTCTAATCTAAGATTGGACATGTTTTCAAAATAAGGATTAAAGTCAGTGAAACACGTTAAATGGTTAAGAACAGACAAGAAATAAGAAAAGTGTAAGGGGAACCAAGGACATAAAGAGAATTATTGTTAATTATGATTGTTAATAAAGGTGTGATTATGCGCTTCTGTAGGACCCCCTGTGACCCTACTTGGATAAAGGTTGAATAGTATAAATATGGATGGATGGCTGGTTAGATTTCATTGTTCTTCCTGTCAATAGATGCCGTTTCCTTTACATTTCATAAAGTTATAGGACAAACTAGGGGTACAGCAGCAGGACCTTTGAAGGGAACCACCCCAGAGACCCAAAGTCTTTGGACTCCTAAAGGTACAATTAGCTGCTTTGACTTCAGCCGCCACTGGTCACCCTCTCAGTCTGACGCACCTGAGCAGGTTGGGGGCCCAGACGATGGCCAAGTTCCTGGCGTGCATGTTTGTCTCTGAAGAGAAGGAGGCCATTTTGACGAGGTGGCGCATCAGAAACTCCAGAGTCCTGCACAACACACACACACACACACACACACACACACACACACACACACTGTGTGAGCCAGCAGCTGCTGTTTCAGAAGGTCACTGAAAGCCCCCAGTCAGTTTCTACCGACTCCTACCGACTGTAACAACTTTAATGGCTTTATTTTCCAGGATGCTTCTTTAAATTCCCACTTATGTTTTCAGTTTTTCAATTTTTTCCTTGTTGTATTTTCACAAAAATTATGGATTTCATAGAGACATGAGGGCACTAAGTTAGAAGAAAATCTAAAGAGTGTCAGATTAACAGTTTTTGGGTTTAAAAAAATCATTCTTTGGAATGTTTTTCAATTTGAGGAGCCGCATAGAATTGTTCAATATAATTAAATCTTCAGGTTTTACATTATCAATACTCCTGATTTAGTTCATTATGGGAGCAATTCAGACACAATTGGTCGTAAATTGAACACAAGTATTAAAAATGAATAATTTCTGTTGTTACAAAACTTTGTCAAATTTGACATCTTGGTTATATTCACGTGGAATTCAACCTTCAAGGAGCTGATCATTTTGATTTTAAAATGCTATTTCGTTTAAATTTGTATTTGTTTAAATTTGTATTTATTTATTTATATCTTTCAAATTGGATATTTTAATCCATCTGATTTCCTAACATTATACTTTCATCATGCTGAACCTTTGAAAAAATCATGTTGATTTTGTATCAATATTTTACACAAGTAACATGTGATTTTTGAAAATAAATCACTGCTACTGTAAATGTTTTTGGAGGAATGAGTAAAAGCTGGGTTTCTTTTTGATCTTGACCTCTGATCTTGACGTGTTTGCTGAATAAGGATGAAGTATTTCATCCCAGTTTTAGCCAGAACAAAGAGCTACAGAGTCTGTGAACCTGCAGCAAAGTAAATATTTCACAGCTGTTGGTGTAAGTTAAGGATGGAGCAGAGAACTGTACCTGTAATGTGGCGCTGGCAGTTCTTTCAACACATCTTTGATCTTCACCAGCCTCTCCTCCTCCAGCTGGATGGCCACAGCCTCCTGTGAGGCAAACATGTCTTTTCAGTGGTCATTATTCTAATAATTGATGCTTTTTTCCCCCCATGTGATTTCATACATCCCTGTTGTGTTGACTGAGGAAGCGGAACAGTCTGAGATACTCACAGCAAACTTGTCGTACAGCTGGTATGTGAGCAGAGGGTTGGGCAGCTCTCTGAAATAAGCTTTGCACAGCGAGCTGACGCAGTGGATGTCCTGCAGGTACACGTCTTTGTTCAAATCCGGACTCCCGTCGCTCTCAAACTCGCCCCTGAAAGTGTGCAAAGGCAGGTCCGGTTCAGAGCTTTTTAACATGGCCCCACAGCGCCGTCAGGGAGCGGCACAGAACCACAGACAGGCTCACCGCAGCTTCTGGATGTTGGACGACACTCCGGACAGCCTGTAGATGCCGTCCACGATTCCATTTTGCTCCACAAACTCACTGCAGCAACGCAGCACCAGAGGAACTGCAGGAAACGCTCAAATTATCATAATTTCAGCTCCATTTTACATTAGCAAACATGCACTGAAGGCTTTGAGAAAGAGAGATTCATCAACCCCAGACAGTTGCTGATAAATGAATGATCAATTAAAAACCAGACACTTGTTTTTGTGCCAAAAAATAATTCCTTTAACAAATCCCTCTGTGGCTGCATGAGATGCTTGCTCTGTTTAGAGCCAGCTGCAAAATCAGCCGAATCTTAAGGAGCAACTGAAATGATTCAAAGACATTTTAAACATACTGGAGAGGCAAATATATCAGGTTGCAAATTTCAGACTATTCTGATATCCTAATTATGTTTCTAATCTCTTCCATGTCTTGGATAGTACATCCGAGAAAAAATACTTTTGAGTAATATGAGTTCATATTTATTTTGTTAATAACAATTAAAAACTTTCCACTTTATGCCAGTGTTGGCGTTTTTGTAAATTCACAACTGCATTTATATATAATGCTGAAACAAAATTCTGTCCTGGGAGAAAGCTCTACAAGTGTTAGCTATCAAATAATGAAAATGCACTGGGGAAGAAAAGCTGAGGCAGGAACTTTCTTAGTTTCATGTTTGCAAGAAAAGAATAACCCCATAAGAGAAGCACAATATGGAGACAATCCAAAATTTGACTAAATGTTGGGTGAATTCTCTCAGGCAAATTACTTTTTAAACTAAATGTAAGCTGATGTTTGCTGATACATTTCCAATGAACCCCATGAACAGTATGCTTAGCTCAAATTTACCCACACCAAGCATTTTCATTCCCAGGAAAACCAATCTGTGCGTCACTGTATTTAAGGCGAGTTCGAAATGAAGAAACCCAGCACAGGAATGGCGAAAGTGGAGTGTGACAGAGCAGAAGGAGAAGATTTCTCGGGGTTCGGGTCGTTCACTTACTCTCCAGAGAGGAGGTGGTCAGATGCTCCAGCAGGTCGCATCCGAACACCTTCTCTTTGTTGCCCCCTTTTCTTCGAACTCTCCGCATCTTGTCCAGCTGTTTGCTGCTCACATTCAGAGCTGTGCTGCTCGGCTCGCCAACGGCCACCACCGGGCTCCCACTTGGTCAACGTGACTGGGACTCTGAGGAGGCGCTGCACATCTCAGAGATTTGGCTGCTGCTTCCTCTGCCTCAGCGCATGTTGTTGAGCGCAGGTTGCTTCCTCTCTGAGCTCTGTTGGGGTGGTAAAACTCTGTCTTAGGGCATATTTCGGTTTTCCCTTCCTCCCTGCGAGAAGCAAAAACGGCCAAGGTGTTTTCATGCAAATGGACAACAAGCGGAAACCGACTCCACTGAATCCTTCGTTGAATATGCGTCTCTCCACTTCCCCCTGATGCACTCGAATTATTTTTCGAATGAAAGGCCACACCCTTGCCTCTGAACTTCTCCTATTCGGTAAAAAACACATTAAAGAGGTCGTTCCAGTCACACTATACTGAGTCTCTGAGCTGGTGGAGCCTCTGAAGTCACTATCTCAGCTCCCGATGGCCTTCGGTCTTGGTTACAGGCCCGGTTGGTCCTTCCTGCCCGCATGTCATGGCCATTGCAGCCCTGTTCTCACTGCAGCGGAAGTCGTGCAAGAGCGCACAAACTCAGGCACACAATCAAAGTCTAACTGCCTCCGTCTCCATCGTCCCGACACCTGCCACCGCCCTCCCCTCACTCCCCATCCTTCCCTATCCGTCCACCTTCATTTAAGGGTTTAACTGTAAAAATGTGAGGACGGGAACTAGCTAAAAAGCAAACAAGAGTCTTCCTACCTTCACTCTGAATCGGCACACAAGTAGCAGCAAAAAACGATGACGCAAAAAACCACCAAACTTCCCCTGTTAACTTCCTGAGTGTCTCTCATTCTCTTGTGCTTTCTCTGTGTATGTGGCCCTCGTTTTCTCCGCCTCTACCGACTGAGTAGGGAAATCAGTTCATTGTATCTACACAGGGCATCTATTTCCCTCTAAAGCTTTGTTTCTCTCTTTGCAATCCGACTTCCATAAGATTTACTAACGCTGACAGGAGGAGGTAGACCTGCACAGCACTTTGAGACAAAGAGAACGTTTTTTCCTTTAATAATTTCAGATCGTGTGTACAGTCCTACAGCAGGAGAGCGTGGCAGGGGTCAGGAGACCTGGCACAATCTCTTGACACAAAACTATGATGTCGGGCAACATGGCCAGTTAAGGCTATGTGACTTGTGTTCTATTGTGGTTTTAGGCATGTGGAACCCTGAGTCTGATGCAGATGTTCTGGTGAAACTGGGTCGATATCTGAGCTGGAAACAGCTGGTGCAGTTATGCAGTTTCCTCCTTGTTGCAGAACGTTAGATCTAAACCTCAAGGATTCAGGGAGGCCAGTTGCAGTTTTCAAAACCAGTGAAGTCATACTTTGCAGACATTAAAAGCAGCTTGTTTCGACTGATTACTTTCTGGTAGAATTTCTGTGTAATGTCAACATTTTTACCCTCAAATACAGCAGCAAGTAAAGTAGTGAGTGGGAGCACAATCATACAAACTGCTTAAACTCATCTTTTGGAAGGGGAAGGGGCTCATAGAGGAACAAGAGAACTTCAGAGAACTTCCTGATACATCTGATGGCCTTTAAGATGAAGTCACAAGAGATATCCAGAGATATCTAATACAAGTCAGCAAAATATCTAAAAACACAAATGATGCCTCTGGAGAAGTATTCCAAAATGAATCTGCATGGGGATATGTAAAGAAAACTATAAGCTAGCTGTTGTGTGTGGTGGTTGTTTCTGGTTGGACTTAAGTTCTGTGTTGTTCTGTGGT
This sequence comes from Menidia beryllina, assembly GCA_013363375.1. Classification (NCBI taxonomy): domain Eukaryota; kingdom Metazoa; phylum Chordata; class Actinopteri; order Atheriniformes; family Atherinopsidae; genus Menidia; species Menidia beryllina. The sequence goes on from JABUIW010000217.1 coordinate 229,871, forward strand.
GCTGCAATTTAGATATATTCAATTAAGTTCCATCGATAGACCACCAAAACATATCAAATATAATTTCTAGGCGCTGCAAAGCTACAATCCAAAGCAGACTGGCATGTGCGACACAGACTTGTTGAAAATACAGGTCAACAATTATGGCGGATTTGTATTTAAAGGCAGATACTGCTGTAGGACTGATGATTTCTTTTCTTTTTTTCTTTTTCAGGGGATCCAAAAACAGTTTGTTGAGAGTTTTCATGTCATTCGGGTTTTAGGGAAACTGAACTACAGTTTGAGCAGATCCATGAGACCTTCTAGGTAATGGAACAAGGCAGGATGTCCTCCACACCACTGGAACTTTTTCCTGAGTCCCACATGGCTGTTCTGCACTGTTTTTCAGGGGTTAGAGGAGGTCCCACTGTGTCTTAATGTGGGGAAAGAGGTTGGTGAAGTTCTGTTCTGTGACATGACTTTCGAGATGTCACAGAACGGATGTGGTTGAGACGGGGTGTTTATTTGAACTTACGGTTAATTATTCACGTTGTTACTATCAATACTATAATCATTACTGTCATATTCGACTCTGCTCCCATCAATCTGATGCTCATTCGCTGGAAAGTTTAAGATGCCGGACTTCGCTTTCTGGCTTTCGTCTGCTTCTCTTTGCACCTTTCTAAAGTTATTATGAGTGTTTTCTTTTGAATTTTCATTGAGTGACGAACATTTTGAGTCACATTATTTATTTATTATTTCAAATGCACACGACTTGTGTACCATGCGGTCGTAAACCAATATTTACGGTAATGGCTAACCGTCATCCGTGGAGGACTCTTGTTTCCTTTTCCTGTACCTCATACAGTGGCGGGAATAACGCATTGTGCTGTCGATTATAAAAAATAGACTGACAATTTCATACTTAACATCAGTTTGTGTCAAATGTGCTGTTAAATATTCATCACAATATTACTTTCGGTCGAAGTGAGAACCTTTGAATGAAATGTAGCCGCCTAAGCGAACTGTACAGGTAGAGAAAAGAAGCGACCCTCTTTTTTACATCATCCACAGAGGAAGTTGTCATCGGCTAAACCACGCCCCCTGGTTTCCAGCTGTGTGAGATCCGCTTCCCGGAGGAGGTCTGCTCTCGTCCCCCCCCCCGGCTGGTTTTTGTTTGTTTTCGTCGGCGTCATGGAGGCCGGCGGCTTCCAGAGCCAGCTGCTGGCCGTCATGGAGGTCCTGGCCAAGGCGGCCGTGGCCGAGATAAACCGGCGGGTGGACGACAGCTGCGCGGTGCTCCGGCTGGAGGTGAGCCAGAGCCGACGGGACATCGAGCTGCTGAAGAGCAAGTGTGAGGCGCTGGAGGCTGAGCTGAGGAGGAGCAGGATGAGAGCCCGCAGGAAAGGTGTGGATTTAGTTCCCTAAATCACTCAACAATGAGCTACGAATCATAGAAGGGAGGAACCAGACCACTTAGTCTGCCAGATATTGGGTCCAAATCATCTCTCAGGACCTGTTTCAGGTCTTTGTTTCTCTTTAACAGGACATCGCTTTCATATGCCCTTTTTGTATATTTTTTCTTCTTCTTTTGTCCTCCCTTTGTTCAGATTCTGCATATCCTTTAGGGACATGCCACCCTATGATAAGCAGGGTGGTCAGGGGCAAAGGAAAGGCCAGTGTTAGAGGGAAAAGACGTCCAGAAACCCAGAAAGTCTGACCGAATCTGAATCTGAAAGTCTGTTTTTCCTCTCTGTCAGCGTGCAGCCCTCCTGCAGACGAGACACATCCCAATTCAGCCAAAGATGCTTTTCCCAACGCGGCCAGCGCAGACTGGGACCCCCCGATGGAGGCCGAGAATGTACCACAACAAGTAATACATTTAACTGACTACTGATTTACCTTTTCCCCTAAATAGTTTTTTGTACACTTCTGGTTTTGCAGATATATTTTGCCTAAAAATAGAGAAGAACAGAGTCTTTCTGACTCCACTTTAAACCAAATCGTCGTATTAATTATTAGATCAGTTGGAGTAACAGATTTGGCTTAAAGCAAGCAGACCCCGGTGGTTTTAGGGCCTTGGGTCTGATCCTGTAAGGCCGCTCCATCAGGCTGACCATCAGGACACGGGTCAGATGTCTATTCCGCCTCTTAACCCCCCGAAATGTGTTGCGGTTGTTGCAGTGTGCGGACGTGGAGGCTGCAGGCGAAGCCGAGCACATACACATCAAAGAGGAGTTGAAGGAGGAGGACATGTGGAGGACCGACCCAAAGGACAAAGAGAGTGAGCAAAAACACTCACACAAACACACACACACTCTCTTAACTCATTGACTGCCAGCCATTTTCAGAACAGAGAGTCGCTCACTGCCAGAGTTTTTTGAGAATTTTGACTGATTTTTCAAGAGCCACAGAATAGTTTGTGCTATGACTATGTAAACACCGAACACACCAAAAGAAAGAGTAGACTCTCTTCTATCATCAGGAAAAAAAATTTTGTTTCTACCTTATTCCGTTCTTCTTCGACGTGCGTCTCACCGGCGCCATTTCTCTCATAGCGAACCATTGCGTTTGTTTTTATTTGCTTACGATCTATGCTAATCTCCCATCAAAAGTGGCACAGATACCTAGAGGGTTAATTTGTTAGTCCAAACTCTGTCTAGAAGCCGATATTTACGGAAAAACTTTCGCCGATCGTCCTCCAAGCCACTCGCATTGAAAAAAATAAAAGACGTCTATAGACGTCTTTGGCAGTCAGCGGTTGGATTTGAAAAGACGTCTATAGACGTCTTTGGCAGCGAATGAGTTAATCAGCCGAAATCAAACTCTTTTTCCTCTCTTTTCCCGAGAGGTCCAAGATAATCCTAATTTTTGACCATGATTCATTTCATTTTAAAGACATTTAAACCAACAAAATCCATCATTTGTTTCCTTTAAGTTTTTCTGGTTTATATTTCCTGCATATAATTTCTATTTTCACCCCAAACCAAAGGTTTGATGCCTTTGCAAATGAAAATAATAGATTCCTAGGTAGGTTGAATAGGTTAGAGATGCTGTAGATGCTTAATGAATCCTACAGGTGTGGCAACCTCGGATTGGTAAATGATTCATCAGTTTCATGCAACATTTAAGAGCTTTAAAACAGAAAAACATGGCCAGAGGAAGTAAAACAAACGTGTTCTCTCGGCTTAAGTTACATTTGCTGAATCATTTTTGATTTTTAACGAGACGTTTTTACTTCTCAGTCTCTGAAGGCGAGCAGCTGCCCCAGTTCGGGGCCACGCCCCCCCCCCAGGAGGACTTCTACCTGGAGAGCCACGGCTCGGCCCAAAACCCGGTCCACCCCGAGGCCCTGCTCTCCCCAGAGGAGCGCTACCAGGTTTATCCAGAGCAGCACGAGGAGTCGGCGGGGGGGGTGAAGCGCGAGCGGCCGGAGGGGGCCAACGGCTCCGCGGGCCCCCTGGACGCGGCCCCCTGCTTTGTGAGGGAGGAGGAAGAGGAGGAGGATGAGAAGGAGGGCCAGCTGTGGTCCCCGGCCGGCCTCCAGTTCCCCGGGCCCCAGATCGAGCCGGCCCCCGCCCGCTTCGCCCCCCGATCTCACTCGGCGCTGCTGAGCGCCGCCAGAGCGAGACGGCGAGCCCGGACGTTCGCCTGCAGGAGGCTGCAGCCGGAGGACGGGCCCGCCGCCCTCCCCCCGTTCGCCGCCGGCCCCCTCCCCCAGCAGTCCGAGCCCCAGCACGCCGACCCGGACGGGGACCCGGCCATCTCGCTCTTCAGGCCCGGCCACGGCGGCGGCGTTGGCGTGGGCGGGTTCCTCCTGGCCCGGAGGATGCGGGCGGCGTGGCGGCCCGGCCACGGCGAGAAGCGCTTCAGCTGCACGTTCTGCGACAAGAGCTTCATGCGGTTCAGCCAGCTGAAGGAGCACCTGCGCAGCCACACGGGCGAGAAGCCCTTCAGCTGCGCGCAGTGCGGCCGCAGCTTCACCAAGCAGTGCAACCTCATCCGCCACGCCGTGGTGCACAGCGGCGAGAAGCCCTACCAGTGCGCCCAGTGCGGGAAGTGCTTCACGCAGCGCTCCAGCCTCAAGTCGCACCAGAAGACCGCCCACTGACCCCCGCCTTTTTCTAGAAAACGCCCCAAAGGGGTCCAGATCGATTCTCCGCTTTTTGGTTTGACCTGCGCTGCTGTGGGAACGCCACCGGTGTTCTTGTGTTTTCACAGGCTCACCACAGGAACACACTCCCTCCTCCATGCCTCATTAAATAGCCCCCACCCCGAAAGACACATAGCTTTTCTACCACCCTGCTGGAAAAAGAGAAAGGACAACAGGTGTAGTTTAGATACACTGAAGGGCAGGACATCTTTGAGCCATGCCACTCAATTAGGAGGGTTTCTAGATCTCTGTTAGTGGGTCCTTTTTTAATGAAGTGACATATAGGATTATCCTCACACAGTAGTGTTTTCCCAGTAATGCCTGGAGAGAACTCCTCCTCCAGGGTGACGGGAGGATTCCAGATGAAAGATGCGGGGCAAAATTCAAAATGGCGGTCACAGATGACATTTTGGACCATGGTAGGATGTTGCATCCGTTCATAGCTTTTACACGTTTTGTTATTGTCGATTGATTTTAACTACACGTAAGTTCCCAGTTCACACTAAATTGAAGAATGCGTTCCTGTTTGTGTTTTTCAAGCAACCGCACAGATGGGTGCCCGTCCCTTTTGGGGTGACACATGATGGGTCTTTTTCATGGCCTCCACAAACTTATAAGCTAATTTCTGAGACTGGAGTGAAAGAAAAAAGACAAGAAACACAGAAAACTCGGGGAAGCTTTGTTATTTGATCAGAAAAAAACAAAACAAAAAATACATCTCAGTCTGTACTCAACGAGGCATGGAACACATTTTTTTACAGAAATATACAACGGGTAAGACATCGAATGTTTTCCATAAATATCAAATTAGATCCTTTATCCTGTAAAACGGCCAGATAAAGGTTGCATAGAAAAGTAGTGACAGGACAGCTCCATTTATATTTGTGTGTGTTTATCACTGTACAAGTGCGTCTGAGTTCCTTCTGACCCGACCGGGCTGAGATCTGCATTCGGGGACAAAACCCCCACAAAGGAAGTGAAGCAAACATGACTCGGAGAAGAAGAAGAAGGAAAAAAAAAAAAGGCTTCTTCAGTTTGTGCGTTGAAAACTGTTTCTGATTAACTGCTTTAAATACTTATTAACAATAAAGAATCTGTTATAGACATTCGGAGTGTAGAGCAGCTACCGGCAGAAGCCTTTCTATGGATCACCACACAGACAGTTTAGTTAGAAATCAGCTTTTAGTTCTTTCTGTCTCTTCACATAGCACAAAACTGCACGTCTGACCCCCTGAATAGAAAGCCCCCCCTTTAGGATATTTACAATGTTTTCTCTTCCACTGACTCACGCTCTGCTTTTAGGCAAAGTGATTCTCTTGATTTTACAAACCGTCGGGGGGGGGGGGCCTCCCAGAGCTCCCAGCTCTGAAAATAACACTCAGTTGGCTGAAATCTGAGAGGATTTCTGAGTTTATAATGTTTCTCAACACTGGAGCTACACAGTAAACATGACTTTCCAAACATCATCTGGCTCTGGCTTTATCTGAAAAGGCGTGATTCTTAGTGGATTTTTTCTGTTTTAATAAATGAACTGGCGTCTGGCTTAATCTGGACGGTTCAGAATCACCTTGAGAAGGGGAAAAAAAGTCTGTTTTCGAAAACTGACGTGAAATTTGAGAGATGGCTTTCAAACTGAAATCGACAACTTGAGTCGCTGTTTGACTGAAATGGGAACTTTTTCTTAGCCAAACTGCAATGAAAACAAAAAACAAAAACAAAGAGCAAAGGTCTCTGAGGGAAACGGAGCGGGCTGTAAGTGCTGACCTAAGTGGAAAAATACGAGTGAGAGGTTTCCTACAAAAAGTCTCCTCTTCCCTGAATTGATCTGAATTCAGATATCCCCCCCCCCCTTTAAATCTGGTATCTATTCTCAGGGGAAGGCGGGCGCACAGTAACATGGGAAAGATTTGTTTATCTCAAAGAAAACATCCGAACGCGGCTTTAAATTGGACGCGCAGCACGAAGGATCTTCAACGTCCCTCACGGAGAGCGAGACGGCTTGAAGGGAAGAAAATCTACACCTCACGAAATTAAATATGAACAATCTTTTTTAAGGAAAAATATAACGGGTCTGTGCTAGTGGGAGAGCTTTGAAAACCAGGCGTTAAACTAAACCGTGCACCTACAGCAGAGATGCTCAAAAGGTGACAAAGCTGGAGTGCTTTTTCCTGGTCTCCACCTGCCTTTCCCTGTCCTTCCCTTCCTCCTCACCCTCTTCCTCCTCACCTCTGTCACACGTCTGAGCCTCTCTGGCCGTCCCTCTCTTCCTCTCGGCTGCTGGAGCAGTCCATGGCCTCCCCGCCGTCCGCCTCGCCGCTGCTCAGCATCGGGCAGCAGCCCCCTCCGCCCACGTCCCCCCTGCCCCCCCCCCTCCTCCTGTCCGCCTCCTCCTCGTCGTCGCCCCATCCTCTCTGCCCGCAGTAAGGTGGGATCTCTACCACGACGTACTTCTTCGCCCAGCCGCCCGACGCCGCCCGCTGCCGGCCGTCGATGGGCGCCGTCAGACCGCCGTCCCCTCTGGAGTTCGCCGCTGAGGGGGAAGAAAACAGGCTTACAGGATATACGAGCTCGGCATTTGGGTTGATTCCATTCAGACTCTTTTTAGAACTGTGTGCTTTTGTCGAATTATGATTATGTCGAATATTTGTGAACAATGGACAAACACAAGATGTCCAACTCAGCGCCTTTTACTATTTTTGGCGTGTTTTATCAAACAGCAAAGTTTAAAAATTCAGCACCACTACACACTGATAACACCTGGGTTAGGAAAAAGAGCTCATTTTAATCACTGGGGACCAGCATTGCCTTTATCTTGGGACACATTTTAAGCAGAAGTCGGGTTTCCAAAAACGAGGAAATCCTTTTTTTTCTAAGGCCAAATTACTTCCGCAACTCACAGGTAAAAATGCATTTCACTCATAAAGGAAAGTCCTAGATATCCATTCCAGGAGCAGCGGACTGACCTGGGAGGGTGGCGGACATCTGGGCGGAGCTACAGGTCACAGACCCGTTGTAGTTGGAGCCCACGGCGGCGGCGGCGGCCAGCTGGAAGATCTCAGAGCGGGGCAGCTGGGGGGACACGGGCAGCGAGTGGCACTGCCTCCCCGGCAGCTGCTGCCAGTAGTAGGACGTCTCCTGCTGGGGTCCTCCGGGCCCGTGAGCGGGCGGCTGGTGGCTGAAGGCGCTGCCCGGAGGCGAGTGGAGGTCGAACACCAGCGAGAAGACCGACTTGCTGGGCACGTCGTAAAACTTGATCTTGCCCCCGCACAGGTCCTCTCGGGCGGTGAAGGGGTTGACCTTGCGGACTTTGGCCGCTCTCTGGGAGCTGGGGGGGTTGTAGTAAGGGTCTTGGACGTTTATTTTTCTTCCCGGCTTGCAGGAGAAGATGTCCGATTGGCTGCGGCTGAGCCAAATATTTCGTCTGGGCCGCGGGGATTTGGGGGGGATTTTGTCATTTTGGAAGCCGAGAGGGTTCAGTCGCTTAAAGCCCTGGATCTTCTCACCTGGAGTGAAAAAAGAAAAGGTTTTAGTGACTTCTTTTTAAAAAAACAAAAAACAAGTGTGATTGATGACAGGGACTTGCTGTTGGAGGTAAAGTGAGAACCTAATATGACCACTAGGTGGCAGCACATGCCAACTCCTGCACAGGATGCCAACCCCTCAGTTTAAAAATGGAAAAAAGATGTTAAAATTGACATTGGGACATGATTCAATAGATGTAACTTCCTCACAAAGGCTGACTCATGGCATCAGAAAAAATATGCATTGAGGAATAAACTTGTGATTCATAAAGTTAAGCAAATTCTCATTAAAAAAATATTAATAAAAAGAAAATAATGACAAAAAAAAACAAAACAGCACACAATGATTTCATCCTTCTGCCAGAACACATTTTTATTCCTGGAGATATCTGAATGTCTGACTCATCTTTGTTGATAAAATCTCTCCTTGTTTTTGTTGTTATGCTATGAAAGTCTCAGGAAATACTGATGTTAATCAGGGGTGAGGAGGAGGAGGGGGAGGGGGAGGGGGGGCTGAGGGAGGAGTAGCTCCTGTACCCATCAACAGCTGATGAAGTGAGAGACTCCAGATCCAAGCCGTGCTCTCCACAACAACAGCTTCAGGGGAGATGAGCTCTCCTGTCAGCGGGCTGTGACGTCTGTCTTTATGTGTCCAGTCACCGTCACTCAGGTTTACGAGCAAACAACACCGGGGGGGGAGAAATGCGCTCCACTCGTCACCCCGAGAGCCTGCATCCTGTGACATAATGTGTCACGAGTAAAAGGAGCTGCCCGGCTCGTCCGGACCAAAACATTACAGCCTGCTGACCCCGGGATGGTCAGACATGCAGGCGGCTGCACGCGGGACCAAATTAGCAGCCAAACCCTGACCTGGATGGATCGAGTGTCTCGGAACGGGAATGCTGATCTGAGCAAATCTCCTCATTCGACGACAATAAAGTTTATCAGATCAAATGTGGGACCTTTTTTTGTCCGTTAAACGGGAAGCTAACAGGTTGCACGTGGAGATGAAAACGTGCTGGAGAGGGGTGTGGGCACTCTTCTGTGTGCTGGTCTGAGCTAAAGGAGGCTGAAGTGCTGTGTGAGGGGGGGGCGTGCAGAAACCTTTGGGAAGGCTCTTCTTATCGTTCTCACCGCCGAGCGGCGCGCACTCCTGCTCCATCGCTTCCATTTTAAGGCGTGCAAAGATCTCCTCCAGGTGCCGGACGCTATCTGGGAAGGATGGACGGAGCTTAGGATCCATCTGTGGACGAGAGCAGACGAGATATGGGTTTATTGTGGGGGAACGCTCAAACATCCAGTTTAACCGGTTCAGACTGGAGGCGTGTGAGTGCTTATGTGATGGTGTTGTTTATTTTAGACGCATGATTTAGTTTTTAATGGCTTAACGCTGCACTTTGTTTCTCAAAGAGCGGAATAACAGGAATTCTTCCTTTTTAAGCGTCCGTAGAAAATTTATTGGTGTTGCACTTTGGAAAACTAGCCCTTTCAGCAAACAGTCTAGATGAAATCATTACAATACCACTATAAAACTTGACCCCCACCCCTCCCACTTAGATATGCGAGTTGAAGATAAGATAAAACGGGATAGAACTTAATTATTCCTACAGGTGCAATGTGTGAGAGTTTGTAGGGACTAATTTGAGAATAAAACCAACTTCAAGCTGTCCAAAATGGAGCTCACGTTGGGACAAATGTGAGGATGACCGACAAAGACAGAAGGCAGAAAAAGGAAGGGCAATGTGGTAGAAATAATTCAGTAGAAAAAACCCCTTGGAAACTCCTTGGAGGGAGGACAAAGGAGACAAAAATGATAAAAGCGAGACAACAGACAAGGATGAGAAGGGATAAAGGAATCTATACAGGATCAATCAGCAGGGTGCTCCGAAAACCTTTTAAAGCCCTGATCCTCCGCGGGGGTAATTAAAGTTTTTTGGGGGGGGACGTCAACCAAGAGTTAAAGTCAAGTGGAAATGTTTTGGGAGAGAAAAAGAATTGGGAACATTATTTTCATGATGTGTTCACTTCTTGTTAAAAAAAAACAATAAATAGCTACTTAAAAAAAGCTGAATCTGACAAGTTAGCTGTCCAGATTGCTGAGAGCAGAACACCCCCTGGATGTACAGCCAAATCAGATTAATCAGATAATTAGATTGCTCCTTATTCTGAACCTATGATCTCTAAACAGAAACATAGAGCACATAAACATCCCGAGTAAACTGAATAGGGTGCTGCTCAGAGAGAAAACCCATCAATTCTGAAACAGAGAGAGTCACTGGGCAGACTCACGTTGCAGCAGTTGAAGGCCAGCTGGAGGAAGTCAGGCGGACAGTCTCCAACCATGTGCTGGAAGGTGTGGTAGTCCAGGCCGAAGTTCTGTTCAGGACACAAAGAGGTCTGATGAATGATACGCCGAACGCAAACAGGAAATGAGTATTTTAAAAGGAGCAGTAAGGAGGGAGACAGGCTCGCTTCATCACACATTTGACATGATGTATCTCTACCACCAAAGCCAATTTCATGTCAAATAAACCCTCTGAGTTTCAGTATGCTTATAAACCATCAAAGAGTTATAACCACCACCCTTTAAGCCTGGCGCTGAGGCAAATCTCTACAGTGTTTCCAACAGCTGTCGCTGTTGAATCAGTGCTGGCTCCGATTCCATATCAAACAAAACAGACTGTATGAAGACATATGATAGACAACACATTTCATATCGTTTCGAGCATTTATAATAATGTTTGATTGCAGCTGCAAACTGAAGTGAAACAATCTGCAAACTCTTAAAGTTCCTTTGGTAGTTGCAGGAAACGCTGACCAACAAAGCAAGAAATATTGGCCTCACAAGTCCGCCTGTAAACCAATACAATGAGGAAAAGCTTAAAATATTTTGCTGGTCTGTGTGAGAATATTTCACAGCGTAAACAGAGCCAGGGATGCCAACACGCTCAGCCTGTGTACACTGCAAACACCCAGCCGGAGCATTAAAAGGTCAGGAGGAGGGAAGGAGGTGAAAGGGAGGTGAGCAGGTACCTCGGTCCGGGGAAGGAAGTCCGGGTCGGCCTGGACCCTCGCTATGATTTCACACAGGATTATTCCGTAGGAAAACACATCGGCCTGAAAATGACACGTAAAGTGCACAAAGAAAAATGATCCATTACTTTTGATTTTTTGTGGCTGAGCAGCATTAATCAGCTGTGTTTAAACACCTCAGCCTGACTCGGTTTACTTGTATAGGTTGTTATTTCACACAGTCATCAGATTATTCAGCAATGACATAATCACACATGTCACATTTTCATAATATCATGCCAAAAACCCTCCACGATGAGTGTAATCCTTCACTGGTACATCGCAAAACCTCCTTCTTAAATCAGTGACATAATATCTGATGTAACTACGCTCCTTCACCGAGATGAGGGTTGGGGATTTCACCTTCTCGTTGTAGGACTCGTCTCTCAGCACCTCTGGAGCCATCCAGAAAGGAGAACCGACCACGGACAGCTTCTCTCTTTCAGCGCTAGGGCACAAACACAGGGGTGTCTAATTTTATCCAGCATGTCGTAAAAATGAAGAAGTCACACGTGCCAGAAGATGTAAGCGCCTCTTAAGCTTCGGGCCGTCTGTGCGGTGGTGGACGCTTTTGTACGGCCTAAATACAACAAGGCAGAGCACGACGAGGCCAGCAGTGCTCTGGTGGGATCGCGTTTTTGTTCTCATGTACGAGAGATTAAGAATAAACATGTCTGAAACAATAGCTGTTTTTAAGCTGCTAAGTGCCCAGTCCTTCCTGTTTAGAGCAACGTGTGAAGACGGCAGCACTGCTGTTTATATCTGTGAGTGACACTGTAGCTCCCCACCCAAGCTGCTTCTCCACAGTGGGTTTCGAGCTTTTGCTCCAATTGGACTTAAATGTGAAACAAAAAAATGCCTCTCACTAAGCAAAAACAAAAAAGCAGAAACAGTCGAGGTTAAACTTCCTGCTATTTCCTCCATGTTATGCATGCAGAGATAAACAATTGCAGAAATAATTTAGCTACGCCCCCCCCCCCCCCACACACACACACACACACAATCACACACACACCTTTATAGTTCTTAAGAAAAGAGTAAACTCCTGAGCTGATAGGATTCTCTTCTTATCAAAACACCGAAGCTGAGAATGTGCGCTGTAGAGGTGGCTGTTCGTGTTAGTGTGTGACCTGTGTGTTAATAAATAACCCTGGCATGAGGAGGAGGAAGAGGAGGAATACACTTAAGTGAGAGAGCAGCAACAGGAATGTGGTGGAGGAGGCACATCCAAAAGGATTATATTGACATAGCTTGGAATAAAAATTGTATTATCTGACATACTCTTCTCATATTGAGAGTTAATACACATAAACGGGCAACTTGTTGCAACAAAACTAGTAAGATATCTTACTGATTGAGTGTTATAAAGATTTTTAGCATCAAAAGAATATAAGAAGCTTTATGTTGTGATCGGTCACACTCAGATCTTCAGTTTGAATCACCTGTTTGATATTCAGTCGTCAGGTTTGTGGGAGTAACATCAGAACTTGTGACTGATAGGTGTTTGACTTCTTTACATCCACCTACCAACTATGACTAACTGTGTGGAGGGGGGTTTCAAAGCTGATTTTTTGTGGAAATTCTGTTCAAAAAGCTGTGACTCAAACACAGAAAACATGTGTCATTTTCCAAAAAACTGAGGTGAATAAGTTTGGATGGTACTTTTATCACCAACTCCAGAATTACAGCCCTATTATGTTACACCGTTAAACTCAGTGACAACATGAGTCAGTATGTGGGCCTTTTACTAATCAACAGAAGGGCCTGGGTGTGTTGCTGTAAATGAAGTGTGTGAACTGTGACGTCTCCTTACAGATTGGTGGGGATCTTCTCTGCCAGGCCGAAGTCTCCCACCACTGCCGTGTAGCCGTTGTCATCGCACCTTATCAAGCAGTTCTGTAATTTAATGCAGAAAATCGGATGATCGCTTGAGGAAGTTGTACAACAGAGAGATTTAAAAAACACGCTTTGTGGCTCAGCGTCATCGGCTGTACTTCCTGTGTGAGTTCGCTGTGAGGAAACTGCTTCGTACGATGGGTCCCGGCCAATCACCTGAGCTGTGTGCTAACGCTGCATGCAGTCAGTCTAAATGAATTCAGGCTATTTCACATGCATCCTTTCCTTGTTTTGAGTCTGTCACGGCAGAGGTTCACAGGGTAATGCTAACATCACCAGGGAAGCTAAAGTAAACTGACTTTTTAATGAGTTTAGGATCCATGATGGGAGTCCACTGTCTTGTTTTCCTCCTCCATCTGAATAAAAGATGCTCTAACTGGTGGGGAATGATAATGATTAGACAGCAGATTGGTCCTGTTATCTCTAAAGCACTTAACAGTTTTTGGTATTTGTTATTTGGTTAATGTCCTCTAAACAGAGGGATATCTAATTGGATTTAAAGGGAATCCCTTTTAAACCAACAAATAATTCAATCTATACCACAAGACAACCTAAACCTGGTGAGAGGCAAGAGAACAACGGGACATATTTTCTTCTCAGGGACTACTGGAAAAATAAATGTAATTAATTATTTTCTGAGGATGTCCAGACACAGGCTGTGCAGACCTGCTGGAGGCCATGGCTACGTTTAATCGGGGCCTTCAGCAGCTCTACTTTTAGCTTTGCTTTCTCCTGTTAATGACCAATTAGCCTATAAGCCAACCTTGGAGGTAAGGTCCCGGTGGAAAATGCCTTTGGAGTGCAAATAGGCCACACCGCTGGCGATGTCACAGCCGAGCTTCACCCTGGTGGGCCAACTCAGATGTTTGTTGCTGTCCAAAAGCTGCTCCAGATTTCCACCATTGATGTACTAAAGAAAAAACACACAAACACACATACCACATTTTACACAAGACTGTTATGCAAGCACAGGTGTAGATAAATTCTCATGAAAATGAGGTTTTAAAAAATTAGGTTAGAGGCTTAGGGCTCAGCTAATAATAGACAAAATAAACTGTTAAAATCATGTCTGCAGTGGAAGAAGGAGTGACATCATGCAGTGGCAACTGACTGATTGCTTCAAATTAATGAGCTTCAGCAGCAACTACATCTGATGCCGACTTGAATTAGCCCATTTTTTAAAATGATATAGAGACTGCAGAGGCATTAGCCAAAGCCACGGCTTATCTGACGTGGCCATAGAGTTGTTGTCTGGCAGCTCTGACTACAGACTGTCAGTCAGCCTGCTGGGTTTGCTGATGTATTGACAAACTAGAAGGGGGAAAAAGACAGAAGACTGGACTGTTCATCTGCCAGTTTTCTCATGCATGAATGTGGAGTGTCTGGCCATTATGAATGCTGGCCTGTGGAAAGACGGCGCGGCCAATCAGCTCAGCGGGTTTAAAGCATTCAGGGTCTTTCACTTTGTCTGCTTTGATCCTCGAGAACTTGCCTGACCTTCCTGCTGGCATGCAAACACACTAAAAGGACTAATCTCTTGTCACATATCATGAACAAGAGAGGCTAACTACAGAGAGCTGACGGGGGGGTGAGAGATCATCTGGTTTAGCCGCGGTTATTGGTACGACTGACAAGTATGGAATCAGAGCAAAGACGGGGTTAGTGACGGGAGGATGTGACTGCTGATAATAAACTCAGTTTAAAGCTTCTTTGCTGCAATCAGTTTAATGATTTCCCCGAAGAGGAGCAGAATGTCTAATGTCTAATCTTTTATAGCTGGGCGCAGACATAAGCCATTAGTGGAACATCTTCCCAGAGAATTTGAAGGATAAGTGTTGTAAAGAGGCCGCGATTTGAAGGACCACAGAAGATTTAAGATGATGCAAAAACAGGAGTGGGAAACTCTGGTCCAGGAGGGTCGCTGTCCTGCAGGTTTCAGGGGTTTCCCTGCTTTAACACGCCTGATTCTGAGTCCCTGGATCTCTTCAAAAGGTTGTTACGTTCTGTACAGGACTGTTGAAGTTGCGTTGAATTGAATCGGGTGTGTTGAAGCAGGGAAACATCTAACAAATGAGGGACAGCAAACCCCAAGGACTGGAGTTGCCCATCCCTGCGCTAAGAGCCACAAGACGCTAAAGAACTTGAAATGGACGATGGGAGCTGGAAATCTTCCAGTGCTAAAGTGAGGAAGTCGCCTCTCCCCCAACCGCCAGTCGATCTTTCATTAAACATCAACGAGCTGCTCTGAAACATACCCATAAAGATGCAGTCAGCTCACGCTAATGTTTTACAGGCTCCATTCTCTATCACTTTAGACGTGCTTATATCTTAAACAGTTAACGGATCCACTGACACATACTTGGACTTTGAATCATACGTACTTAGTGCTTTAAGTAGCTCCAGCGCTCAGAACTAAACATGACACATTCTGCAGAGTAACACAAAGTTCAGAAGTCAGGTCTACAAAGGGACCGCGGAGATCAGGGGGTTCCTCATTCGGTACTCAACCACTATCAGAACTTAATTGTGAATTTAGGAAAATATTCTCCAGTTCTGTAGCACAAGTTGCTTGTGTTTTCTTTGAATGAACTAAGAGGGAGTTTTATATCCTCTCTGATTCAAGACATCAGAGGATTTGAGTATTTGTCCAGCAAATTCCTCAGAAGCCACAGAGTTCAACATCTGCTGCCTCTTTGGGGGTTAAAAGGAAAGAGAAACAACAGGAGAAAAACTCCTCTGGAGATATTCTAAGCTCAGACTAATCAAACTTCCCTCTATCATCGATTCACGGCTACATTACGCACGCACAGGATGCGGCTAGCACACAAATGGCGTGGTGTTTGTAGGAGTAACTAATACGCCGCAGTAATCACTCCGCTGAGCACACCTCCGGGCCATACAGGAGCCCCCACATGACTGTGCACAATGCAGAGCACTGAGGAAATAAGAAACATATGCCAGGTCCTGATTGTTCGGGTTGCTCTGCCTCACTGTCTGTGTGGACAGGCTGAAACAAAGAGTCCCTGTTTTCTACGTGGAGCAGGTTCAAACAGCAGCGTAATCCTACCATGGGTCATGACTTACCATTAGTCCTGATTATGATTGCAGCAGCATTTCTTACAGGAAGCAGGACAAGGCGTCGTGCTCCAGATAGTTACTTTAAAGAATCATTTTCACGTGAGAACGTTAATCTAAATAAAAAGCTGGTGCTTCCGGATATGTCTAAAAAGTCACTTTTTAAGTTTAAGGGGCGATTTCAGGATTTAGAGCTCACCTTTTGCATGTTGGAGAAGTTGGATTTGCAAGTGAGTGTTTGTTTGTGTGCGCCAGTCAGTTTCTTGAGGAGACTCGAGGCCATGCACTTAATTCCAAGTTGCCTTTGGGCACGGCGTCATGGAGGGGGTCAGGTAACAAAACACCACCAGCCCGCTACCAGCATCAGGGCAGGGAATCTGTTTACAGCCCAGCACTGCGTCTGCGTGCGTTAGAGTGGAGTCATTCACTCCACCTGCAGCGTGTCGTGTGAACTTGAGATGCTTTCTAGGATGCAAATGCAGAGAGCTCTCCTGTGGCTTTGTTATGGCTGCAGCAAGCACGTTCAAAGTGCCCCCCCAACGGTGTCATTTACAACATGCACTTGAGTCTGTGAGCGTCTTCAACGGCGTTCGCTTTCCTCAGAGTGAGATTAAGCCATTTGGTCACAGTTTGTGTATTTCAAAGTGAGAATGACCACAGGTGAATTGAGTCAGTCTGGTTCTCACTCCTGAACTAAAAAGATCCGATGGATTAAGCAGAAAAAATGCAGCCATCAGTTTTCCCTTTATTGATTAGACTCTCATGAAATCATTTGTTTACCAGCTGGCGTAGAAATCAGACAAAGCTGAGCTGAAGTCCAATTTTGTAATTTCGCTAATCTAAATGACTGTATTGATATAAGTAGTTATTACTAAATAGTTTGTTTCCATAACGACTTGCTTTAACCTTTATTCAATGAAAGTTAACCTTTAACTTGAAATAGTTCCAGTCATGGGAAATATCCAGACATTTTGGCTTCTTTCTTTTGATTTTGGGTGGAAATAGGTCAGTGTAAGAGGAGATAACAGAACAAGGAAAAAATCTAATTAATGTGGTAAATGACAGAAAGAGCAGGAATTCCCTGTAACACCAACCTCATTTGTTCTATTCAACCTCTGATTTTTCCTCCAAATGGAGATGCACTGACTTGACTTTTTTTTGTTCTAAAACTAGCCTTTTCATTCAGGAACTACTCATCAACCATTTTCTGTGACAGTAGTGTAATAACTCTGGTTTTACTATGTAGGTTTTAATATGAAACAGCTGCCTCTTACATTAAAAGAATATTTCCAAGCATTAAGCATCTCAGGAAATGTGCTGTATCCAGTTCTCATGAGTTTGCTCTCTCAAGGAGGACAAAGCCAAAGTGTTTTGCGTAGGTAAGTACATTCAGTTCTTTTGGTTTCCCACAATTACAGGCTTATGTGTCCCTGTGTTGTGTTCACGGATGAGGTGATGTTCACCCTAAAATAATAGCAACATAAAGAGCTCGTGTGTAGACGCCATAAAAGCTGGAACATAGAGTCGCCGCACCACTACTGCCTTTCATTAGAGATAGAACTACAAACTGAGGTGCCATTAGTTTGTTCTGCAGTGTTAAGGTGAGAGAGTGTGTGTGTCCTACCTCTGTCAAAGCGTGAAGCTGGCCTTCATGGACACACACTCCCTTAAACCTAGGAGAGAAGAGACAAATGAAGTGGTTGTTGATGCCGTGTTTTAAATGAGGAATAAGACAAGTAAAGGACAGAGAAAACCCCACAAAGCTGTTCAGGGTCGAGAAGCTCCACAACAAAAGGACACACTCAAAGTTTGGAATATAGAAACAAACTTGACCGTGTTCATTCACGAGTAAACAGACAAAGCAGGACGAATAGTTAGAAAAGAATTAAATTTCCTGAAGGCAAGACCAGACAGGTGATAACAGTCGGCGAACTAGAGGATAATAACAACTCAGATGCTTCACCTGCATTCCTTCCATTCAGCCCTCCGTTTTGGTTTTCACCCTTTCAGACCCATTAATCTAAATAAGCATCTTCTAGAGGTTTTTTCCTATAAAAAATATTCTTTAAATCCTCTTATACCATGAAAAAACTGCTTAACAGAGGAAAACTGCTCCATTTTATGTTGATCACGTATAGTTTTTAGGCTATGAATTGAAATCAGCACATAGAAATGCATCTGATAAAGACTTTAAACAGGCTGGACGATGATGTCCTTAAACCGAATGGCACATTGAGTGTGTCTGTGTAAAAACATGAGGACAAACTTTGTTCACTTGCCGCATTGAAGACCTTGTTACTCTGAAGGCAATGAAAAGGTCAACTTTGGATCTTGGCAAACAATGACCTCACAGAGAGCTTGCTAACACAAAGACGGAGACTCTCAACAAGCCATGCCCAACAAAGATAGCATTGTGAATGATGTGTGTATGCCTGTGTATGCACAACCCGAGATATTTATGCATGTATGTGCATGTTCAGTACACGCTCGCCCACCCAGAACCTCAGCGCTGAACGTACAAAACAAAAACAATCCTATTTTGGTCAGTGAGACAAAAAAAGACCATTTATCGCTTAAAAGTTGTGCTTTCTTTTCAATTTCTTTTAATTGTCGTGCACGTTGTCATGCAAACTGGTGAGAAAAAGTCTGTATTCACCTGCCATAAAATGCATACTGGCTAACTGGATCTGAACATGGGTGTGAACACAACCAGGAAAAAACTGACAACAAACTGGGGCTTTTTTGTCTAACTGACCACAAAAAGCACCTTTATACTCACAAAACACACATATTCACACGGCCCTCTGCACGTGCATTTAGTTTTCTCCCTCACACACATTTGCACATGTCGGAAGCAATGCTGAGTTCATGAGGAAGCCATGGATCGAACACCAACCTTTTTATTATCAGCCTACGAGTGGAAACAAAACATTGTAACTGTGCAGATTTTGTGTTAACGCCCAGCTAAGGTCATGCCTCTTATATAAAGAGGTGTAAATGCTTTAAATGACAGCGGTTTCTGGTGCTGAACTGTGTAATGCAGCCAGACCCAGGCTGCATTGTGGCATTTGGGCTTGGCAAAGAGTACTGGAGAGGCCCAAGTGTTTAATCTGTGTACAGGGCTATAATTAATCACCATTTGCTGCCAAACACCTCTAATAGTATCAATGCACACGCACAAAACTTTCCTGAGTTACAGTCGGCTTTGGCGGTACAGGTCTTTGCCCATTTTGTCAAACGTATCAGTGGCCGGATTATCCAAAATGCTGACATCACCGTTCAAAGTCTCTGCCTTCTCCCTCACAACAATAAAACTGAAAAAAGGTCCTCCTCGCTTTTCCCCTTACGGCATCTGCTGCAGCTCTAACAGGAGCTGGCAGTTTCAGAAAATCCATTGTTAATAGGCTGTGTGTTTGACACAGTTTCAAGTCCTCCGCAAAGGAAACGGGTCACAACCACAGGCGCATGAGCAACTGAGAGAGCACGGGGTAGAAGACAGGGGTAAAGGGGGGGGGCATGTCAGGAAAATACATATATGACCAAAGAAGCAGGGGTTGGTGGAAATGTGTAAAGCAACTCCTTAGAAAAGGTAAAAAAAAGATTCAGGTCTTAATTTAGTATGATAACTTATTAAATGACAAGACATATCCAGCTTCTCACACCGGGGGTGGCAGCACATCAAGAATCAGCTGATGTTACGTCATGATGGAATAATCGACCCGGCCAACAAAACGGAAAATAAGCTTTATTCATAAGCCGCATGAATAAGGGTTTCAAGCTGGTCTGCAGTGGCCCTTCGCCAATGTACAAATTATTAGTATTAGAACTACATGAAATGAGCACATTATGTTTGCTGGCAGCCGGGTCCGATTTGCCGAGCTGGCCGGTGGCTCGGTTACCAACCTGAGGATGTTTGGATGGCAGAGGCGGTTCATTAGCTGGACCTCTCTCAGCATGTTGGCTCTGTTGCTGCTGAGTTTGTTCATCTTCAGAGCCATGACCTGGTCTGTGGCTCGATGGCGAACCTGCAAAAAAAACGAGAAGGTCTGTCTCAGCTTTGTGGAGAAGTTCGTGCACCCTAGACCTGAACACATGGAGAACACACAGCGAGGGGACACAGGAGGCATAAACGAGATGTGAAATGAGGTCAGTCCCTGTTGACCTGTCATGACATTCAACACGCCACAAAATCAATTGGATATTGCTGTGCATTGGGATTTTGGTACCATCTCGGTGTTAGACCACGGTGGCATTAACTCCCATCACGGCTGACCGGACCCCACCTCAGACACGACACCAATGGCAGTCATTTAAACTAAAGTCTGAAGGTTCACTCATTTAAATGCTTTATATTTCATGTTTGTCATTTCCTCTGCCCAGATCCTCTCTAAAAGATGTCAAAATTACATTTTCATGTTTAAAAAAAAAAGCCCTGTAGTTCATAAAGTCTGTTTTAAGAGAGCTTGTCATTGTGAAAGGGGTGATTACCAAGAATACGAATTGCTGTGAACCTATTCATGCACGCAAGCAAATAGGAAATATCAACCTGGAAACCACAGAAGACGTGCAGCTGCAGAGGCTGACTTCTGTCCACCTACATTTGACAACTAATTTCCCCGCAGCTGATGCATTTCTCGATCCACATGCAAATTTGAAGGATGAATTGATCTCTCTGTGTTTGAGTCTCCAGATAAGACGGTGAATCGTTGGGAAAAATCTAACATATAAATGCAAAACAGGGCTCCATATGTCCTATTAGTGTGCCGATGGAGCCATCGTTCACCCTAATCCAAATTCAACATGTAAATCAGGTGCTAATGCAGCTCCAAGAAGATTCCAATTCAGCCTCTGAAACCCAAACCGCAGAGACTGACGGACTGTCACGAATAACGGTGACAAAAGGGACCAGCTTCCTGTCATCCTCACAACGGTGCTCTTAATATCTTCCTCTAACACTGCCACAGCAACACCATAGATAGTGGGAATCAATTACAGCAGAAAGGGGGACTGACAACAGTTAAAAAGAGAGGCACAGGCAGCCCTGACAAGGGAACTCTGACATCTAAAAATGGACAGCACTGCCACTCTTTCAGTATTTTGAAATACAGCCTTCGATTATCGGGGATGATCAGGATCATAGATTTGGATTAAGTATACCGAATCAAATCTTCTCGCCGTCTCTTCCACACACAAAAATCCCTCTGTTCAAGTTCAAAGGAGGGGGCCCTGGCTAAGAGGCGACGGCAGAAACAACAGATGGCCACTCCTCTGAAGGCCTCCTCCCCCACATCCGTCTATCCTCTTCCGACCCCCCAACTCCTCACTCTTCACGTGGGGGGATGTGTGTCCCGGTGCCCCCTCTTTCTCCTCCACGCTGCGGCTTCAAACAAACCGCCATGCCCAGTCCAAATCTCTCCCCGCAGTAGAAGAATCTCCTCCACCTTCCTCTGATGTCCCCCCCCCCATCTTTAGAAACTCGCCTCTCAGATGGAGTCCCTTGTCCTCCCAACGCTTTTTCCTCCATCCCGCCCCCCAAACCCAAGCAAACCAAGTTAAAAATAACCCCTCATCTTCACAAGCTCCTCTTCATCTCCTCCTTCATGTGCTCAGTGGACACCTAAAACTTCCTCTCAGCCCCTTTTTCATCTCCTTTAACAGTCCTCCCTCCTTTCCCTCCCCTCCGTTTCCCAGCTTCTACTGGCCTTTTTATTTGATTTTTTTTTCCTTCTCTCCACTTGTCGTTCCTATATAGCGTTTCAGTGGTAAACTGTCCTCCCCTTTTTTATTCTTAAAATGCAGATTCTTTTCTTAAAGGACTGAAAGAGCCACTCACAGGAACTTCCAATGACACTGTGCAGGAGTTTAACATTTACCCGAGTATAATATCTCTCAAAGAGGAGTCACGCTTTTAGACCAAGAGAAAAGCCAGTTTGAATACTCTGCTTTAAAATTTCCGTTGAACTGGCTGTTGGCCACTTTCCAGTCTAACCCAATAGGAAGTGTGCTCCATCACTGGAAACAGTAAACTGTTCTGCTCTGAGGAGGATTTCTGGTACATAAAATAAACTACATGCATTTTATGTTTTTTCAATAACTGTATAACACACATGTTTATAACTAATGTACAGTTTTTTATGGCCACAAAAGTCACGCGTTTCTTTTTTATAGAGCTAGTTATGGCTGAACAACCTTCAGTGTTGCCATATCGCCCAAAATTAAGTGGGAGCTGCTATAAAAACTGCAACAATAAAATTAAAAGGCTCATAAAAACAATCGCATTATGGATTGATTTGCGTTTCCCACTCACAAGTTCATAACAGCAAGAAGTGAAGCGTGACATAAGCCTCGATCAGCTCATCTCCAGGACAGAATGAAAGATAAATCAGTTCATTACGCCACTCGTGTCACACGGACTAACTGTGCAGTTAATTACCTTTGGTACTAAAACCATACGGGGATTTTGGGGAATTTCTCAAAAGTAATATGAACTGGGTAACACTCAAATATCTCAGAGCCTTTCTCTAACTTTACCAGCATATTTCCCATCTGAACATTCCTCTCATCTTTGGTTCTTGTCATAGGTCAAACTCAAAAGTTAATGCCTGAATAAATGCCAAAAATAATCTGTTAGTCATCTGTGTACCTGAGCTTTTCTCTTAGAGAAGTAGAAGTAGAAGTTTCAAATTTCCCACTGACACAGAGGACCTGTTAATACATCTGACAACAGGAGATGAATTCATTTTAATTTCTCTACTGGTGATAGTTCATTTAGCAAAGCCAAACTAATAAATGTGCCTGTATGACCTCCAGTCACATGCCCACAGGGGAGGGGGGGGTGTAAGTGATGTCTGATGTGACCTAAAAATGTCAAACCGAGACTAGTTAGTGAAGATAACTCACAGTCGATGTTTGACCAACCAAGCAGATCAACTTGACAAGATCAAACCAAATGGAAAACTACATTAGGTTCAACAGTGTTATGCCCCATGAACACAATTTACTCAACGGGGCCCAGTCTTCCACTGATAGTCTGACCTTTTTACAAAATGTAGAGCATGACTGTGATGTATGCGGGGAAAAACCCATCTGAGATCAAATTTAGATCAGAAGGGCCGCTTTAACCATCACAAAGAGCTGCTGATGGATGGAGAGAAATGTGAAAAGAAAACAAGAAGAGACGGGAAAGTTTCAGGATCTGGAGGGGCAGCTGAAGAAAAGCTAAGGAGAGCAGAACGGGAAAAAAAAAGTTAGATCTGATCTGAACCCACCTTGAAGACGTCGGAGAAGAATCCAGAGCCAATCCATTCACACGCAAAGTCATCGAGGCGTGTGAGACAGGAAAAGGCACTGATGAGGGCTCTGTAGGAGGAGGACGGACACACCCTGCCCACCTGGAGGAGACAGGAAACTTCAGGAATATTCAGACTAAATAAAGATTAGGACTAAAAGACAAGATTTTTTATATGAAGACTGATTTAGATCAGAAAACACAGAGATAAAGAAGCGTTTCTACAGCCGAGCTCTTTCAACCCCTCAAACTAAGAAGCACACAAATTCTTACTCCATGTCCACACGGAAATTAAACCTTAAACAGTCCTTTAATCATTTCAGGTTACTATCAGTAAACTGAAGAACCAGGGGTGTCGAACCAGGAAAACATCCAAGACCTGCCAGACCCCCGAGCCAAACCATCCCCCCCAAATCTTACTTAATCTTTTTAAAAATCAAAGACTGATGAATGATGACTCTAAATTATCTTTTGACCTTACCTTATCTATTTGTTGACAAAAATACAAATCAAATAGCTGGCTGCAGCTCCTTAGTCTTTGAATATCAAATCAATATCCAGTTAAGCTCCATTAAATTCATGATTTCTTGAATGCCACCATATTTTACCGTTTGTTACAGAAACATAAACCCAGACACACCATACGCATATAAATAGAGTTCTCCTGGTGTATCCTCTGCAGCCAGACTATCCTCATTCCCCTTGCCCACTTTTCAAGAGAAGGCATGATCATTTTCTTTCATCACAGGTGATTGGTTACATCACATCAACACGGCTCTCACAGAGCATCCATTAAAAGATCAGTACTGTTATTTCGTGCCAGCAAAGGGAGCTATCAGCTATTGGACCAGAGCTGACTTAATAACTAAATATCAATCATGAAGTGCACATGAACACAGACTGACCTGTGAGGGCGGGCCCATCTCAGAGACTCCTACCCCTCCAGCTCCGTCTCCATCCTCAGTGGGGCGTTCGGGCCGTGTGGGAAACCCGGCGATAGAGTTGCGTTTATTCCGGTCCATAGCGATGTGGAAAAAGGTGACACCAGACAGGGTAATGCGGGCCTTTTTCTGTGATGTACCCACATGACAAAGAGGACTCAATTGTTTTCTGCAGAGCCGAGAGTGTCACGGCAGCCCAGCGTGTGCTCAGTTTGTACTATGGAAGAAAATGTATCACACGCGTACACCTCAGGTTTAATTTTATTCAGGGTGTCCCTGCTGACAAACCCTGGCCAGATCCAAGCGGATTCTTGCTAGTCCAGTTCCTCGCTGCTGGTACCAGACAAGCCCAGTATGACAGGCCTTCACATGGTAGAGAAACTGTGAGTCCTTAGAGACCTAAAACGAGAGGAAAAAAATAATGAGTCAGCTTTTGTCAGTTTTATACGGTGTGTTTAATGAGGGAATTGAATCTACTGTTCATAGATTCTTTCATAGAGGGGCTGGTTCATTTTACTTGAAAAAATGAGGTATTGAACAGTCACAGTGGCGGTAAACTGGCTCTGACCTCCGGACTGAAGAGGCAAACCATTTTTGCTCAACAGGCTCAAATTTAATGGCTGTAATAGGGGCCGATTGTCCAATTATGGGAGATTAGCCAAGGAATAGCTCAGGTCCCAGACCTTTTATGCCATCCAAAACAATGTCAGCAGGGTACACGGGGAACAGGAAGGGACGTCCTTGGCTTAAAATATTTCCTCCAAACTCGTAAACAATGCTGCTTTTATATCTTTTGAGGAGACCTCATGCCAGAGGGAGATTTTGTCTGTTGTAAAGCATGTTGAGACTGGCTGTCCTTACTCCAATACTCAGAAAATACTCAAAAGCACATTCCAAGATAATCTCCCATCAATTATGCTTTTGACAGTGTCTGTAAAAAGCTAGTGTATGAACTAGAGGTTAATAATTACCCCCTTAGGTGGAGGGTTTGGGGTGTGGATGTCTACTAGAAAAATCAATCGAGCAACCTTTGATTAAAAACAGTGAGGACTAATGACCTTTATCAGTGTACAGCTCTGAAAATCCTCAAGGCTAGTTTGCCAGCATGTAGGACAAGTGCATCAATAATTTATTTATTAACCTCCTCTGAGCTGAATTGATGGATGACTCATAAGGGTTATGCTGCAACAAATGCTGTTCTAAAAACGTATAAATTAGAAAAATAATTAAACGATATTTTGGTCAATGTTGTTCTATTAATCTTTAAGATAAATGCTGTCAGCTGGGATATCAATATGAAGCCTCCTACTCACACACAGAGATCCTACAAACTCATTGGATTCCTTAGGATAACTAGGCAACCATAATTTCTGATCTGCAAATCGACCACACTAAAGGCAGCATTTGCTGTTTTTAACCTGAAACAACTTCAGAGTTGATCAACTCCCACTGTTATGAATTAGTGTGTGCACACAGGGCACAGCACAAACAGTCTGGCTGAACTTGCCCTGAGACATAAACAGCAGCAAGGATGAAGAGAATTTCTGGTTTTATAAAGTTGGGCTATGAAAAAAGTCAATCTTGAGCCCGCATGGGGGAGAAAAAGATCAGATCCTCGAAACGGGAATGACACAACAGTTACTTCAGACCAACGGGACGGCTTATGAGATCATTCCCTTTCCCAGACACATCCTTAAAAGGCTTCTCTATCCTCTTTTTTTCTTTTTTAACTTTTGTTTTTTTTCAACCAATGACACCTCATCTCATGCATCGCTGTGATGGCACAGCAGACACTCAAGTGCCTGAAGAGCCACAGGTACCAGAACAAAGATTTCCGCTCTATTTTCAAAAGGCTCTTCATCCAAGAGAAGGAGCAGAGCAACACATCTCAGTGAGATCTGAGTGGACCTGAATAAGCCATCAAGGAGAATATAATATCACACCTAAATCACAATAGCAACTGGGAAGAGGTTCTGTATTCACACTGATCCATGTGAGTGTTAATCTAAAAAAGTCTGTTTGTGTCATCCTGATTAAAGCAGGATAAAAACCAGCAGTGTGAATTTTCACAGCCTCTTGAGGTAAAAATGAAAAAGCAAGGAAAACCATTGAAGGGATGATTAAGGACATAACTGCTATTGTCTCATTTAAACTCCACCATCGCCACAGACATCAGAACAGTCCCTGAGAGAGAGATGGGTGTGAAACGGCCCCAGGAGGATCTTCTACTGTCAGAGGGGCAAAATTGTTTAAATTCTATTCTAACTTTTTTCTTTATCCCAACTAGATTCTTCCATTGCCAAAGTGCTCATTGCTTTTTGAAGGAAAAGTGTTTATAAAAAAATCTACCAAATGGATTATATCTGCATATTGGTAAACACCAAATACTATGCATCCCTTCTTTAGATACCATAGATTTGTAACTTTTCCACATGTTATGGCTCTCTATGATGCAGCAAATGATGACAACCAAAATAGATGCAAGCCACCCATGTTCATTACTTCGGGTATATTTGTTTCCTAACTATACCCCTGCTGTTTACGGATTCCGAGAGCATGCATTTAAAATACCACACTAAAGGACTGTGCTTGAAACGGGGTGGAAATTTTCTTGGTCTGTAAAATGTGGCCTTTTCTACTCCAAAACAGATGGGGCAACACCAAAGCAGCCTAAGGCAAAAATGTTTTAACAGTGGTTGAGAGGCCCGAACACCATCCAGCTGTGTCCCAGTGGATTACAGACTAATAGAAGAAGTCAGTCATAAATCAAAAATCAAGTGATGCGAAAATGATAGACTGCAGCATGGAGCAGGAGGTTTAAAATGGGCATGTGTGCCTGCTCTGTACACATGCATCATAAATGCTGAGAGACAAAAAAACTAAGTATTTTAAAGCTCATGGTGAAAGTTTATGACCATCTCCTTTGATCGTTTGTGGATTCATATTCTGTCTTTTCAGGCCAATCTCATATAAGGCACAGATCCCTTCTTAGATAAAGGAGAAATGGCAAGAATGTGAGGGGTCACATCCAATATAACTGAAGATCAGCCTCTTATCTGATCACAAACCCCGTGGAAAACTTCCTGTATATAACAGCCCCGTGCATACCTACCATTCTTCGATTGTTTACAAGCACTTTAATAATGCATAAGGCTGGAAGAGGGAAAAAACCTGCCGTTACCTGGATGCTGCAGGCAGCATTGTTGCCTAACGTTATGCAGCTGTAGGCTACAAGACTCATTAACATGAGATCCACAGATAAGATCTCATAGCGGAATTTCTATGTGTAACTTGTTGAGGATGCGGTGTGCATTCCAAGGTTAAAAAATGTAAACAAACCAGAGAAGCAACAGTGAGTCTCAGAGTTTACTCCAGTTAAAAGTTTGGCTGACTCACCTGTTTATATTGCATTGGGGAGTATACAAGTACAGTCCAAGCTGGGATCACCGTTTCTACCAGGAGGCATTTCGAGAAAACGGACAAAAAAAGAAAGAAAAAAAAAACTAACGCCACAACAACGTTGCTAGCTCGGTGACTAGCGGACGGGCTAGTTTGTCAACAAAACTCAAGCGAGGCAAAGAGCTAACAGACATTAGCCCGAGATCCCACAAACACGCACAAACCGTAAGTTTCCCACCGTGACGTCTACAAAGTCCACATATCCAAAAGGCGTGATCCCGAGTTGAAAATAAACTTTACCGCTGCCGTTACGTTGTCCAAAAAAGAAGGAAAGAGCGGCGGTTCCCCCTGTATCACCCGTGATAATATTTCAAACGACTGTTGCTGTTTGACAGCTCCGTCGTCTCATCCAGTTACTCCCACTGGCCCCGCCCATATTCGATTGGCACATCTCTGAGCCAATGAGCGTGCGTTCCTGCTTGTCAACCACCAGACCTGAAAGATACTAAATGAAACACCGAAAATAAGAAGTATTTATTCATTGGAGGGAGACTTTAGCTTTCTTTTTGGTTTTTCTTAATACTCTGATAATACTTCTTCTATGGTGATTCCATTGAGTTCCGTAGAAGTTCCTCTACATTCCTTTACGACTGTACAGCATGTGCATCTCAGCATTAATTTGACAGTTATCTAGGTCCATACAAATTGCTAAAATATGAACAAACCTTTTCTGTAAAAATCTCAATTTTTGGGAGCAAATGCAAGCACAGAAGCCAATTTTATTGTTTGATCCACCCATGTTTAGTGTATGCAAAACAATAGCAGAACATTGAGTTATAATTTTAATGTTATCATCTTTTTTTTCTCCATCTGAGATGATTGGTTTACCAAATGCCAAATAACGAATAATTAAGAGGAGTTATTGTTAAGAAAATAGTTTTAAAGAATGTATTTAATTTTAATATATATATTTACATGAAGACATCATTTTGTCAAGAACAACTTAAAATGTCTAGACAAATTGGGCTAAAAAGGAAGAAAAAAAATAAAAAACGGACTAATTGAACATAGTGAAGTTGAAGCATGAGAACAGACAGCGTAACCACAGCTTCTGTTTACTTTAGTGGAAACACAGCCTCATCTGGTGGCAGGTCTGCTAAAACAACAGCTGCACAATGCCACCCACAGGCTGTGTGGGTTTAATTAAACATGACTCACACATTAGTTTGGTTTAAGTGGCATTGAGTAACAACATGGACTGGAAGACATTTCTCTTCATGTGATGCAGGAGCAGTTTTATAAAACTGTTGGTGAATGTTTATTACATTTTTTGATCTCCAAGCGACTACTTGTGTGGGTCCACAGTTTCTGTCCGTTTACAAGAACTGACAGATGTCTACCATCTCAGGAACATCTCAGGAAGTGCAAGTGGGGTGGAGAAATGACAAACTTCTGATATTGACTCAGCTGATTCAGAAGTATGTGGTCTTGGATTGCTTAAGCTAGATATTTAGAAACAGAAAGTGCAACAAATTATTCAGAATTGTCTATAGGTAAGGAAATTTAGTTAACTGCAGCAATAAATCACAATACCACTTATTGACAATCGCAATAGCTTTTTTAAGCCCCCAATAAATGTTCTCTCATTTCAACAATGTTGCACAATTATTTATTCATTTCAGGCATTATTATATGTCCTCTTAAAGGATTTTTTAAAAGTATTTGTATTTCAGTGGCACAAAACGGCCAAGTAAAACAAAAAAAGTAAATAGGTAAAACCTTTTCCAATATTAATTTCAGATGTGTGTATTTTTACTTGTAAAGACACTACTGAAATGGATAAAGGATTACTTGAACACAAAATTTAAGTGCAGCATTACTAAAATAACAGTAAAAAGTAAAATGTTATCAATAGATACATTTATTGAACTAAAAATAGATGAATATTGCTAAGATATGTCAGTTCCTGAACTCACGACGTCATTATTTCCAGCTGAGAATTTTTGGCCTATCACCAGCGCCGTACATCCCCGTCACGTGACCGTGGCCGTTTCCTGTTGCTATTGTGCTACTCTTCCATGTTTTTCAGCCAGATCAACAGCTGTAATGTAAACTAAAAGGGTGACGACAGCTGCGGTTGTGTGATTTGTCCTCACATTCGTGAGTCCGCCTAACGTCTGCCACCTCGCTACCGCCGGTAGAGGCTCTGTTTCGTGGCAAAATGGCCAACTGTGTGGCATTCCAGAGCAAGTTAGCCTCCATCATGGAGATGCTAGCCAAAGCAGCCGTGGTGGAAATCAGCAAACTATGGGAGGACGGCTTCGCTCTCGTTCAGGTCGAGCTTCGCCGGAGAGAAAGTGAAATTGAAGCACTCAATAGAAAGTTGAAGTCGATGGAAAACGAGCGGTTAACGGGTCTTCCTCAGGTCACCAATAAGTCCACATCTTTTTCTAAAAGAGAGCAGCAGAACAAGCTGCTGCCGCCCGCCGGTGATGGTAAGAACAGCCAAAATACACAATAATAGCCACTATATACTGTAAAAAAAAAAAAACCCTTTGTAATACGCCACATAATGTCCACATGCTTAGATGGACCATATGTATTACATAGCTACACTTTTGTCTCTTGTGAGGGCCACACGAGGAATGGATGTCATATACATACAGATCTCAGTGACCATTTTGATAAAAGTTTCAATTGATAGTGTTACATGTCTTAAAAGCATCACTTAAGCAAGTTTGTGCACTACAATTGATGTACTGCTAAATGTCACTCTATCGGATTAATTGTGGCACGGCCATTCGCCGATATTATCGTAAATATTTCATCTTCCATTAAAACTGCTGGTTAAGTTGTTTAATCAGGACACGTCGTCCTGTTTTGTCCTTTCAGGGCCGTCTGCAGAGTCGGTGCAGACCTCGTCCTCTGTCCAGAGCAGCAGAGATAAGGCCGACTCCTCAGTGAGCAGCTGCTCTCCGCCACCTGCTCAGGCAGAGGAAAAACAAGAGGAGCCGTTCAAATCCGCCCGCTGCGAGGACAGGAACGATGATTTAACCGTCAAGCTAGAGGACGAGGACGACGTCCAGATTGTGGAGGGGTCAGTGGACGCAGAGCGCGGCAGTAACGCCGGAGCGGGTCACCGCGAGATGGAAACGAACCACCAGCCCGTTGAGGTTGGGCAGGAGCCGGAGAGCCGGCAGTGGCTCTGCGTTTCCGTGGCAGACAGCGACACAGAAGACAACTCTGACTTTATCTTCGAACCAAAGCAGCCATCGCAAAACCTGGACTCGGAAATCTTGCTCATTCAAAACGCCTTGGACATTTTTGACAATTCCGCAGAGGCGGCATACTCTGACAGGTTCTTGAGGGATTGTGAGACTGTGCAAAGTGCCTCAAATAAGCCCAGAGTTCCCATGACTTTTGGCCAGTCTCAGCCGAGCGTACCCACGGAAGCAATAAACCGCCCAGAGCGAGGAATGTCTGTTCGATTCCCCTCAGAAAAACAGACTAAAAACATGTCGGCTTTCAGCCCAGAGAGCAGGTTCTTCCTTCTAAACGACCCGGAGCTGCACAAAACGATGGCGAATCGCCGCATTAAGGAGAAGTGGTACATCTGCCCGTTCTGCGGCAAAAGCTTCGACCGCATCAGCCACCTGGAGATCCACCAGCGGATCCACACAGGAGAGAAGCCGTACACCTGTGACACATGCGGCAAGAGTTTCTCACAGAGGAGCAACCTGCGCACGCACCAACGGACTCACAGGGAGGCTCTCACCCAAAACGCGGCTTAATGCAAAAACTTTAGAAACATTAGTGTCATTTGTGTTTAGCTTAAGGGATTTTATGACGTATTTTAATACCGAAAAAATGTAGCCGATTGATTTTATGTGCACATTTTTAGAAAAACAATAACTTTGACCCTGTTGTCAAAACTAACATTAGTACTCCTGACCTGTTCAGGGCTTTATTTAAGATAATAAATTTAGATTTTTTTTACATCCTGTAAATAAGCAAACACCTCTGTCTTAAACCTTTGGCTAATTTGATGTGAGTCTCTGCATATGTTTAGATGGAAAGGAATTTTCCAGTAAAAACTTCTAAAATCTTACCCTTAAAGGAAAAAAGATAACGATTACTGCAACCCATCATCATATGAGGGGTAAACGAGGGTAAATGATTATATTGACTTGCTCACAACAAATTTCAACTGGGAAGATCAGGATTAAATGCAAACGAAAGCCAGATTTCACACTCAGGAACTTGTGTAAGGTTTGTCAGACATGCATTCCCAAGAAAGACGAATTTACTCATTTTAATCGTTTTTGACAAAACTGTTCTGAAACCAGGTGAGCAAATTTGTCTTTAAAGTTCAGAGCAACAGTTATATGTTCATCTCCCACACAAAAATAGCATTTTGGATAAGATGAAGGCTTGGGAGGGGTGTTAACATTGTAACGAAGGCCCAACATGTATTTGTACCAAGCCCTGTAACTTATAAATGGAGAAAGAAAGGAATGGAAACATCTGATTATTGTCTTGTGCCCAGAAGCACTGCGCGTCCGGCTGGCTGGAGCATCAGAACCTCTCTTCCTCTGTCCGTTTGTCAGGTCACACTGGGAAAACACAGCAGCAGCTCAGATCCACATCTGGATAACCAGGTGAACTGGACCAGAAGGAAATTCACCAGGGGGATCATAGGAAAACAAATATTTTACCACAGTGATAAATGGTCGACGTTTTCCACCGTTTTCATCATCTGAATCTTCTGTATCACACTGTTTACGCACCATCAGTTTGTTCACATTTCATTCATATTAACGGCGAGACCTCTTAAGATACTGTCAGTAAAGGATCCTCCCAAGTTAAACATATCTCTGTCAGGTTTTTTAAGGGGCTTCCCAGTGGATCCATACTATTTTAGGATTTTGTTTTTGCACTAAAATTAAAGGAACTAAATAAAGTTTCTTATCGGTTTGTTCAGTTTCAGCATAATTCTGCAGTTGGTCTTCAAGTCTTGAACTGAAAAGAGGTGAGGCTAACCGTGGGTCCACACGCTCCTAAAGGTGTTCAAATATTCCTCATATCACTTTAATAATGCTCAAATTATTCGATAGACAATCACATCAGGGAGGAAATGGTTCATAAAAAAGGTGACTCAACCCATGACGACTCACCTGAAGTTAAACAAGCTGATAATGATTTAAAGCAGGAGCAACTTCAAGGAACAAATGAACAGACAACTTGGAAAGTTGCATGTAGCTCATTTAATCTGTAAAAATCGCATACATAACAGACTAGTCTTATGGGACGTGTGTGTCGGGCTCTTTTTAACCGAGTCTCAGCTTTGAGTCCTAAATGTCTGCGTCAGGAAAACGGACACCTGTCAGGTGTTCTGGATGGAGGATTGTTTTTCTTCTTGGCTCGTCACCCTAACAGAAAGAGAACCGCAGACTCCTCTCCGTCGATGGGAGAGGCCTGTGGTGAATGCACTACAGGCATGCAGCCACCCATTCTCTGCGTTAAACACCACAAAGAATGCTGTACTTTTATGAAGAAACATTTCCACACAGACAAAACTCTGGCATTTTTATGGAAATAAAACAAATATTTACACTGTATTCACCCTCTCCTCACAGTCCTTCCATATGGACAGTATTCATTCAAAGTCCATCAGGTCTCCACTGGTCAGCAGTAAGACATAGACCTAGTCTCAGTTCCTCCCTTTGGCTCCATATCTAGCCCTTCGACAGGAACTTTGAGGGCTACTTGGATTTCTCGATGGCCACTCTTCTGTTATCCTTTGACCCTGGACTGGGACTAGATGGATATGTAGCTGGCCAGTTCCAGTTTGTTGTATTTTACCCTATAAAATCTACACCTTTGCTTGTACCTCATAGTAAGAACTATTCTTGACCTTTCATTAGCTGACAAAATAAAAATAGAAAAGTATTTCTGTAAATATATATATACATATTACATAGACATGTAAATACATAGGAGCATTTTGCCCATGTTGTCCTCCCTGAATGGTTTTTATGTAAACGGTAGCATATGTGAAAGACAGGATTCTTGGAGAATTGTATTTTGGCGCTGAAAAAAAACTGGATATCGAGGTATAATTAACCGGATGCTCCGGGTTCACCTTTTAAATTTGTAAACTTGGTGTGAGGAGAACCTCGCCTCCTTGCTGAGGCAAGGAATGAAAAGTGGCTTTTAATAGTTAGTGAAACAGACACAAACCCTCCAGTGACTTGACTCAGTTAGTGGATCATCAAAATATTCAGAATAAGAAATAATTAAAAAATTCCAGCTCCTAGGTCAACCTCAAAATCCCTCATTTTCATCCTTTCTTTCTGATTCCCGTCACCTCGACTGCCTAACGGGTGAATTAATTAAAAGATCCCCAAATTATTCAAAAGTTAAGTCATTTTAAAGTAAGGATAGGAGTTTAAAATATCACCATTAGGTGGAAAAATGGGCATGAGGGTGCCGCTTCGGGCAAATCACAAACACACACACACCTCGTGTGTTAAAAAAATAACCATCCGGTAAGAAAGAGTGAGGTCCTGCAGACAGTCGGCTTCAGATGATGATTTTACTGGGGTGCAGCAGAACGGCGTTGGAGTCGGGTTTGGGCCGGAGAAAGCCTTTGCTGTAGTAAAAGTGATTGTTGAGAGCGTTTGTGATTTGGTAAGAGCCGCCGTCGTCCTCATCCTCGCGCTCCTCCACCACGGAGTGGGCGGGGGCCCAGTCGTCCTCGGGGGGAGGGTCTCCCTCCTGCACCAGGCCCGGGCCCGGATCCTTACACCCGTCGTCCTGCTGGGGCTTCATTGGAATTAAAGATGAGGGAAGACCAGAGTCCTGAAAAAGAACAATCTTTCAAAAATGTTTCCTCTTTGAAAAAAAAAAAAAACATTTCAATCAAAAGATATTAGGAAATTAATGGCTAAAAAAATGATTTTTTTTTTACTCGAAGACAACCAAATCTAAATTCGATTTCAGGAAATGATGAGATAAAATGTCCTGTCGTTTTTAATCTTAAATCAAAACATCAATCAGCAACTTTTGTGGCAGGACGACCAATCAGATGTCACTCTTTTGGGTTTATAGGCAAATGGGTCGACCTGCAGAGTTTGGCAAGTGAAAACAATCTAAAGAACTCTTCTGAACACAAAAAAAAATCCGATATTTATGCTACTAAAGTCGAGAGGCCTCCCATGATCCACCTCTCTTCCTGCTGCTCTCTTTCCTCCCCATGCACGTGTGACTTCGTTAACTGGTGTTTCTTTTGTCAGCAGGTATCCCGGCCCAGTGTCGCGGTGGTTTCTTCTCGATTAAAAATGAGTTTTTCCTCTCCAGTGTCTCCTCACATGCTCATAGAATCGACGGGAAACTTTGAAGCAATCTGTGGGTTTCCTTAGCTAAAAAAACTTTGTTTTGAGCTGAAATTTTATGACCTGGACAAATTTCTAATCCCTTCAGCTTTCAGGAGCCTGGAGGTGACTTTTTTTTTTGTTCAATATGGCGCAACGTAACACTGAACTGAAAAGTTCCACGTGCATTCACTGGAGTTCAATTTAAAAAAGAAAAAAAAAACATGCCAAATTTTCAGTTTCAGACTTTTTTTTATAAAATATTTCTTAGAGACGATAGTAGTTTGACATCAATGAAACATCAAATCAACACTGGGACAGGAAAACTGTCCTGATAACATTTACAAACTGGTGAAAGAACGACGGGGACGCCTGCCCTTTGCTCCGCCTCCAGTACAACATCAGCAAAACACAGGGAATCGTTACAGAGGGGGGTAAAAAAAAAAAAATAGGTTTAAGCGTAATGTCTCAGATGCTGACTGGTACCAGTGACATGTTGCTGCTCTTCATGAACAACTCCATCCTGGCGTTGTGCTCCTCCTTGGCCACGCTCCTCTCTGCCCCCCTCACCCCGCCGTCCTCCCAGATCATGGGACGTCCGAGTTCGTCCAGCTCCACCTCCTCTGCGTTCGGCCACCTCCCGCCCAGGGTGGACTGGCTGCCCTTATAAACGGAACGTCCCTAGAGAGAGGGAGGGAGGGTGTTAACGAACTGACAGCAACAGCTTAAGACCACGAAATAACTCAGTGAAACGCATAATGTGGTTGAAAGAGGGCATTTTGGGGGGGGTTGTTTTTTTATTTATTTATTTATTTATTTATTTATTTATTTATTTATTTATTT
>JABUIW010000217.1:265420-297437 GCA_013363375.1 Menidia beryllina
ATTTATTTATTTATTTATTTATTTATTTATTTATTTATTTATTTATTCATTTCATTCAATACAAAGAAAAATTATTCCTTTCATTCAATACAAAGAAAAATTTATATTAAAAAAAATGAAATGAAAGGTAGCAGAAAGAAGAAAATAATCTTATAATATCTGCCCCTTTTTCTCAACTATGGATGAAAACAACAAAAAAAGAAGAAAAAAAAAATTTTTTGATTTGTCTTATGTGACAAAAAAAGAAAACAAAGGAAGAACAAGAAACAAGGTCAATCATCAATCACAACTGAACGATACTATATTCTGACTTTATACTATTTCATACTTCTTCAAAAAACCAGTCTTTAACATTCTTTTAAACATGTGTAATGATTTAACATTTTTAACATCGTTTTGTAGGTCGTTCCACAGTTTGACTCCTTGTATCGAGGTACATCGTTCTTTCAAACAAGTTCTAAATTTAGGTTTCTTAAAAATCTGTGTCCCCTTAAGGTTATAACTACTCTCTCTTTTTTCAAATTTTTTTGGGATGTTTAGGGGTAATGTTTTTAGGTGTGCCTTATACATAACCAACAAAATATTATAATCAACTAAATCATTAAATTTCAATAAGAATACTTGAATACTGTCTGTTATATTGGCCGTTTTTAACAAAGTTGTCTACTTAAGCCTGGACAGAATAGAGGAAGTGTAAGAAAAATGTGTGTGAGGGTCCTTGCAAACTATCAAATGAGCTGATCACAGTGAGGCATGATGGATGGTGGGGGCCATTATTTGCTGGAGGCTGCAGCTGTCTGTGATTATCGGCCTCTGGCTGCTGACTTGCTGCCTGCTCCACCCAAGCAGGCCGGGCGTGTCAAGCCTTTTACGGGTTATTGTTTACAAGAGCGGCTTTTGTGTCTGTGCTTGTACCTGCCCTCTGTATTCTGAACCGACGGAGGCCAGTCCCCTGAAGGAGGCTTGTCGGGAGAGGGTGTTCATTTCGACTCTGGGAAAAAAGAGGAGAAAAAAAAACACGGCATATTTAGAGGATTTAGGGAACAATGGTGCGTCTAGAATGTAATTTTAGAAAAACAGGTCAAGCGTTCCAGCAGTTTAAACATCAGCTCGCAACCAAACATTAACCAGGGCGGCTGTCATCACGGCCGGAGCTGTTATCAAAAGCCTCCTCCAGCTTGTCAGAGAGATGGCGTCCTAGAGAAAGCGGGGCTGGACTCACGTTTTTTCGCTCAGCGCTCTCTTGAGCCTTTTGGTCTTGCGCCGGTTGCGGCGGCTGATCAGCACCACCACGATGACCAGGACGATGACCACGACGCCGGCCGCGATGGCGATAATGACGATCAGCATCAGGTTGTCGTCGGAGGTCTCCCAGATGCGTCCGGACTTTTCTGGTAGGGAAAAAAAAGATGACAGACAGATCTGAATAATCTCTTTCCATCACTAAAACATTCGTTTCCATCTTCCAGGCGGCAGTTTTGACCCCCGTCTTCCACCTGACCTGGTCCTGCTTTACACCCGCCACCAGGGGGCAGCAGATTATGCTGTTAGGGACGTAATAACAACATTCTTTCATCCCATCCCAGATCCAACACACCTACCTGTTACTTCTAACTGATACTCTGTTTTTCCGATGCCCACGCTGTTCTTGAGCTCGCACTCGTAGGACCCGCTGTCGTTGAGTTGGAGGGCTCGTTCGAAAATAAGTTTCCCTCCCTTCTCAGACACTCCAGCTGGAAGAGCTCCTCCTCTCCTGTAGATGAGAGGAAAATGTAAAATTAAATTGTAAAAAAATAACTATGTTCGGCCCCAGACTCCCTGCTTGGAACAATAGACCTGACTAGTTTTGACGACTGTAAAACAAACAGGAAGAAGGCTGCATTCCACTTTTAAGCCCTTACACTCTTAAGCTACAGCAAGAAAAATAAACACAAAACACTCCTTCGAAATAGACCCAACAAAGGATTTATTGGGGATTTCGTTGCCACTTGGTGAAACCGGACGGTTTTGCTTGTGCTTGTAAGCTGTGCTCATGAAGTCCAAACAGAGCAGAGTGGAGGTGTATAGGGGTGTGTGGAGGTGGTGGAGTTGTGTGGAGGTGGTGGAGGTGTGTGGAGGTTTGGAGGCCTGGAGCAGCACAGAGCGCTTCACTGTGCAGCCGCAGACATCCCCGGCCACATAAAGCACAGACAC
Organism: Menidia beryllina; assembly: GCA_013363375.1. Taxonomy (NCBI): domain Eukaryota; kingdom Metazoa; phylum Chordata; class Actinopteri; order Atheriniformes; family Atherinopsidae; genus Menidia; species Menidia beryllina. Next base: position 267,614 of record JABUIW010000217.1, read on the forward strand.
TTTCTGATCGGGTCCACTGAGACGGGTCATGTTGCCCCGGGTTTCAATGAGGCCGCGGAGGTTATTCTACTGCTGCTTTACCCCACCACCACCCCCCCAAAGCGCAGCGGGCTCCGGTTTCTTTTCCCAAAGCCCCGCCTAGCTTTTCTAAGCAGCCTTCAACGATCAAGTCTCAGGTAAAGATTTCCTCTAATGCAGAACAGATGCTTGAGAATGGGGCCGGTGAGGTGAGTTATTCACCTACAGCAGCCACAAAGACCCTCATGTGATAGGTGAATTTACAAACCTCACCAATGTTGAAAGTGGTAAGTGAATTATTACCATATCAGGCAATCAGCTGGAGAGTTTCTGTTTATACAATGAGTGCAAAAGGCTGAAATGAATCAGAAGATCGCGATAAGGGAACACAACAGACCAGGTTTGCTTTGGGTGAGAGTTGTGTTTGTCCTGTTGTAATCTCACTGTAAAATAGCTTTAAAATAATTCCTTCCTCCTTCATACACACAGCTCTCCACAATGGGAGAACAAAGAAAACGACAGCGCTTATTAGTCATTCAAATATCGATAGGCCTTTCACATAAACACTCAGACTCGCTGTAATGGCTGAATTCAACATCTATCACCCCTGAGTGGACTTCAACTGTCTTTGAAGTAAGAAAAGACACTCCTGTTCTCAACCATCAAGAGGCCTTTTTATGTGTATCTGACGTTTATTCTAAATTTCCAGCAATGCATGTGGAAGAAACCAGGGGCTGAACCTACATTATTATTAACAAGAAAATCAGATCTGATGTTGTGTGACAGGAATTAAAAGAAAAGCTCCAGAGAATAAAATGAGGATCTCAAGATGACAATTCAATGTGACAACAACCAGAAACATGTGCCAATAGAGTTTTTTTAAAAAAGCTCCATACCTCCAAGTTCCACTGCTTCATTTTTAACATTTACTGAATGTTTTCAGGCTGCAATGGCATGTAAATGTAACATGCAAATGGTTTCATTTTGTGAACACTTCCCTGTTCACAGATGGAATCAGAGTGTTGCAGAAGATGAAGATGACTCTCTTGGATATCCGTGAAAATGGAAAGTTACGTGAAAAGACATCAGGTTTGGAAAATATAAAAAGACAACATCCTAGTAGAGGTTTTAATATCTGGAGGTTGTCTTGTGGCTGCAATATTTTCCACTCAGCACTCATCATTTGATCATTGTGTGCACAGGTATAGCTATAATGGCTGGTACGGTGTCTCTAATTAAAGCTCAGACCTGTGTTTTACCAGACATTAGAGTGATATTTAAAGCACGCGCTATGATTAAGTGCTTAGCGCGCGTCTCCTTCTCTTCCTCGTTTCGCCGGCTCTCTCCCTCGTGTGAAAATACCTGGCCTTCTCACATTTTCTGACTCCACATTTCGCAACATGACCCCACAGCTTTTATACTGCAGTGAATTGAGTCGGCAGAGGGAGGCGCGCCCCCCCCCTCCCCGCCCCTCCGAGCCCCCCTCCTCGCCGTTTGCCCATGTGTACGCAGGCTGGCAGAGACTTCTCTGCGCTTTGAGTGGGACGCCACTGCGGTGCGCGCTGTGATTTGTGGAGCGTACCATCTCCAGGCGACGGTCTCGGGTTCGGGGCTGCCCTTGCCATGGCACACCAGCTCGACTCCCTTCAGTCCCACGTACAGCCGCTCAGGAGAGGAGGAGATGGTGGCCGCTGGGGGGTCTGCAACAAACACAGTTGTAAGGCACAGACTGAAAGCCGGAGCAATTACGTGGCTAATTTGTTTATTTCACTACAACATTGCCTCAAGTTTAAAACTACTTCAGTTATAGAAGACATTAATGTTCTGCATAGGCTTTTTAAAAACAGGAAAACTTTAGCCTTCATCGGGAATAAAGCTGAATTTTATTTAGTGGACCTCTGTTTCTGCCAAAATATTCATTATTGACCATTCGAACATGCAAAAACGAAAACAAAGAAAAGGAGAAAACAATGAAAACATGCTTTTAATGGATCTCCGGAGGCCTTAATCTAAATAAGAATATTTTCTTATTCACAGGCTTAGAGTTGTTATTTGCATTTCATGTTTCAGAGCAAAGTCTGAGTAGTAACTCTGTGCACAGTATGCAAATGTGACATTTACGCTTATCCATAGTCTGATTGCATCAATGTCCGTCAAAACAAAGAACAATTAGCCCCCGTGAGCGCCTCCTTCCCCAAAAAAGTGTTTTGTCTTTTGACAGCAGCATTCCAGTTCTGCACTGGAGTCCCTGTGTTTTTCCCTATGTTGTGACAGAAATGAGGCACCGGGGTTATGAAATCAACCCAAAAAAGAACACTAAAAGGAAATAAAAACAATACTAAAATTTTGGCTGATTAAATTCACAGGAAGAAACGACAGCACACCTTCTGAGTAACAGGTTTCTGACATTCCTCCATCACGATGTCAAAACCTGAGAAATTCCAGGTCAAAAGGTTACCGAAACCTGGATTCATCTGTCAGCTTGAAAGCCGAAAGAAGTCCCGATTTATGACTCAGGTCCACGCCTGTGATCTGTCCATTACATCAAACAAAGAGTGCTCTGACAGAGCTAAAGTATTCGGAGCCTTCGGGCCAAACGCACGGCCAGAATCAAGCCCTTTGTCAGACCGACGCAGGTTCAAAACAGCCAATGAGCTCCAGTGTTTAGTCCACTTTCCCGCCGGTTTGCACAGACAGACACAGAAGCCCTCCAGACATAATGATAAAGGTTTACTGGCTGAACTCGTCATCAACAGGAAGCTCTGACAAGGTTGGCGCAGAGCCCCGGGAAAGAGGACAGAAATGAACAATCACTGAGTCATTCTGCGTTACGGTGTCTCCCCTCCAAGAGCAGTGAGATGAAAAGGAAAAACACAGCACCTGCAGTTTTAACCTGGTTTTCTCCTTCGTTTTAGTGAGTATACGAACACTTCGGGCGTTTTAAACAGATAAATAAAACTGCAAGTCGGTGTCTTCGTGTCTTTCATATAAGCGACATCTGAGGGATTCAATCTGGAATTTAAAATAATCCCGAATACGATCAGCGTTTACAGACAAATCCAGTTTGGAGCGTTTTCCTGAACATGCCCCAGTTTGCTGCCGTCATTTGGACGGCCTGATGGGATAAGAAACACGGGTGTAGCAGGTAAAACCTCCCTTTGGGTGTTTCTGTTGAGAGAAACACCCAAAGGCAGGAAACAGCTCTGCTATTGTGAGCTAAGACGCCAAACAAACATTTGTTTTTGCCGTTGGGCTGCATAATAAATACGTAAATGAATATAAAATTTAAAGGAGAGGTTTTGCATTAACCTCTAATTGTATGTATGTTAAAGTCTTGAAGTCTGTTTAAAAATGAAAGGGAAAGGCGGATACTTTGAGCTGAGGTTATGACAGCTCTAAGAATAAAACCACTTGTGTCTTTTTTCTCCTCTGTTTTGTTGCGTGTCACTCATGTGGCAAAAGGTGTGTTTAGTTATGAGGAGTGCTGTTTTTGTCATTTTCAGGAATGCGTTTCAGTTTGCTGAGAAGACATTTCTGATTTACACTCTTCTGTTGTGTTCAGTGTTTCTGATTAGCAGAAAACATACAATTATCTTCCACTTTCTAACTTTCTAACTCCAAACAGCAGCTAAACCTGGAATGATTTAGCCTGTCTGCTGTGGAAGAAAGACTCAGGAAGGCTGGTTTGGTCTTCCCACTGACAAACTGAGACTTAGACCAGGCAGAAACGGGAAACAAGAATCGAACCGGCACACTCACAGTGAACCACCAGGTGGTTTTCGATCCTACGAGGCTCCTTCAGGCCCGGATGCCACACCAGGCAGTCCAGCTTCTTCCCGTTCATGCTGCGCAGCGGGTGCAGCGAGAACAGGCTGGACACGGCCCCCGTGTCGCTGGTGCGGTTCTGGACACGGCCCGGGAGGTCGGTGTCCCAGGAGAGCTTGGGAAGTGGCCGACCCACAGCTCTGCAGGAGGCAACCACCCCGAACTGCTGACCCTCCATCAGGGGCTCTGAATCCACAGAGGAGATGGGCAAAACTACGGAGAAAAGAAGGAGAACGCAGAGTTTATGGCCTCTGATTTCCATTGAAAGACCTCTGAGGTGCCATTCATTTGCCATGAATTCATTTTATGAAAAACAATTGAAAGAAAAGTCACATTTTTGAGATTCTGTTAAGAAATGTATAAATAAGGTGTAATTTATTTCCAAAGAGAATGCTTTGTTTATTTCAGTAAAACCATCCCAAACAATTTTTTTGTGAGACAGTATCTAAAACAATAGTCTAAAATAATTCATGAACTGGCTTGATTCTTCTACCAAAAAAGAACATTTTAAGTTTTACAATGCAACAAATTCCGGGTTGTTGAGCAGCTGTAAATTCATAGAAATCAGATTATTTAACATGTAATTAAATCAGAATGAGATAAAACACATACGGGTGAACAAACGTTAGCCATTTGATAATGTTTTTGGGACAAAAATAAGTACTTCTATGTTTGATTTGCCTCTTTGTAATACATTATTGAGAGAAAAAAACGATTAACATGGTTTTTAAGGCACTGAATTATTTTTTTCCCCCCTTTCACAGGTAGACCGCTCCGTAATTTGACTCGGTAAAAACCCAAATTACACAGCAAAGGTTTCGGCGGGGCTGAAGATTCAGTTTCCTTTCATGTCGCTGCGTTAGGATCTCTAAAATCTACAGAAACCCGGCCCCTGGGTTGTTCATTTCTTTCGGCAAACATCAGCCGGTTCCCTCGAAATATGTCTCAAGAGCTTATCTTAAAATCAAATTGGCAAACGTCAATTCCACCAAAAAAAATGTTAGTTTGTTTTTTGCCCTCTACCTGCAGCTGCTTTAACACGATCATGATTCACAACGCAATCATATCGGTTTGGTTAGATATTCCTATTAAGGACTATTAGAGAAGTACTTTGCATTCACGACAGCAGCCACTGCAGAACAAACTAAAACTGAATCTGCACAACATACGACTTCAAAGTTGTGTCCGTCTGCAGAAAAACCTGCTGCACTCATCAATGAAAATCTATGAGTGAATCTTGGAAAATAGTCTCATCCTAAAATTAGTCTTACCCTAAAATGCAGGGATAGAAGTCAAAAGCTGTGTTACTTTCAATTAAGTCATGAAGCAGATTAAGACACTGCAGGCTGGTTCAGTTTGTGGTTTTGAAAAGCCTCTTGCAGGAGTTACTCCATATGCAAATCCACAGTTTGAGGCAGATGAGAGCATTCAGCTCTTGTGGTTGTCAGTTACCTGTCTGCGTGTTTCTGTTGGTTTTCCTAATCTGGGGCGTGCTGAGACAGGCCCCAACCGAGGCGTCCTTGTTAATGACTGACAGTGAAATGAGAAAGCCGATCCAAAGCGATAGCATCACTCCAAATTTGACTGGTAGGGGGACGGTCCCAAAAAAGAAAAGAAAGGATTCCCACGCCTGCTGTAAGGATTCCAGTTAAATTCTTTTTTATTGTAATCCCCCTCAGGAATCCTCAACTGTGCTGAAAAGTGCGCTAATAGATTAGCTGTAAAGACTTTATTATCGACCCAAAAGAGTCTTTTAAAAAAGGCTGTTTTAGCTTGGCTTGAAATGTTTACAAGGTAACATTAAACACAACATATATTGTTTTAAACGATCACACTAGAAGTCTCAGTTCATGCTCCTCTGAGTTCAGAAGAAATCACAGGAGCATGAACATTTCCTCATCTGAGTTCAGTTTCACGTCTGTTCTCCACCTCAGTTTCTTATTTCCTGCTTCTAAGTGTTTTCCCGGGAGAGGAATAGGTGCAAAGCTTTTTATAGGATGTCTTTCTCCTTTGTGGTTCGGAACTAAATGAATATAACCGACTCCCCTTAAAGGCTCATCGCTAAACCAAATCTCTACCTGTGGTTCAAACCTGCTCAGCCACCTCTGCCCTTCAGTGTTTTGACAGTGTTAACAGAGATGCCATCAGCCCCCATCTTGTGCCAGTCTCAGCCAGTTTTAAGGATTTGTGGCAATTGTGAACTTGAAGGAACATTTTATTTTCTCTCCCACATAAGAGCAAGGGAAAACACGCAGAAACCAAATGTTTTCCTTTTGGCTTTTAAGCCACTGAGGAGAATTTGGGGCCATGCTGGGAAACATCTTTAATTCCTTAAGTTCCTTTAAGTTCCTTTAAGTTAGAATGGGATAACAGCGGCTTAAACGTCAACTCGCCGGCTCTGACGGGATTAGAAAGATGTGGGAGACAGAGGTGACGCTTACTCCAGACGTTGAGAGCGATTTCTCTCTCGAAGTTTCCGCTGGGGAAGACGGAGATTGTGCAGATGTAGGTGCCCTCGTCCGACTCCTTGGTGCTGAGGAGCAGCAGGGCCGAGTTCTCGGTGGGGTTTCCGCTCTCGAACCTCACCCGGCGGGAGTACTTCACATAGTCTGGGGACACAAACACAGTTTCACCTTTGAATGGTCTGCACGACAAACAGAGGACGAAATACCTTCCGACAGGTCATTTCAATCGGTGAAAACTGTGCAAAACAAATCGGAGGAGTTCAGCACAACAAACGAGACGTCAGGGACCCACCCTGCAGACAAAGCCCGCACAAAACAGCAGCCTCCAGGAGTGAGCTCAGTCCAAATGACTGTGTCACCCATTCAACACCAGCTACACCCACTCCATAGAGAGGAAAAACTACATTTGTTTCTACACATCACTTTCTGCGTCATGAAACCCTTTTTCAGACGGACACGTGTCCAATCAGGCTTCAACCACACGTAGAGCAAAAAGCATGCTCATTTAGTCAGCGTTGAACCATTTTAGGCACAATGATAAGCTTAACAAAAGTTAAATATTTTCATCTAAATCCAACTTTCCCCCACTGATTGCACTCATGTATTAATCTTATCGACATTTTATTATTAAAAAGTGCCTTATGTCTTATGGTTATTTAAAATTTAACTTCAGATTAGTTTAGATACAACTTTATTATTGATTACTTTCGGAAGGTTCCTTCAGGGAAATTAAGAGGAATTCAGAGACATCTATCTCTAAGTTGGAGCCCCTTCAAATTCCTGCCGTTTTCACCAGAAATGCCCCTCAGAGGCATGCCTGCTAACTATAGTCACCCCAGGATGATGTTGGCATTTGCACATCTGACAGCCATTTCTAAACTGATTTGTACGCCTTTCCGGATTCTGCATCATCTTTGGCTTTATGTGTGGCTTTTGTAAGTCACACGGAGATAAAAAAAAAAATAAAAAAACTGATTCAGCGGCTCAAAGCCCAAGTAAATAACCCCAAAAACCAGATGAGGTGAAGAGATTACAGTGAGGCAGAGCAGAGACTAAACGGAGAGAAAGGGAAATAAACCATTTCTCCCCTCGATCATCGTGGGAAATGAGTGATTACCGGCAGATAAAACGAACAAGCCCTAACATGGACACAGCAGGAATATTTTCCTCGCAGACGCGGCTGCGGGAACACTTTCCCAGCTTTGAGTCATGACAGAGTTAACGTCCAAGCAGGAGGCCAACAACAGATGGCGTATTCCTTAGTGTGTCACTGAGAGGCAGCTGTGCATCCCCAGATGTTGAACTGCTGGCTGTGAGTTTCTGTCCATGCTCACCCCGAGTTTCCGAGTGTTGCCAGGCTACAAAAACAGCTCAATCAGTTCATGGAAATCTCTGAGGAGCCCGGAAGAGGCTAATATCTATAAGCCACTGACATGCTGAAAGAAGCGTTGTGTACAGTTTGTTTAAATACAAAGATGCTCCAGTTCTGCTGTCGGGGTGAAGTTACACCCTCCCTCTGACCGCAGTCAGACGGCCTAATCATCAGGAAACTAGTTCCAGTGTCTGATACTGACGGTGTGGGTGGAAGGAGGAGGCATCGGCTCTGACTTTGACCTGAAACTTTGGAATTCTTCACAGTCAGAAGACAGACGCGCCGCAGCCTGGTCTAACTGGTTCTCCCTCCTCTAATCCTCCGTTCGGCAACCCACAGATGTCTCACTGCTCATCCAGCAGCTTTTAAAGGGGAGACGCTCCTGCTTTTTAATGACTAATGCTTTTTGTCCTTATCTGGAAGGCAGCAGTGGTCAACATTTCCACGAACTAGCATCCCGTCTTGCGTAAAAATGTGTTCACGCTATGGATGAACACCTCCATGAAATCCAAACCCCAGAGCTAGAGCCTCTGTCCGCGTCGCTGGTGTACCTGTTTGGCCTTCTGTGAAGTGGGCGGCGATGATGTAGTCTTTCTCGCCCCCCGGGAGCACCTTGTACCAGGTGACCTGCACCACCTTCTCCTCGGGCTGCACCTCGTATTGGCAGGGGAAGCGGGTCGGAGCGTCGGCCGCCGAGTAGAGGGAGGTGACGGGCTCCGGAGGATCCACAAAGTCGCCCTGAACACACGCGGCTGAGGAGGGGGAAACCAGAAAGAGGCCATCAGGGACACATTTTCACAGTGTTGTAGAGGTTCAACATCTTTTGCACCCTGTTATGTTGCAAAAACAGCTTGACTGATGGTTAGAAGAACAGAAAGTTCCTCATTGAACGAACATTAATCGATCCAACAGTATAAAAAAAAATAATAATCGTAATTGTAATGTAATAACTGGAATAACTGAGAAAAAGTGAAGCGTTTGAAGTCGGTTTGTCATTTCCCCCCCTGGAACCCCTCAGGTAAAGGACCACCGCAGGGCTCAGGCAAAGCGTCTATGGGTTTGTTTGTGGACTAAAACCCAACTTGAAATAGACTTTCACGAGCTGTCAGTTCACCGAACCTGCTCATCCACTGAGGCGCTGACGGGGAGAAAGCATGCACACTCCACACAGACAAAAGGTCACGACGGGCGTCCTCAGTTTGAGGCTCTGAGCGACAATCCTTTTTCAGCACATACCCATTTCCCTCTGCTGCCACTGCCTTATACGAACGACAATCGAATGACTCATTCCTTCCTCCAATAGGCTTTATTTTGATCTGCGTGAATTTCATGAGGCTTAGCGTGGTGAATCTTTGTTATTCGCTCAACAGTGGCAGAGACAGCGAATCAGTTTGGTATAAGAGCCGCCAAACAGGAAGTGAAGCCAAATCCCACAATATAGCGAAACTTTCAGTCGGGTAGTTTCAGTCTATAACTCTGATTTGTAGCCACATAATCAACATAATCGACATAATTTCTGAGTCTGTGGTGAATGATTTATATAAATGACTAAACACCATAGCCGTCCGACGACTGCTGCAGCTCGAAACCAGAAAAAGTTCTTAATGAGATCAAAAGGTATTTTTCCCATAAATGATTTACACCTAGAATTAGTGTGCTGGTGGTCACTCTGAAACAACTCTAAAAGTTTTTTCTAAGCTCATCACAATATGGTCACCTCCAGCTCCAAAAACACAACAAAGACAACCCCCCCCCCCAAAAAAAAAAATCACAAGGTGAATTAGGTCCATATCTTAAAAAACATCAGGAAATGTCAACTCGATCTAATCTTTAAATGAACCCTTGGATTGGGATGTTTTCCCACCATCCACAAACAGTCAACAGGTCTAAGGTCACTTCCAGCTCCAAAAACAAAACAAAGACACCCCCCCCAAAAAAATAATAAATCACTAGGTGAATTAGGTCCATATCTTAAAAAAAAAATCTGATTACGTCAACTCGATCTAATCTTTAAATGAACCCTTGGGTTGGGATGTTTTCCCACCGTCCACAAACAGTCGACAGGTCAACTGGAAGCTCTAAAGCTGCCCCGAGGAGTGAATATCGGTGTGTGTGGTTGGTTGTCTCTGTGTGACCCTGTTAAGGACTGGTGACCTATCCAGGGTGTATCCCCCTCCTCTCACCCACTGACAGCTGAGGCTGCTTCCAGCCTCTGTGACCCTACTGAGAATAAGTGGGTGATGAATGGATAACTTTTTTAACCAGACTGACAACATCTTCTGACAAAGAACTCGTTATGTGTCTGCGTACATGGCAAATAAAGCTGATTCAGACTGAGGAAGGACCTATAAGCTAAACTTACAACGGGGCTAAAGGAGCTAAAGTTTTCACCGTCTCAAATAAAAACAAACTATCTCACAGTAGTTTGAGCAAGAAGTTTTGTCTTTGAATCTCTCAGAGGATGTTTAGTGAGGAAAAAAAAAGGATAGAATAGTTTAATCGGACCTTTTCTAACAATGGGTCACAGAAGATCACATCTAAACCACTTAGTTTAAATACTTAATAATGACAGTTTAAAAAAAAAAAAAAAAGCATAAATAAACAATTTCACATCACTATTTTTGCACCCAGAGAACCTCTGTGTTGTTTTTAATGACACCAACTGATTCTGTCCCACTCAAAGCTCTGACTGCTGGAACTATAACACAGCAAAACTATTTGGAAGCCCGCAAACATTAGCGGTCCGACAGGTCTGACAAGCCTTGATGGAGTCAGCTGCTCAGAGGAGGGATCCGCTGATCAGCCGCCATGCGTGCAGGAACAGCCTCTGTTTAATCTGCTGAAATCTAGTCCCTGATCTCACTGCATGTCACATAGATGATTACATCTTTGTAAATGTTTGAGCTCTTTGGCTGACAAATGGCCTTTGCTTTCCCTCTGAAACACACACGCAGATCCCGTGTAGGTGGTTCGAATGTTTTTGGGGCTCATTTCTGTTCTTATCCTCATTAATCGAGACTAATAATTTGAGTGGAATCTGTGGAATCAGTGTGGTGTTCACAAGTCAAACCAACTCAAACCAGCAGCCTCTGCAGCCCAGGCTGACACAGAGAGAGAGCGGTTTGGCAGGCTGTCCTCTGTGTCGCGCTTTACTAATCAGAGCGGTCTAAAAGATCGACACGCTGCTGACAAATGACTAAACCTTTAATCACACCCCGTTCAAAAAGCCTGCGCTCCGCCGTGGGACGCAAACAGGACCGGCCGTGAGAGCGGCGCCTCCAAAACACGCCCGCCGGAAACCACAGACCGTTTGAACTTTGATTTCTTGGATAAACGCGTTCGTTTCTCCCGTCGTTAATGATTCACGAGCTCAATCGATTGGTTTTAAAAAGGGGGGGGGGGGGGGGGGGGGGAGCACAGAACCGCAGAAATCTCACACACTGATAAAGCTGTGACACGGAAGAGGGCCCAGGCCTCTTCACACCAACAGAGAACACAAATGTGGGCAACAAAGAGCCACAGTGAGGCTGACCTAGTTTAGGGGTGGAAAACAAATGAAACCCCCCCCCCCCCCCCATGACTGAAAATGACTTTAGATGACGGTCAAGGGGAGCGAGGCCAGAGGTGGGAGCCTGACGTGGGAGGCAAACACCAAGTGGAAAGAGAGTTAAACACACACACACACACACACACTGTCGACAAACACTCAGCTGCCACAAAGGCTGCCACACGAGCTTTTCCTGTTCACTCAGGATGAGAGAAACTTTATCACACCTGTGGTGAAAACGATCGCCCGATAAGGCAGCGGCGAAGCGTTCCAGCTCTCGGCCGCACAAACCTCCTCTAAAAAAGGAGGAAACAAAAGCAGACGAGTGGCGGCCGAATTAGTCACAAAAAAAGACCGGAAGACGCAAGTTGGGCAATGAGGCCTGATTCATGTTTAGAATAAGTAAGAATGCGACGGGGCAGCATTCTGCTCCTGAGCTCAGGTCCCCCCCCCGCCTGCAGAGAGCAGAGGGGTGAGGACGCACAAACGCCAGAGCAGCGTTACACAAGATCCAGCGAGGATTTCCTCACACGCAACGCGGCCGAGCCATCGGCCAGACGGGACAGAAAACAGGCCTAAAGTCGCCCAAAATGAATAACGGGGCCCTTCCACGGTTCTGATAACACACTCTTTGTGGACAGACACTACACAAACAAGCCGAGGTGAACCTTAAATCTTATCCAGAGACATTAAGTTTGATTTTCCATTCGATTGGGCTGTGGGTTCATTGCAAACAAACTGAGAAAAGGCCTGATGATGATGAAGGTTCAAGAGCTTTAGCTTTACTTTAAATTACAGAAGCTCAAAACGAAGAAGTCTGAAAGGGGGCAGTGTCTATGCAGACTTCTACCAGATAAATAACCTCATCAAAAATGCAAAAGCTTGTCCTGATGGTCTGTGGTCGGATCACTGTGGGTTTCTTCTGCCAACACGGTTGAAAAAAGGCCCCAAAAGAAGAAGCAGTAGAGTTCTGGATAAGGATTTTACAAGTTTCAGATCTTTCCAAGCATGAGCACAGCCCCAGTTTGGCAGCCCTTCTTCTAATTCTGTTTCAAAGCAAGTAACACAAAATCTGCTATTCTAATAACAACAGTACAAAAAAAAAAAAAACACACAAACAAAACGCGTCCTGCTAAACTTGTTCTGCTGTCCTGACGCTGCAAACCCAGGTCTGAAAGGAACTCAAACATGGAGCATGAGCCTTAAAAACAGAGCAAAATCCAACCAAAGAGCACGACACACACACACACATACACACACTTATATGTTTAGGAGCCATTTCCAACCCAACACACACGCTAGAATAAATGCACAAAACAGACTTGTCCTCATTTAAACAGAACATGACACACACTGGACACTTTGCTGCTACTACAGGACAGAAATCAGACCTGGAAATAAGCACACGTGCAACTTTTGGGGCAGTTTCCCCAAAGCCAAGTGGAACTGAGACTGTCTGAAACTGGCCAACTTACCGATCACTAAGAGGAGAGCCAGAGCCTCTGCACGGAGCCCTCCCCACTCCATCTGAAGCGACCCCAGTTTCATTCCAGTTACTGGAATAAAACTTTAGGCTGTCATCGTCTGGGTCTGTGTGTGTGTGTGTGTGTGGGGGGGGGGGGGGCAGAAGGCAGCTCCGGTTGGTCCGCAGAAGGCAGACAGGTGCAGCAGGTGTTTCCTCTTCACCTCATGTATGAGCTTCAACAAGAACACCAAGGAAAAAAAGACAAAAATGACCCTCTCTCGCCCCCCTAACGCGACAGGAATAATCTCACAGCTCCAAACGGCACAGGATTCATTTCCCAGAGTCACGGGCAGTCCTTTCCACCAGAGCGGGAACCCAGCTCCACACACCCCGCGTGGCTGAGCACGACAGATACATTACCTGCGCGTTTGTCACGCTCAGGCAGCAGCTACACCTGTCGGGTGCGGCCCCGCCCACCTTCAGAGGACACGCCCACAACACGTTCAGGTGACACGGAAGAGTCGGAGATCAGCCGCTGTCCTCAACTGATCAAATCAGCAAAATAAAAGGTGTGCACTTGATTGTATTGATTCTCTTCTTTGGGAATTATGCAGACACATCATTTCATTAACTTTCATTAACTGTTAACTGAGAACCCATATTTGCTCTGAGAGTAAATCCACCTCTTTAATATCTGAATGAGCATCCCTGCATCTCTGTTCAGGATGCAGCTTCATTTCTGTTTCAAACGGTTAAGATAGAAAAAGCACGAATTTCCCAGCATGCATTGAAAGCGTCTAATTCTCACCTCAAACACCTGAAGGGACTTCAGGAAACTGTCCTTTCTGTGGTGGAACTCCCAAGACACACACATATTGTGTCTGTAAACACCAAAACACGGAAGGCGAGTCCTTCTGTTGAGTCACACTGAAGAGCCTCAGGATGCGAATCAGCTCATTATTCTGTTTTGAATAAAGTCCCTGTTCTGTTTCCATGCAAATACAACAGACTATAAGTAAACAACAACACCTTTCACTGTAAGCAGGCTGACCGGTTGGGTTGAATTGTTGGTCCTCCCAGTTTGTGTGTGAAATGAACCGAAGAGCAAAGCTAAGTGGAGTAAAACTGTTCAGTCTGAGACATCCTGATACCAGACACGTTTCCATTGTTTGTTTGTGACTTGAGGAGATTTAGGAATCAATTTAAACAATGATCATATGGAATAACCAGTATCTGAAGTGGTGATCCCACAGCCAGGGGACTGCTCATCCATCCAAAAACCACAACCATGAGTCCATGGGAGGAATGAGCGTGAGATATGTGTGTTTTGTGTCTGAATGGACCTGTGCAGACATGTCTTCACCTATAGGGAAAAAAGGTGAAGACACCAAATCACATCAAACCAAAAGTGCTCCATGGGGCGGCTTTGTGGACGTTCAGACCCCTCTTACAGTCGTTTTTACTGTCAGCCGGTCTGACTTTTGAACTGAACAGACTTCAAAGATAAGCGGATGTTGTGAGTTGTTTTATGGCTGCTTTTTATCATCCTTTTGTTCTTGTAACCGAATGAACACATGAATGCTTTATTGGGTTATGCTATTACAAGTCACAAATATGTCTTTTATTGTTGGATTTCTTGGATTGCACAACTTAGATATCAATGGACCTTGGGAAATGGACGTCATTAAATGCAATGGTAAAACCCATAAAACGGAAAATAGTTTATACTTCATGAACATGTACAAACTGGAATACATACTGTATACAGGAATAAGAAGATTCACACTAAAATCTGTTCAGGTTTGTTTGTCTCTGAGTCAGACCTGATCATATTGACAGTTGTTTTTAAGTGGACTTGATTATCATTGAACCTGTGATGATGAGCTTTCCCCACTTTTTCCCCCTAACAGGCAGATCAAAAAATCTAAAAACTAAACCTCATTTGAATCAATAAAATTAAGGAAACCAAATAAACATTCAGTTTCAGCTCCTCAGTTGTGGAAAATCAGACTTAATCAGAGTAAAATAAACTTTATCGTGGACATGGCTTCCGTTTATATATAAACCATAAACTAGTTATCTATTCAAGTGCATCTTTTGATAAAGGATCGGCTCACATCGTGTTACGGCAAAACCTTGTATTTCAAGTCCAGAGCAGACGACACTGAATGAAGCAGACCGACATGAAAGGGGTTTCTCACAAAGATAGCCTTTATTAGTAAATGATTAAATTAACTCCAGCAGTATTAACATCACATGCAAGTCGGACACAACTCAAAAGATAGATGAGGAGTTTGTACAAAAAGAGGATAAATAATCGTACAAATGCTCAATACCTAGGCCAGCCATAACGCTATGGAATATAAAAACAAGGCATAAAGCTTGTATTTGTGCTGCATCCTCACTGAGTCCAGCCTGACCCGGTCACACCACGTGTCGCTTGTCGGTTCTGATGACGTCGTACTCGTCAGTCGTGTGGGAGCTCAGACCCTGCAGGACACAAACACCACACTCAGAAATCCCGAATTTAGGCTAAAAGCGAGTCTTCACGGCCTCAGAGTAAGAGAGGTCGCCAGGTTTTTGGCTTTAGAACGAGAGGCCTCACCGCATAGATTCCTCCTTCAGCTGGTTTCTTCTGCGGGACGGAAACAGAAAAGGCGTCACTGTCAAATAACTGTTAAATAACTGTTAAATAACTGTTAAATAACTGTTAAATAACTGCCTCAGCCGGCCGCTCGCTGCACGGCGAGGAGCCCCAGAGCTCGAATCTAAACATCTAAGACTGTGACGTCTACGAGTGTGCATTAAACCCATTTAACAGGAAGCAGGATTTGACACCAAAAACAGAAATGGAAACTGTGACAGTACAGAAGAAAGAGGTTGGTGGTCAGCTTGAGCTGACAGGAAATGGTTGGAGGAGGTGGGTTTTAAAGCACAACAACTAAAGCTAATGAGAATTTACAACACGATGAAGCTGAATTGAAATGTAAAGAAAGACTCCACAGTCCTCCCGTTTGTTTCCCTAAAGCTAACGCAGGTGTGAGGCGGTGGTAATTTTACCTCTGGTTTCGGGCTGGCTGGAGACATCTGTCAAAAATAAACCAGGAAACATCCACAGCTTAGTAATATATAACGAAAATGATGTATACACACACACACACATAAGAAAAAGAGAAGATATTCAACATAAGGAACTGGCTGAAAATGGTAGAAGGACTCGAGGAAATCTGAATCTAGACATGAATTAGAGGAAGTTGTTCAAAGCAGACGACCAAAGTGAGCCTTTTCATGGGCTGGAGGAGCCTCTTCTCAGCTTTTTCTAGAAACAGGCCGCAGTTCAAATGGGAGGAAAGTGTCTGGGTGGTGTTGGTCCTACCTTCAGCCGGCAGTACAGGACGGTGAGGATGATGCCGTACAGGATGAGGATCCCGTCCAGGATGTAACACACGTTCATGTCTCCTCTGGCCTCTGCGCACACACAGCAAACGCCAGCCCTCATCACCTCCACCAGAAACACCGACGCCCCTCGCTGCTCGACTGTCAGACCCACAGGTCTTTCAGACGCCTCCCCTCTGAGTTTTGAGCCGTTTCTTTCATCCAAAGACCCACCGTCGGCGGGATGAGACTCACCTGCGGTTGGATGAAGATTCTCTGTCTGTTCTGTCGGTCCTTTGTCGGCTTTTTTTAGCCAAAACAGGACCCCGAGGCGAGGCTTCTGCGAGCGGCTGTGAGCAGGAAGTGCCGGGTCCTCTGTCCGTTTTGAAGCCGTGAAACCACACGCCTACCACAGTGACATCTCTTCACAGAAGTTCCTCTAAAGCCTCAGTAAAAACACACGCCATGGCTCTGGTGAAATCGCCGTGACGCGAGGGTTTCTCAGCAGGAATCAGGAAGAGAAACCTCCACAGAGGATGATCTGACCACAGAGGCAGCCAATGTCTTCAAGGGGAATGGGCTTCAACCCCCCCTCACCCGGATTTGCATCCATCAGCTTTGCAGAAATAAGCACCAACGAGAGGACCCGTAAGGAATAAATGGTTTAATAATGAAAAATGCCTAACACACTATACAAGCTACAGTTACCAAAAGAAAACACAAATCTACCCTTTTTTTCTTTTTCTTTTCTTTCTTTTTTTTGTACAGGCCACTGGTTTGTTTAAAAGCCAAAACATTCAGAAAAATTGCATCATCATCATCATAACTTAGGCACCTTAAAAATGATAGAAAACAAGTTAATATAAAAACTAACAGTTTTGGAGCCCAAAATAAGTCTCTTGTGTGTTTAAAAAAAAAAAAAAAGCACTGTTAAAGTCTGAAAGTCTGATCACAGATGAAATCTCAGTGGCTTTCGGGTCTGAAAGACCACCGGAGAAAGTTTTCAAGGTTCGGAAGCTATGCATTAAATATAAAACTGCGAGGAGCCCGCTCGTATTCAAAAGCATCGCCACCCATTTCCTTTCGAGTACATAAGTTAGAGGTGCATAAATGAGCCCATTTACAGCTGCTGTGAAACCATGATTATCAGAGTGAACGTGTGCACGACTCATTTGTTGTCAGCAGCCCAAACAACAGGCATCCAAACGTAATGAAGACGTTATTAATGTTAATAAAAAAGAACTTTTTCTGTCACCAGCCTAAAAACAGCACTGAGGAAACCGCATCTCACAGCCTTCTTGCAGCAGATGGAGCAGCTTTAGGTTGTCTTATACAACATTCATATGGAATATTTTAAGGGAACAGGGCAGCAGGTTTTAAGGTCCATGTTTGCTCGTCTACCTGAAAAACCCTTGAACGCATCACGGGCTGCTTTCTATATTGAAAAACCGATCTTCTCTGTAAACCCGACTAAAACATTCACCTCATGATTTGTTCAAACATCACATTTAATGGTCTAAAATGGTCCTATTCATGAAGAGTTATAGGTGGCATCTTTGCAGAAATTATGTCATCTGAACCCTCCTCCCACTGGATCCGGAGCAGAGTGACGGCCCAGCTAAGTCCGCAGGACCAAGTAAGACTGGTAAAAACAACTTTTGGTCATGTTTGCTGACACTGTGAACACGCAGCGTTTGGGGAAGTCCAGCGGCGAGGCCACGAAATGTGTCTGACGGATCTACAATTTAGGCCGAGCTGCAGACAACCTGCAGCCTTTTGCATAAGTCGCTAAAAAAGATGGCGAGAATAATGACATTTAGGAAAAACCTGAGAACAACGAGCCGATGTTAAAACGCACATTTGCTCAGCAGGATAAAAGCTGCTGACGCCGCCTGTTTTTCATATTGTCAACAAACCCAAAACTTTTTTTTTTTTTTAAATTGGCCAGATGCTTTGAGCAGATTCGTGTCCACGCTTAATAACCAGATGAATCCTGATGCTGTGAAGTTGAACAAAACATTGAGTCACAGCCAAAAGTTTCTGCTGCCGAAGTGGACATGCAATTTCCTGCCCACAGAAATACTCACCGCTGTGTGACAGCTCTAAATAGACTCCATTTGTGTCACTTGTGAAACCACCGCGATTACAAATACGGATTATTCAGAACAATTCAGAGCTCTAATCACCATGAGCTGTTTTCTTTCGCTTCTTTCTTTTTGTTAGATTTGTTGACAACATCTAAAAAACACCCGGCCGATCCTTTAATTTCCAAATTCAACATAGATTGTGTTTGTGTGTTAATGCCGTCTGAAAGCATTTGTTCCTCCTGCGGAAATTAATGCTAAGAGTAAAAAAGTTTTTTTTAAAAAGCCAGTGTGAAGTACAAGCTGCATATGTTAGGCGGTTGTGAACCTACAGGAGTCTGAATAAAGCAACGAGTCGGGAATGTACGTCCATTCCTCTGAACAGTCACATAGAAAACCGATGACCTACTGCACATAAAGCTACATTCTGTAGGTTAAAAGAGACGAGTCCCCCCTCCGATACGAAAACAAGTCCTCGTCATGTCTGAGAAAACATCGAGGGAGCCGGGAGGGGCTCCATTCAGGCCGTTTTTAAGACACCAGAAAGAGGAAATAAAAGCTGTGAGGTACCCCCCCCCCCTTCAGTCATGTGTCGGGTCTGCACAGTAAAGACCTTCAGTGGTTACAGCAACAGGGGAGGCAAAGGGGGAAAAAAAAACAATCCCCTTTAGGACACAAAAAGAGGATTCTTTTACATCGTGTTGCCATGGCAACACAGAGACATGTGGGTGAAGGCCTCTGACCGTTTCCAGGTCCGGACAATTGTTGAGCTGGTCACAGTTTGATGCCCGAGCGTCTGTGGCCAATCGGAAACCAGCCGCTTTTCAACCTTTCACGGTTCCTTAGTGACAGATTGTGAGGGAGGGCCCCGGTTGGCTGGTGGTGGCGGCGGGGGGGAACCCGCCGCGTCCAGCAAGGAGCCAGCAAAAAAAAAAAAAAGTAAGAAAGAGGAGAGGGAGGGGGAGGTTTTGGGCCCGGCGCCGTCACACCGAGGTCTCCGACTGCAGCCGCATGACGAACTTGTGGCTCTTGGGGTCGATGAATTCCTCCCCGAGCCGCAGGAAGGGGAGCGGCGTCACCGTGACGACCAGGGAGAAGTCCAGCCGGCGCAGGGAGAAGACCAGACCCTGACGCAGGGCCGAGGTCACGGGCTCCTCGCTCACCAGAGTCCACTGGCGCCCCCTGCCGCTCTGCTGCTGGTACTGCACGGTGGGGCCGGGGCTCAGGTACCGCTCCAGGAAGGCCTGGTGGGGGTTGGGGGGTTGGAGGGGGGTAAACGTCATGGAAAGTGGCACAGAGCTGGTTTATCTGCTGCTGAGGTCCTGCATCATTAACGTGTCATCGCAGGGGAGCCGTGGCCGTCTAAAACCCTGACCAGCAGCCATTCGGTCCCATTTTAATGCAGCTTTAATCTCTTTGTTTTCAGTTAAACTTCCCTCTTTTTTTTGCTTTTTTGCTGTGTCTTTGATGAGTCTGTTCACACCTAAACTAAATCGTCTCAAAAGCTGCGATGTTTAAAAACTAAAAATACTGCCAAACTTTTTCACAGGCAATAATTCAGAAAACTTCCAAATTTTCACTTTTTGGCTCCACCATTTTCCACTTTCACACATTCCTTAATATTGTATAAATTCAACTAATAATTTTTTTCTTTTTTCAGGCTTTTCTTTTGCTTCGTGTAGCCCAAATATGTGTTAAGAATACAGGAATAAGTGCAGCAGGAGCCCAGCGCGCTGGCTCACAGACCTTGGGCGTCATGTTGTGCGTGATGCAGAACTGCAGGTGTGTGATGATGCTCTCCATGCTGTGGAAGGCCTGCTGCCGCGTGGTCCTCAGGTACTTCTGCATGGCGCGGGCCATCGGGGCGAAGATGGCCTGGGCCGCCTCCCGGGGGTCCATCACCTCTCGGGGGTGTTTGGGGGACGAGGCGACCTCCTCCTCCTGGAGACGCTTGATGTGCGTGAAGGCCTCTTCCACAGCCACGACCAGCCTGAGGAAGAGGAGACCAGAAACCAGCACAGACTGAGTCGTCTGACCCACTTCTGCCCATTCTAACGTCATTCTCAGGCATTTTTCACTGGAGTCCTCGAGATGTGGTGTCATGTGGGAACAATAATGCCTGCGTCTACAGAGATTTCCCACAGTTGGATTTAGTAGCAAATACTGCAGTTTTTTACTCACTTGATGCATTTATGCTACTCTGGATTCACTCAGATAAAACGACACACAGCCTAAACTGTTATAGCAGAGCAATTCTAAAGAAAACACAACAACTTCTGAGTTTTTTTTTTTTTTGTCTAAGAGCTTTTAGGGCAACAGACAACAACAGGCTCAAAGTGCCAAACAACGAGCTACCATAAGAATACTACAAGCACATGCTGACATTTTATTTTTTTGTGAAGTCCATAAACATTTTAGCATTTGTTTGGACAGTTTAAAAAAAAAAAAAAAGAAGAGGACACGTGACAATCGGCTGTAAACTCTTCATCGGGGACAGTTATGAAATCTCCGTCCTGCTGGTCTGCTGCCATCTAATAAAGGCGTCTTCTATTCAGCTGACAAACTGATTGATTTCACAGCAGCCAGAACAATGAGGACGTGTAAGAACCGGCTGACGTTTGGATAAAAGCTTAAGTCAAACAGCTGGAATGAATGCGCTGGAGCGACTTTAATGATATTTAGGTGCTCTGTCAGGCACGCACTGGCCTCTCCTCACAGCACGCATGTGATGACACAAAGATCAATGTAACAAAAGACAAATGAGAGCGGACGGAGATGCTGACCTGGCCTTGCGTTTGCGGACCCTGCGGTCCATCTCCGCCTCCTCGTAGTAGAACTCGTTGTGGGAGTTGTCTCTCCGCCGGGCGGCGGCTGCTATCATGGCGCGCGACTGGCCTGTGGAGTTGTTGGTGGTGTTCTCTACAAGACGGCACACGCAGGGGAGAGGGTTTTCAGGAATGCGGTTTCAGGTATTTATTTAATGACATTCGGGTTATCGCAGGCAGGCGGAGGTGGAGCTGTGGATTAAAGAGGGGTTTTCAGAGGGTCGGGATTTACCGTCCAGGGAGTAGACCTTGAAGCCGGTCATCTTCTTGGACAGGATGGACTTGGGCAGGTTGAGCAGGGCGGGGTTGTAAACGGAGAAGTCACTGTAATAGCGGTCCAGCACCCAGACGGCGGCGCGCTGGATGCTGAAACACAGTGGGTGTGAGCGGGTCAGCGCAGGCAGAGCCACAAAAAATTACTTTACTACACAATATGGCTCCCGTTTCAGCCAAACTGCTGAATGATTACACTCAGGGTAATAACTGAGCATAACCACCACCCGTGTCATAATCATAACAATTATTCAGCTCTATTGAGGTGATTTATTACCTCTTTGGGAAAAAACAACAAAAAAATCAATCTCCTGCTTTGATTGGTGGTGTTCATATAAGCATGATGATGTTATTGATGTATATTCCCATAAAAAACGGTAAGTTCGGTGCTTTGAATAACATTTCTAGCCACAAATTGTCTTCTGTCTTTTAATAAATTCAGAATATATGAAGATTTTAAATGTTTCCTATCAGCCCCTTTCAAAAGGGAGACTACTGACCCAACCTCCCTTCTTTTCGCGGGGTTTCGGGGCACAAACCTGAGGTGGCCCACGTTGTAGAACTTGCTGGCGCCGTCGGTGCTCCGGACCACCTTCAGGCAGAAGGCGGGCTGCAGGTGCCGGACCTCCAGCAGCACCAGGGCCAGGTACTGGATGAAGAGCAGGGCGTCCACCAGCGAGGCGGCGTACTCCACGATGCCCCTGTAGTCCCGCTCCCGGGGCTCCAGCACCCGCACGCCGTAGAACAGCCAGTAGGACGCCACGAACAGGAACACCAGCACCATCAGCAGGCAGCGGAAGACGAAGAAGCGCGGCAGGGTGGCGCGGGGGGGCCGGAGGAACAGCGCCCAGGAGGAGATGAGCAGCACCAGGAGCTTGAAGGCCAGCGAGACGTAGAGGCCCTCGCACGGCGTGCCGCAGGGCTCCAAGTTCTCGCGCCACAGGACCTGCGGCAGGATGAGGAAGGCCAGCGGCGTGAGCAGGGCGAAGAGGCTCAGGCAGCCGCCCAGCACGGGGCCCACGAAGCGCTTGCACTCCAGCGGGGTGGACTCCTCCAGGTCTTTGGTGACGCGGGTCAGGTCCTCGTTGGAGAGGCTGTGCTCCGAGGTGCCGGTGACCACGGTGGTGGTTTCCCCCCAGTTGTCATCCTGCGAGAGCAAGAAAAAGGAGGATTTAGGCATCAGTAAGTCTTTCCCGAGACCCAGGCAGCTGGGTGTGTCCATTGGTCCGACCCGGGAGCGTTTAGTCCCTTTAACACGAATCAGGAAATCAGCACTTGAAACATTAATCCTGTATATTGATCTACAGCTCCCCCAGGTCCTCAAAGACTTCAATCTAGACGTAAATCTACACTGCGGGAAAGCACAGACCAGAGATGCGTTATCTTAAACCTCCATTTGTTAGAAGTCATAAAAGGAAGGAAGCCTTTCACACTAACAGGAATGGTGACAGGTCGGATTAGCTCACTATGTAAAGAAATGCCTCTCTGCTCTTTAAATAAAGGCCCCCTCTCATAAAAAACAAACCTCCACACTTAAATGTGTCTCTCTGGTTGCACAGGTGTCAACACCTGCTCCCTCTCTGCTAACAACACAGCACAACACAGCCGAGCTGCTGAAAGAGGGCGAGAGACCACTTTGTGGAGATTAATGGGCAGGGAGGCAGCAGCTGGGTTGGATGGGGGGGGGGCTTCATCTGCAGCGGCTCTGTGTGGGCGCGTTTAGTTTTCGGCCGAAGCGTTTTTAAAGGGGGAAAAAAAACTGTGGGATTCTCCGGGGAACCGACCCTGTCTTCTCCTCGGGTGGACTCTGCGTCCAGGAGCGGCTCCCCGGGCGTCTGGATGGTGACCGACTTGTCCCCGCGGCTGCTGCTGTCGCGGCTCTTTGAGCGGTGGCGGTCCCTCCGGTCCCTGAGGAGGAGAACACCATCATCACCGTGACCACTGCATCCCCTGACCCCCGTGGGTCCAGATGTTTCTCCACTGGACCCACGGGGGGTCAGATCTAAACACTCTGTGCCATCTGTGAATCGTCTCCCGTGAACGCGCCCCACCTGTGTTTCCGGGAGCTCCTGGAGTGGGAGGACTTGTACGAGTAGCCCGAGTACTGCGACTCGTTGTCCATGTCTCGGGTCGGCAGCGGGTGGGCTTTGCGAGCCCCGCCTCCTCCTCCCCCCCCCTCTGCCCGGCTGCTCGCCGACGCCTCTCAGCTGGCTCTTGCGCTCAGAGATGGACTTGGTGGAGAGGGCCAGGGGCAGCTTGAGCAGGTCAACCTTGCTCCTGAGGGAATCTATCTTGGAGGCGGATGAGGAGGGAGCAGGAGAAGGGAGGCGGGACAGCGGGGGGGGAGGCTAGCGAGAGGACGAGCGGGGGACTGGGAGGGGATGGCGGGCAGGAGAGTCGCAGCCGGGGAGAAATGAGGTCGCTGAGATCTAAGGGAGGAGAGAAAACATAGAGCCGAGATTAAAACTTGACCTGTTCCAGATCCTGGAACTTAGAAGCTATACAAGTTACTGAGTGGACTTCAAACAAGAAAACAAACACACCAGAGTTCATATTCAAAACTAGTTTTCCTGCCTGGATCTGGTGGTCCGATCCAACCCAAAGTCCCCAAAATCAAACACACATAAACCCCAAATTCCGCTTTACATAACAAATCAGAATGGAGATCCAATAAGGAGAAGATGGGGAAACGCTGTTAGGCATTTGAGCAGCAAACCAAAAGTATTTCTGGGGAATGTGTCCGTTTATAGATCAGCTATAGATCCACAGGAAGAAGTCAAGCTGATCATAAAAAAAAACATGAGCTCCATCTTTGTTTCCAGCATACAGAAACGAAAATGTCCCGACTTTACCATCTCCTTGTAGGAATCTGACCTCTTCCCCTTCACTCATTGTGAGTCTGAGTAGTAACCTTCTGCTCTTGCAGATGTTAAGACAGAAATGTGGCAATAAAACTTTTTCAGCCAATCAGAAATGTCCAGAGAGGCTGGCCCCTCCTTAAAGGTTTAGTTCAGTGCTACATCCTCATTGCGGTCCTCTTTGGGGCTTAAATTTCTCCCCTCGGGCGTCCTTTTTAAGCCAGCAGTTCCCACGATCACACCCCCTAAATGCAGCCACAGTCCTATCAGCCGGTCAGTTTTTCTGGGATTTCAGGTCAACTTAAATCGTGGTTGTGATATTATTATGTTCAGACAGTCATTTGAATGTTAGCAAGTCTAAAGGTCCACTTGGATGAAACCTCCGGATTTTGAGACCGTCTCTGGCCTTGAGTTCTCTGTGTGGCTCGTTATATTACTGCTCAAATGCTTTCAGAAATGTAAATCGAGAAGAATTTTAGGTTCAAACCACATTTGACCCTTGATATTTGAGGACTAAGTGAAAATCCTGAAAAATACGAAGACTAGTGTGAGTTTCTTCATCTGAATGTTAAATTTTAATGATCAAAAAAGTTGAATCTGAAACTCAATTACGCCGACAACATTTAATCCACTTAGTCCCGACTGTGTGCAGGATGGTGATTAAGTTTATGACCGTTCTGATTCGATTTTCGCAATTTGATTACCTCTTAATTAGAAAAACAAGTCAAAGAGGGAAAAGAGATGAACCATCACAGCTTTCTGAAGTCTGAATATGTGGGTTCACGTAACTTGTCTGCTAAGATCCTAACTTTTAAAACCAAAAACATTAGAAAGGAGACTTTTTCCTTTTAGAGCTAAAGAGAAATATTGATTTAAAGCTGACTCTTGTACCTGCTGTACAGTGTTCTCAGTGTTTGCGGCGCCCCGACCCCTCGAACCTCTGACCCTTAACTCCTAAACGGGGGCTTTGGTTTCGCTGAGCGCGCTGGGATCAGGCCTCCAGGTCCCGGCTGAGGTTAATCATCCCTCGGCTGTACCTCCTCTCAGAGAAGTGGGCTTTAGCCTCAGTTAGCTGCCACACAATGGCGGCCATATTGGATTACTGTGTTTTCCCTAAACTCGCCTGCCCTCTCCCTCCTTCTCGCCAGCTCACATTCCCTCCCTCACGCCCCTCGTCCCCCGGGAGACGGGGCCTCTCCGCTGCCATGGCGATGAAAGAGCGCGCTCGGATGGAGGTGGGGTCGGAGGCTGAGGGTTGCCGTGGAAACCTGACCCCATACCGCCCTCTGCCCGTCCGCTCTCCTCGCGGGAGGAAAACCTCCGAAATGAAAACGCCGGCATGACGGATGTCAGGCTGTCAAACGCCGGTTAATTGATAAAAGGAGGGCGTGGCTCTTTCCCTTTAAACGGCCCCCTGAGGGAAGCAGGGAGGCCCATTAGCTGCCATTCAACCGAGCCAGGCCTCTGAGCTCCATCAGTAACATCGCCTCTGGTATTTCCCCCCTCCAGGACTGAGTGGCGTGACCCTTCCCCACAAAAGGGACCATTTTCGGAGCCTCAACAACATACCCGCCCGCCCACCCTTTCTGCCACAAAATTCAAATGACTCACAGCCTCTGCCCTGTGCATCATCCTCAGCTTTTATCTTAAAATGAGCAAACATGATGCAAACAGGTGCAGGGAGCTAGCAAGCCATTTAGAACTGAGTATGATTAGCTGATTTAACGCATAACAGAGAGCACATCACGCAGTAACAGATATTTCTACCATCCTCAACAGGCTACAGGAGCCCATTAATAGACAAATTTGAAGTATCTCTTCTTCTGGATGTGTCCGGGGGACCACAAAGTGAGCGCACACACGCCCTTAACTCACCAGCCGTTTAGCTGGAACACACAACAACAATCCTGTCTGACATTAAAGTTTATCCCCTTCGCCTCGTGAAAATAGCAATTAGGCAATTCCTGCAGTTTTGGCTGGATTTCAAAGACGGCGACTGAGAGGGACGAAGAACAAAACCCTGGTCTTCTAACCAGCCGCATATTTACCCACACACATCTGAAATTCCAACCTGATGAGATGAGGACGCGCAGAGAGCTGCTCTGTTTGCATTTCTGGGTAATGGCCCTGACGGCTGTCGGTCAGCTGCATCCAAGTAGCATCTCAGACAACGGCAGAATGATTCCACAGGGGGTCCGCGTGGATTCAAGTGCCTTAATAGGAAATTACAGGCCAAGAATAGAAGCCTGGATTTCTTAACTCTTAAGATCAACCACAAATGGGCTGATCTGAGCCTGGACTGAGGACAAAAACAGGCTGTTAATGTTGAGAGATATGACGTAGGGGAAATTAATTAAGACAGAATTAGTTCACCAGGAGGGGAAAAATAGCCTGTCGTTTTGTATCTTAACAAGGAGCCTAGAGGGAATGGATGCACAACAGCTACAGGAGAGAAAACCAAAAGAATCGCTCTGGTGAGAGTTTCATTTTATAGTAGAGTTTCAAAAAGTGCCCGAGTGAAGGAAAGGTCACGAAAATGTTAATTCGGTTCAGTTTTGTTTCATACAGCGCCATCTCAAATAAAGCTTTACGACCCATTTCCGATTCTTCCAATTACAATCCTAATCCGAAATTGGCTCATTCATTCAAGAGCAAATTGAGTTTCCTCTCTAAGAAACTTTCACCAAAACCTCTTCCTGATTTAATCCCCCATCCCGAGTGTGACCCAGGCAAGTGTGGAAGGAAACAACTCCTGTATAACCTGTCCGAAAGGTCACGGGGTCAGCAAACACCCCCAGGACCACATACACCCTCATCAACCCGAAACCCTCAGAGGACAACACACATTTAAACGTTGCAGACCATAAAAGGTGGATTAGTTTGACCGACTGACTGCCAGCAGAGAGAATACGGAGTTCGCTTTTAGATTGTTCTTAAAAAGTCTTCGGGGTAGATTACAGCGTTTTGCACGAGTTGCTCTTTTTCACAGTAATTACACAGTAATGACTCAAGGATGTCCCCTCACACAACTTGGCTGTATCAAGTTACCCCAAAGCTGGGCTAAATAACTGTGAGACCTTTAGAGAATCAACACAAAGAGACAGAAGTGCTCGCTTTTCCTGCTGAAAGTGGGTTCACCACCCGCTCTCAGCCACAATCCTTCAGACTAATCTGAACCGTTTCCGGTGAAGCTGACGTCACACCTCCAACACTCGACCTGCTGCTCGCAGGACGAGGCGCGTACGGCTCTTAAAGCGGAGCGGACAGATCAGCTTTTGTTACCGGGCCCGCCTGCAGCTTCGCCCTCTCAGAGGCAACAAAAGGCGCGACTCCACAAAGAAATCCGGAGTCGGATGGCAGGGGATCGATACATTTGTTTGACCGGAGACTTTAAAAACGGGGGAGGAGGCCCAAACCTGCAGCCCAGCCCGAAACACGGAGACTCACGGGCTTCACTGTCGGCCTGCGACTGAGAACCCAACAGCGTGCGATCTGCAGAAGGTGTGGTCCACTAGTGGGGCGGATAAGGTTTCCCATTCATCCCTCTGTCCTCCGGCCCAGTTGGAGGACCTCAGCGGGGCTGTGGCCTGCGCCTCCGGTTAGCAGCAGCCTCACCCTCAGAGGGGAGAAGTAGGCCCGAACACAAAAGTCTGCTCTGTCCAAACACAACCTGCCTCCGCCTGCAGTTCTCACACACAAACACACACACACGCGCATTGTTGATTTCTCACAGTCTGGCTCAACTTTGCCCCTGAAATCGTCACTTCTCGGAGGACCGGGCAGGGCGGGGGGGAGGGGGCGGCCGGGGGCCCGTGCGTGTGTGTGGTCTGAGATGAAACGGCCATGACGCTTCCGGCCCGCTTGTGGCCGGGCGGTGTTACGGATTAAACCAAAGAGCCTGCAGAGACATTTGATGCCGCGCGCACCGACAACTCAGAACAAAGACGACGAGAACCCGGACGGGACGCGAGCGCTCCTCCACCCGTTTGGCTTTTTTAGCTGAAAGAAGCAAGCTTGAATCGCCGAACTTCAAGCAGAAATCAAAGAAAAGTTCAATGAAATCAAACTAAAGTGGAGCAAATTCTGGACAATCTAGTCTGAAAGTATGTGGGCACTTCATTTATGTACCACATAAATGAAACTGAACACAGAAAAAAGTTCTAATCCTAACACCCCCCACCCCCACACACTTGGACCTTGACCCGGTAAGCACCACCTTTTTTTTTAAAGATGAAAGAGGAATGTTCATGTAGCCTAAAGAGGAGCATGGGGGGGCATGTGGCTGTCCAGATGACTTCATCAGGGTGTCAGGGGAGCGGGACGGGGCTTTTCTCTCAGCTGAACACAGAAAAAGGCTCAATTTTTCCTCTAACACAGACACTCAGTCAGTGGTCTCCATAAATCCTCTTGTGCAAACCGACCGACATCACCTCTGAGTCTAATTATGTCCGGAGCCGACCCAGTTAAAGCCGCCAGCACATCTGGGGGGGTCACGGCTGCATTTTTCTGATAGCAACACGAAAGATGTCCCAATTCTGTCATTTTTATGAAAAACGAATGAAAAACTTGCATAAAAAGGCATTATTGGCTGGAGTGTTTTGATCAAATAAACCACTTTGGAGTTATTTCGGAGAAGGATAAATACAGGATTGTTGCATTAGTCCCCCCAGCTGCCGCCTTCTGTCCTTTTCATTTCAGTTTGCTAACAAAACGTCTCCACGGCGACTCATCTTCAAATAAAGGGTTAATGCCAAAAGTAGAATCCTCCTCACAGAGAGAAAAGCTCTACTAATGACACTGAACGATAACCAGATGCCATCAGGAACTCCACCTGTCGGTTTTGCTCTTTTCCAGGAGATGCTGTTGTAGAAATTACTAATCTAGACAGAAAACTCATCATTCACCAAACTTTTGCCACATGTTGCCGGGTAAATGTCAGCCGTCTCTGGTGAGTGAAGGGCTGTTTTCTTACATTTCACTCTGAAGGTGCTTACTTTTGGACATTTTACCGGTTCTATGGACTGATATTTTCTGGTTTCAGGTCAAAGGGTCTTCAGAAAGTAACGAGGAATTAAAACAATCACTCTCAATCTGACTGAATACCGAACATCAAACCAGCTAAGTACTGATTTAACGCCTCGACTTCTGGGTTCACTTTTAGCTTGATTTCCTCCTAAAAAGTTCCCAATCCTTCTATTTCCTCCCTCTCTTCTGTATCTGAGCAAACTGGAAAAAGCGTAGATGTAATTAGTATTCCATAAAGGCCCGCTTGTTCCTGCTCTTCCAGAGAAATTTAACTCAAACCGTTAGAGTTGTCTTTTCTGTTTTTTTTTATTACTAGAAATAAGCAGCTCCTGCGGCGTTCAATACAGGCAGATGTAGCGCTTTACGACCTCGTTTTCCCCCCGGAGGGGAAAAGAAATCAAGCTGTCATCACGGTTTTGAAGCCGCTGGCAGCGGGACAGCAGCTGTCAGGGAGGAGCAGCAAGCTGGGGCGTCTCTGAAATGACCAGCTCCGCTCAGCGGCCGTCTGAGGCCCCGCGCGGCAACTGGGAAAATAAGCCCGCACACGCCCAGGCTGCAGCGGGACCAGAGGCAGGGCCACACACACACACACACACACACACACAGCGCGGAGCCACCCACAGTCGCCTGACACAACATCAGTACGGCCGGGAGAACACGGGACAACTGCTCCTGTCAGCCCCGGAGCACAC
>JABUIW010000217.1:307437-339397 GCA_013363375.1 Menidia beryllina
GGGGGGGGGCGCGGATCAGTAGGTGGCGCTGGCGGGTTCCCTCCCCGAGTTGAAGAGGATGTCGGCCTTTGAGCTGATGAAGTACGTCAGGAGGAAGGAGGCCAGCAGCACGCCCACCCCTACGCCCAGGGTCAGCATCTGGAGGAGGGAGCAGGAGGAGAAATGCGTCACATACGGAAACTTTACATTGTTTAGTCCACATTTAGTCCAAAACTGTTTGGACTGATTTACTTTTCAAACCGGTTTCAAACAGTCACTGTTAAATTTAGGTTGAATTAACACCACAGTGAATCGGTGGTTTTGTTTGCCACACTGGGGGCAAACGGGGCCAGGAGTAAACATCAGAAAGAGGCTCTTATCAACATCTTTTTCAGGGAAAAAGCCAACTTGCTAGGGATTTCTCGCATTTTAGGGACAATCCGAGGCCTTTGGCTTGTAAATATTGACCAACAACGAGCAGAACAGAAAAGACTTGTGGCACTTATATGTTCTCAAAGGTTTCTGTTTAAGCTAATTTTTTAATGCCAATTTATAACAGCTCCACATGACTTAGAACGACTCCAGAGGTTTGGAGTCTTAAAACTTTGAGCTGCTGGCCTGGTTTGCAGTGCACAGAGTTCCTTTCTGCACATTCCCGGCCTGCAGCTGCCCAAAGCCGCCCTGGGGGGGGCTGGCATAGCGCTGCTCATGCCGCTTCGCTTTTTACTCCCTCAACATTTTTATGGGTTTTTGATGACGTATTTAGAGCCTCCTCAACACCTAAAAAAAAAATCATGTGCATGGCAGAACATCTGCAGGAAGTGTACTACCGCAGGAGGACTGCAGGAGGCGCCATAGAGCAGCTACGTTTTTTGTGCTATGTTGGACAAAAAGTGAAAATATGAATTTAAGTAATTCATTGCAACTCTTAAGTACAACAAAGACAAAGTGCTAGCTGAACAAAAAGAAATAAAAAAAAACTCCAATACTTTCTAACTCCAGAACGCAGTCCGAGACACATTTAAGTGCTTTGATCCTGTCTGAAAACCTATTCCAGGCATTCAAAAGCCTTCATTTGGTGTAAGTAGTGTACAGCTGGAGTGAAAATGGACATGTCTGATCCTTTTAAAGAGTTTAGAGGCATGAAAAAAACTGAGGACTAAGGCAGAGCTGTCTGATAAATACTCCACACAGAGTTTCTTCTTACATGCGGCTGGGTCATGTGACTGTAAACATATATAACTATTCGGCACAACTGGAAGCAGCAGTTTAACCTGTGCAATGCTCATTAAAACTCTACAAAACAGTGATGGCTTCGATGACTCCGGCAGGGTGAGTGGGTACAAGCACAGACTTGAAACTTCTTCCGAAAGCTTCCAACACATCAACAGCAATGGTTTACTTAGTTTGGCTGCAAAAAGCTTGATGAAATCTCAAACTCAAACGTCAACATGCCTATTCAGACACCAACAGACACTTCTATCAGATGGATCTGATCATTTTCTAGATTATAAAAGGTGGCTGTGTGCACTGAGGGATCCCTAAGTCGGTTAAAAACAGGGACTGAGTCAGATGAAGAGCTGCCGATTAAGCGGTTTCAGTGATCCGTCTCTGGCTTCCATCATGACTGAACGGAGACGCTGAGTCAGGGCAGCCGGTCTGTGCTACATCAGGACACATCTGCTCTGACGGTTACCTCCAGGTCGTGGCTGGCCACCAGGAATATGCGTCCCTTGGTGGTCTTCCACCTGGACTCCGACCAGGTGGAGTAGTTTTTGGAGGTGTAGTCCTCCAGGTCGAAGGCCGGGGACAGCGCCGGGGAGAGACGCATGGTGGAGCGAACACAGAGGCCCTCCCAGTCTGAGCTGTTGGGGGGGGCGGCGCCCTGAACCCACATGTAAGTGTACAGCTGTGGGCGGAGAAACACGCGTCAGACGGAGCCTTATCATCTCTTCTCATTGTTTACTAATTTTAGTTGACAGCTTTCAGACTGATGTGACTGTTTTGACACAGCTGCTAGCATAAGCTGTTAGCATAAGCTGTATGCTTTACTCTTGTCTGGAATATTTAACGGCTGATGTCATGGATGACTAAGACTACCCACTCTGACTCTGGGATGATTTAACCCTGATATATGTACTGAGTTTTAAAACCAAAACCAAACAGAATGAGGCCTGTGGTCAATCTCACGTCTTTGCTGTCCTTGTCGTCCTCATTCTCTCTGGAGTTCTGGCAGTTGTCCTTGGTGATGTTGGTGGCGCTGCCCGTCAGGTTAGCCAACAGGTACTGGAGCAGGAAAGTCGGCTCGCTGGTGTGTTGAACCACACCGATATAGAAGTTTGTGGATCTGTTGGCTGAGAGGGAGAAAACAGACACAATGCTGACACTTTTGGGAGTAAACTAATCATGAAAAACACATCTCCTGCCATCCATGGCCGTGTCCCTGTTAGCAATGTAAAAGTTTTTGTTTTTTTGTTTCTTTTTCAAGAGTAAAAGCTTTAACTAAAAGAAGGCATCAAAGCAAGACACAATGAAGATAGGGAACACTTTTTCCTCCTCTAAAAATCAAACAGGTCCAGACTTACTCAGGTGGCTCTGGAGGTCAGACGGGACGAGCTGCTGGAACCAGGTGTTATTGGACTCAACAAGGAAGCTGTACAGCATTTTGTTAACCTGAGGCAAGATCAGGAAAGTTCAGCTTAGCTCTGCAAGATTAATGCTTTTAAACACTTATTAAAAGTATTCCTGGTGTTTTAAATTATGAGCACAAAAGGACATAAACAAAAAGGACTAGAATACTTGTGTGAAATGATAATGGCATGGTAAAATGGTTTATGTTAAACTCTGTTTAAGATGTCAGGGGCAGTATTTGACAGAAAAACAACAGAAAACAAAACCAACACTAGGAGTAAAAAAGAAAAAAAGCTAAAAAAAAAACAGAAAGCAGCTTCTGATGTTGATCTGAACCCAATGAATGTTTTAACCACGGACTCCTTCAGGTATCTACTAATAAAATAAATGTTTAACTTATGTCATGTGGTTACCATGAAATGCTGAGGTTTGGAAACAGGAAATGAAGTTGTGATAAAACAAGTGAAAGCATGTTTGAGTGAATGGTTTCATGCTGCCTGTACCGAGAGGCTCTTTCGAGCCAAGGGACAACATTTAGATCTGTACATTTACAGGAGAAACGGCCTTACTATGCTTTGGTCTGCTTGAATGCTGTCCTGCATGGTTTCCTCTCCTCCGGCCTGTGCATACAGGGCTCGAGCCACCATGGTGGCCACCTCAGCCAGAGCCTGAAAGGTGCATGCAGAGAAGAGCAGACAAACTTCTTAGAACTACTTTACATGTTTATTTATCCTCACAGAATCAAACAAAGCGAGGGGACACATTTTTAATCCATGTATTTTCCTTTTTTATCTTAAAAATGGTCAGGATGTCTGTGAATGCAATAAATGAACAGTTCTCTCTTTTTACCCACCTATGCTACAAGGAGGCTGTGTTTCCACATGACAGTCTTAAGGATTTTTAAAGATTAAAGAAACCCCAAAATAACTTTTCACAAATGTTTAAAAAATTGGGGGGAAAAATGCTAATACGTCCAGTCTAACAGTTGTCTGCTGGCTCAGCAGATAAATGAGCAGGTCTGAGCAGCAGAAATACCTTTGCTGTGTCTGTAATGAACTCGAGCTGTTCCTCTGGCGTCAGGTTTGGAGGGTAAGACACGTTCAGGTAGTCAGCATTGTCGTACATGCTCTCATAGTACCTGCGCACAGTGGACGGGGAAAAAAAACGTTAGCGTTCACTGACACGAGCTCAATAATGCCGTGTTTGTTTAAAAGGAAAACCCACTTGTTAGTGAAACTGGACTGGTGATTCTCAATAACAACCCCTGGGATTGGCCGAGCTCGCAGGAACTGCTGGAAGGACGACGGCGGCAGGGGCTGACTGGACGCCGGTTCCTCCAATGAAAAGCTTAAACCTGTGGCGGCTAACTGCAATCTGCTGATGAGCGTCCTCACCTGAGAAAAATCAGTATGGGCGGACTTAAAACATACATGTCAACAGAGACACAGACACCATTAGCTCCACTCCTGCCTCTTTGTGTAGCATCTAACCAAAGACTTAACGGATCCTTTTAAAGGCGTGAGATGCGTTGTTTTGTTTGGGCTGAAATAAATAGATAAATAATCACAACACTGGGTGCGATAAAAAGCAGATTTATGGATAGATCTAAAATCCAGTCTAGACTGAAGTCTTTCCATGCAAATATCCGATCTATAACTGACTTATTCACACCTTATTTCACACAGAAACAGGTTTGCTTTCGTTAAATACGTCAGCTCTTTCGCATCATGTGACTCATCAGACAAAGATAAAGTATACACCACCGGTGACACATTCTGCCACAGGATGGAAAAATCTCTCTGTTCCAGGATGTCACCACCACTGAGGTTTTTGAAAACTAAACTAACCCTAAAAACAGCTGTTTTCTAAACTCAATGAAGCATGACTTTGTATCTGTTTTTCTTTTCTTCAGAGCCACCACAATCCCCCCCGAATAGGATCAACAAAAGTTTATCTGATGAATTTACTAAATCAATTTCACAAGTAATATTTTGCTGAACAGAAAAACGACATTCTGCTTGTAATGGCGCTGCATCTCAAGAGCAAGTGGACACCAACCTCTTCCTGAATGCTGCTGTTTCTATTGGAAACAGGATCAGAGTGAATCCAGAGCTTGGAGTCGGCATGCATCCCCACCTTAGATGAGAAAGTTTGACACAATCATACACGGTGCAGAAATATTTATATATCACTTTTAGTAAGTATTCATTCAATTTGCACTGGAGATTTACAAGGAAAAGGCCAATTTAGTGCTGCAATAATGTGTTTTAAACTTGTTTTCAAAGATATATTTTGAAGTACCAGTAGAGAATGTTGCCTTTATAGGCTTTTTTTCTTCAGTTTTATTTAGAAATAGAATGGTTTAAAATACATTTGAAAGTTATTACTGAGTTTCAGCCTTTTGGCAGCAACAAGTACTTATATGTTGCCATAACTTAACAGTATATCCTGAGTAACAATTTAAGCAGAAGTTACCACTAAGGACGGCTAGACATACCTGCCCGACCTCCAGCACTGAGTGGACATTGTCCAGGTCCACAGGAAAATGGTCCTTCTCCATGTCGTAGACCATTCTGGAGCTTCCAATGTAGTCAAAGGTTTCCTGTGTGGCAAAACAGACGTTTGTAAAGGTGGCAGCACGTTGCAAACTCAATCAATCTTGTTTGTTTTTTGAGGGGGTTAAAAATAATGGTGAAAAAAAAGGTTAAGAAGGGACCAACCCCATTGAAGAAAGTGTAGAAGATGGTGCGGTTCAGCTGAGCTGTGACGTCCCGCAGAGCGTGGGCGGCCGCCAGCAGAGTGACCAACCCCGTGGCTGCGCTGTCCGCTCCTGGAGCAACATCGAAGAAAAAAGACCTGCTGTCCATCTGCAGAGGAGAAGGCAAAGAAAACACCAATTCACACCAAAAATAAGGCAACTAACTTCAATCAAACTGTGTAACCTGTAGCTTTATGTATCTTTCCACGATGGGGTTTCACCTCTCAGAAATTACATGTCCCCCACTGCAGATATTTCTTTAAAACTCAGATGATCTGTTAATTGTTGGACCGTGTGTGAGATTCGTAGCAGGTTAGTTTATTTCTCCTCGGGCTTAGAGGAAGAGTCAGGCTGTGAAACCTACCCTTGCAGCAGCAATGATCACACTCTCATTCATCTTGTGGCCCTTGGCTGTGTTGTTCAGAGGTCTGCTGGAGGCCCAAACATTGTAGTCACCCAAAGGGTCGCACACCACCTCTGACGGGGGAACAAAGAATGCAGGTTTTACCGTGACAATCAACATGGGTTTGCCTTTTAAATGATAAGCACGACGCTGGTGGTGTTCCTGCTGCTTAGATACCTGGGTTGAGGCTGAAATTGATGCCGTTTCTCCTCATGCATGTAGCGGTGTCGGTGACGGCCGACATGTGGGAACTGAGCTGCATGGCGCACAGCGGGTACTGAGGGGTGCTGCCGTTCAGGGGACGGTTGTGGTCCATGTAACACTGGGAATGGAGGAAAAGCCCCCACAATGTCGAAAGCACAACACACTATAGAGTCTTATATATTCTAAGTCTTAGAGAAGTAAGAGATGAAACAAACTAATAGCTTGTGTATTCATAATCTCCATCAAAAGGCTGCCATTCTGTTCGGCAGCATCAGAGAACATTAAGCAAGATTTAAAGATTAAAGCTCTGGCTTTACCTGTCGTATGACCTGTGTGTCATTGTCGTCTTTTAGGGAGAAGATCGGGAAGTCAAACTCCTCGTAGGCCAGGTTGTTGCCCTCGGGGTTCCACACCGTCGTGTTACAGTGGGCCAGGGCCGGGTCATAGCTCTCCGTGTACACACCTGAAGAGAAATACAGTATATCAGTATCACAACAGCAGCACCTTCAGAAAAGGCTCCAAACAGATGTTTACTTTAAATTTCTGTCGTTTATTATTCCTTTATCACTGATTTTTTTAAAGTCGATATGTAATATTTACATCAGGTCCACTTAATACCAGAAAATGCTCAAACCATAAATTGGATTAGATTACTTGGTTTCAGCTTTATAATGTTCTTTATAGGGTTCTAGTACTTTAAGAGTAGTTTATTATCATGAGATGTTTTTCCTTTTTTCCAACGTGTGACGCTTAGCGGCAAGTCTTGGCTTGAGACTCCCCACCCACCTGTGTTCTCGTTGGGGCATTGGTTGTGGGGAGAGAAGCCCTCCGGTGGGTTTGAGCTCGGCTGCACGACAACAACACCGGCCACCCTGCTCGAGCCGTTCTTCATCTTCATCATGATGGATCTGACGGGCAGACGGCCGGCACGGGGCAGAGGGGTAAAAAGCAGGTCAGGGCTCGGTTAGAGTCGTTTGAAAAGCAGTTCAGGTTTCTTTCCTGAGGGCTACACTTGTAGTGTGTGCCAAAGTACATCTCTGAAACCACAAGCTTAAGATAACATGATCTGCATTTCCCACCGCTCCCCCCACACTTCTCCATCCACTTTATTTTACTTTGAGTACAACAGATTTAAGTAATAATAATAAAAAGCTTTTTTTTTAAAAAAAAAAAACACTGTTCAAATGAACACATGGAGATAAAAGAGACCCATCAATTTTACCTCGTAAAGAGAGCGGGCTCAAGTATAACCATATAAGGAGGGTTAGGGCCCGAGCGCAGGACCCAGTCCAGGTTTTCCTCTGATTCGAGCAAATGGAGCACACCCACATCCCCCGACAAAGAAGCTGAAACCCAAAGGACAAAAAGCATCAGCACCTCTGACAAAGCAGAGCAGCAGCATTTGATCAAATGTTCTCACAGCTTTGCCTTTGATGGGAACATCTGCGGTGGGTTTAACAGAAATAAAAGAAAGAAAGAAAACTGAACTGAAAGAAATAAAACTGCTGTTGGTGAGGCAGCATGCAAGTGTTCCTACAACTTTTGTCAGCATCACATTCATCACAGCTTGTTTTAGTCTGTGATTTCATCATTACAAAGCCAAACCCAACCATAGCAAATACACACATACACCTCTCCAAACATAATCCACCTGGAGCAACAACACATAAAACCAGTCTTTTAAGCATTTTAACTGCAGGACTTTCACATATTTTAACTGTCAGTGACTTTCATGAATATGACTTTAATGTGCTGCCATACTCACACTGGCACCCTATTTGATGTGTTGCATTGAGGAGCCGCACACATGGGATAGTGTAATTAAGATGAACATAAATCTTCTTCTCTACAGAAGTACAGCCGACACCTGCAAAGAAAAAAGCAAACCCCACACGGTAAACTTAATACCACACAAATATTTAATGATAATAACACACATTATTTATTTCTCACAAGTAAAATACATAGTACAAACATATGTTGTGCTATTTTACAAAAGACTGCTCTTTGAACCCTTTCAGGCAATTTGAAAGTCTTTTGGAAGATGGATTTAACTCGCATTTTTTTCTAATGGGTGTCAATCTTTGACCTTTGACCCTATGAAGAAGGGAAAATGAAAATGTTTCAGTAATCAGACTTTTTACAAAGAAGGAAATGTCCTCAAATCCTTCCATTTCCTTCCATTTCAGGTAGGACATCTTACGATAAAGCTAGTTTAAATGACCTGTCGTGGTACATTATCCATAAAGAAATAAGGGGACAAAAATAAAATGTTTTTTAATAATCTATGGATTTTATAATGGTCACCAAGTCAAACGAGAAAGCAGATAGAGTCTAATGCTGGATTTGGAGCAGAATGTCTAAAATAACGGTCAGGATTAAGTGAACCATGGCTGGGTCACATGAGTGGGGGAGTCTGATGCTATAAAGTGTGCTAAGGCATCTACACATGTGCTGTGACTACACACATTTAAACGGACTTCAACAGTGATTACCAAAAACAGACGTTACGCAAACAAAGAGATGAGGTGTGGTAAACGGTAACCCTGACAACCTTTAGAAAGCATACAGATGTTAAATAAAGCCAAATACATCTGCATATTCAAGGCTTGGAATACACAGCCCGATTTTCTACCTAAATAATTTGACCTAAATCTGGTGATGATCCTATTTTGTATTTGTAGGTCTGTAAAATGTTTTAAGATACATATTTCAGATTAAACTGAATAAATTTAAACGTTACTGCTCTTCAGTTTTTTTTCAGTATTGCATTATAAATCAGGGGTCATCTGATCAGTCATAAATTCATTCTGCAGCTGGACAATTCATATAGTCCGAGGCTAAAGTTCACTGTCCTGCAACAAGTAAAATCCTTTTTGAAATGGCTGGATGGTTTCATAAAGTCCTCACATAGGTCATTTAGAGAAAACAACTAACCTGATAAAAGTGAAACATAATTCTACAAAGGATTATAATTAAATTAAATGCATTATTGCTTTTCATCTGATATGAGGATCCTTTTTTGCAGTTTAAAGAGCCTGTTGATATTTTTATATCGATGATTAAGCATTTGGAAAAACATGGTAAACAGGTGAACCCACTTGAGGATTAACTACATGAGCATTTAACGAAGTATTTTATAGTCACTTTAAAAGCAACTTGTTTCCTTTTTCTCAACAAAAGGAAAACACCCCAAGCAAGCGGAGCAGAAAATGACAAACCGATTTCATCCTAAATACAGTGTAGTTTTACCAGGCTACCTGTAGCTGGTACGGTAACCACATAAACACTAAACAACCTCAAAAAGGCTTTCATTTAGCACGGTGATGTAGCACTTTAATCCCCAGGGCTCCGGATGGCCGCTGCGGTAAAATCACGAGCTGTCACGCTGAGCCTGAGTTCCACCTCCGGGGAGGGCAGCTCCAACCTCCGGCTTACTTCCATAAAAAGTGAATAACAGCCACTGACAACAAGTTATATGTTCGTTTCCCAACTTTGTAAAGCTGGGGTTGTGTGTCATTTAATAATAATTAAGAGCCCCATTGTAAAACTTGATTAAAAAGAAAATCCAGTGTAAACTGAAGAGGAACCGGCCAGCCGTTGCTAACGCTAACTAGCCTAGCTTTCAGCTAGCTCGAACACAAAGAAGTCTGTCAAGCTAACCGCCTGAAAGAGAAACGCACTTAAGTCGTTCACATATTTGTAGAAACGCGGGTCTATCTGAGTTGGGCAGCGACTTACCGGCCAAAAACAAAAAGAATACAATATTAACGATCCATTTGTTCGACTGCAAATCCATCTTCCTGGTTAGAAAAGCAGAAAAACACAACAGGAAGTGACTATCTGGGAAACATCCGGGCTCTGCTGTTCCACTCACTATATTCGCCACACACTAAAAAAAAAAGTTCTGGCTCTCTCAGCCCATTTAAAAAGATATATCGTTGTAGTTTTGGTGTATTTCTATGCATTTGGTTATTGAGCAGATAAGTCTGGCATTTTCTTGTGAAGCACCTCTCCAGAGGTCAGTGAACTCATTTTGAAACCCAAGATTGACTTGGCTTGTGGTTCAAGTTCAATTTCCAGGTCTGAATAAAAAAACACCAAAAAAATCCTCTCAGTTTTACTCACCACAAAGCTGCCACACTGGCACTAAACCACAACCACATGAAAAAAAAGCTCATAAAGGCACACCCACACGTTTCAGATCTAGGGTTTCCATTTATTTTTCCAAGATACACAGAGCAGAGCTACTCATTTTTCTTGATTTATTTGGGATCTTTACAGCCAAAGAAAGCAAACTGTGAGGTTTTTACAGACTTAATAAAGCACACAAGAAAGTGTTAATGCAACAGCACTTAATAGACATTTGAAAGATAGAATAGGTGATTAGCTGAGAGTGTGAGTGTTAACACCACCCAGAGGACAACAAAAAGTATATCACTGTATTCAACTCTCCGGAGAATTCAGGGAAATATCTGCTGAGCAGTTCCACCTCTTCTTTCTAACGGAACTGGAGTGGACTCACACGCAGACCGATCACATCCTTTCCGATCTCCGTCACCTGCAAATGTACGTAAAATGTTGCTTAGATTTTTTTTTTTTTTTAAAGAGAAAGAAGTATTGTAATCATTATATTTTAAGATAATCTCTGTACAGAACAAACAAACCGGACTGAACACTGTGGAACAGTTATGTTTCATGATATTAGAACAAACATTCAAACTTAAACCTGGAAAAATCCCTGTACCTGAAGAAATAACCTTGTGTCACATCATAAATTCTTATAAAAAGCAGAAAAATTTGATTTTTTTTAATTCAGTGCAAGTCAATTAAGTGACAACTGAATTAATCAGAGCATTGCTGTCTCACTGACTAACCTTCGATTGGCAACTGTAGAGTGGAAGAAAAAACCCACCCTTGAATTTTTTTTTAGATTTATCTACTTATTTGTTTTTCTCATTTTTCCTTTCACTTTTCTAAATAAGTTATCGATTATTTTTGATAATCTGTCTTTTGGATTACCGTTAAATTTGATTTTCCATATTATATATTGTTTTGTTTTTATTTCAATGGTATTAAGTTGTGTTGTTCTTCCAAAATTTAAAATTTCAAAATAAAGTATTAAAAAAAAGTGGTATTTCAACTACTTTGTTCTTCAGCAACATTTGCATTTAGATGTACACTTATAACATCAATTGAATCACATCGTCCCTTTTTTGTGAGAGTGTATTAATCTGAGAAACTGCTGAGGCTTCAGTTACTTAGAGGGTGACCTGGCCTACCTGTGTGACCCTGCAGATCTGGCCCTTATAAGTGGGGCAGTAGCAGGCTCCAGACAGCGGGCACTTCTCAACCGGACGCCCACGGTAGAGGGGAACGTAGGAGGCGGCGCACAGGTCGAATGGATTGTGGGGATCGTAGTTCAACTGATGGGCGTCCGTCAGAGTTTTCTCACAGGCCGCCAAAATTTTCCGGGTCTAAATATCGGGGAGATCCACGTTAAAATCGGCACGAGATGAAGAGCAGCATAATAGCTTCAGACGCAACGTGGACATTGACAAAAACCTGCTGTGCGACATCTGGCTTCGGCCCGAGCTCGAGGAGGCGTCGTGCAAATCCTGCAGCTGTTTTAAAGTTACGGAGTTTGAAGAAGAGGTTCAGAGCGGTGCGCAACACCAGAACCATGTGGACGGGCTGCAGGTTGCAGTGGGTGAAATAAGCAGCCATCTGCAAGGAAAAACAAACAGAATACTGCGATTTCCATTTTGCAGGTACAAAGCTCTTC
Organism: Menidia beryllina; assembly: GCA_013363375.1. Lineage (NCBI taxonomy): Eukaryota > Metazoa > Chordata > Actinopteri > Atheriniformes > Atherinopsidae > Menidia > Menidia beryllina. Next base: position 319,198 of record JABUIW010000217.1, read on the forward strand.
TTCACTTTCGGGGCAAAGGCAGTGTGACTTTTTAATGGTGACATAATCCTTTACCTCACACAGCCTCTTCTGCTGATCCAACGTGTCTTTAGGCAGCTTCTTCCTCTCGGTCTCCATGGTCAGACCCACAATGTACTCTCTGCAGATTGTGATGAGCTGCTGGGCCTGAAACGCATTCAGACAAGTAGCATTTAGCAAAGTAGTTCACGGAAGTGAGGCGGAAACCGTTAAATGACCACAGACAAAGACATGGTGGACAGCAGGCCTGGAGCCCACCTCTGCAATTTCCTGCTTGTTGTCGACCACCAGCAGGGGCACGGAGAGCAGGATGGCCCTGAAGCGCTCCACCGCCTCCTCGAAGCGCCCGGCGGTGGTCAGCTGGTAGCACTGCTGCAGGCGGGCGATGAGGTCAGAGAGGCGCAGCCCCACGGCGGGCAGCCCCTGCTTCAGGCCGCAGTCCTGACCAGGAGCAAACACAAGACGTTAAAACACAAACGTACAACTGGAAACATCTGTTAAGCTACTAAACCAACAGCTGTACCTTCCAGTTCCGCTGCGGGTGGCTGCGCAGGCATGGCAGCGAAGGCAGCCCCAGGTAGCAGGTCCGGCCTCTGGACATGGTCTGCATGAAGAGCGACTTGTAGGGCCCAAAGTTCACCACTCCAACCTGGTCGTGGAGCAGCTGTGGAAGACAAAGATAAAGCTCGGCCTTACTGCACATGCGAGTAGCAAATTAGACACAAATTAGACGCTAAGCGGAATGGAAGCAACGTATGGTGTGATGAGCGTACTCTCATGGCGGTTTCGAAGGAGCCGGCCAGGATGTGGTCCACCGACAGCTGGGAGTTGTTGCACCACATCTGGCTGGGACTCGTGCCCTTGGTGGGAGGCACGAAGAACCCATCCTCTGTTCCTCCACCTGCTCCGACCGGCACGTCCTGTTTGGACAACAATTTACATTTGGAAATTCATGCTTGACATGAAGACATTTCAATGTCTTAATGCACAAACAAACACTTTTTAAAAAATCTGATATGACTGAAGGTGTTCTCAGTTTTTGGGTTTATAATGATGTGGATCTTACAAGCTCTGGAGGAAGCTCCAAGTCTTCCTCAACCTCCCAGCCTCCTCCCTCCTCTTTCGCGATTCCCTCATCCCCGAATCCCTCCTGGGCATCCACAAAGCCATCTGATAAAGACCGAAACACAGACACTTAAAAAAAAAAAGTACTTCTAAAATTTAATAAGGAAAACATCTTTCGTTGAATTCTGCATTTACCTTCCACCATGGTCAGCTCAGCATCGTCTCCCCAGCCCTCGCCTCCAGCAGCATCCATATCCAGGTCTGCAGCCATCTGACCCGCTTTCCCTGCGACACCAACGGAAACACGCTGCTCTCACTCCTGCACAAGTGACTGCAGCACAAAGAAATTCGTGTTTCATGCCCTATGACTCACCTTTTGCGGCAATGGCTCCCTCAAAGAAGCCCTTTGACACGGTGAGCAGAGGCCAGTTGGTGTCCAGAGGGTTGACGGGTGGAGGAGGCTGCAGCAGCTGTGCATTCGGATCAACCTCTGGCACCTACGAGGCACAAGGCCAAGCCTCATGTCAGCGAATAAGTCGTGGATCATTACATCAAAAACACTATGATATTTCTGTACAAGCCTTTAGACTACAGTGTCTACTACTTCTCCTGTGTTACGCGTCAGGGGGGACTGTTTTGCCAACACACCGTCTCTTTTTCTGGGTCAAAAGTCTCCTTTAGGGCCTCAGCTTCTTCATCCAGTCCATGTGTGGCGGCCGTCAGGTAAGCCAGAGACTCTGAAAACATTTACCAAGTTATTACCGTCTTATGTATTCATTTTTGTTTTATGGTACAATATAAATGCTTAATTTCTTTAACTGAAAATATTCAATTTAAGATGTACAAATGTTACCATAATAATAGATTTCTAAATGTAAATTTGTTCTGTACATGTACAGAGACAGTAATAATGAGAATTACTGGTAATGTCCTAAATGGACACGGGTTCCAAAATATGTTCCAAAATCTTCTGCATTTTAAACAGGTGGTCCGAACATTTATAGTACAGAATCGGGCACCATAGCAACACCGACATCTGAATGGAAAACTACTGAAAATATTCTAGAAGCAACTGGATTGCCTCTAAACAAACAGTGCTGACGCTCGTGTGTTTAGTTTAATGACCCCGATACCCCTGAGGGAAAGTCTCCAATTCTGAGAGATTATCACAGTATATTTTTACTTATATTGCAGCAAAAAAAAAAGAAAAAAACTGCATTGTTTTCAATGCTTTCTGTTTAAATGAAAGCATTGAAACAAGACTATTTTAACTTCTTAAACTTTTAAATGGATGGATCACTTAAATACAGGGGTGGAGCATGTAATCAACCCTTGAGTATATTTGTTTGTACAGACTGGAGAGAGAAAATTATGAATGAAAATACTGAATATGACAAATGTACTCACTTTGTCCACAGTTCTTCAGGATGCGAACCCTCTCACTGACGTCTCCCAGGTACAGGGCAGCCTGGTAGTGGCCGCTCATGTCTTTCCTGATCTCAGCTGCACATGAAGAAAAGAGATATAATAATCATTGTATATGAAATAACTTTGCATCCAATTGCTATACATTTAGAATAAATCATCAGAACTCACCAATCTTCATCATTTTGCGCAGCTTGGCCAAATTCCCAGTGATGAGGTAGAGGAAGGTGAGCTTGTCGAAGTTCTTGGTCCTCTGGTAGCACATTTCCACCACCTGGTGGTGCCCCTGGAGCAGAGCCGCCTCGCCCAGACGCTCCCAGCAGCTGCGCTCATCCAGGGCCTTCGCTGCTTCCAGCGCCACCTGGAGGCACACAGACGTCACTGTTCACCTGATAGACTGGCAGCAGTTTTTTTGTCTTAAAGTTTCCAAGCAAGGCTTGGCTGCATCCTGTGCTGACTCACCTCTATGTTGCCGCACTCCAGGGCCAGGCTAAAGCGAGTCTTTTCATCCTTGACAAAGTGCAGCGCCACCTCAGGGTAGCCCTTCTTCTGCAGGTAGGCAATGATCGACTGGCCCACCAACTTGGCGTTGCGCACCATGTGGAGCACCTGAAAGCGGAGGAAGAGATCAGTCGCTGCCACCGGGGGGGGGACAAAATATGTGGCGAAAACAGCAGTGGAGCGCGTGCAGGTCAGCAGCTACAGCGAACGCACCTCATCGTATTTACGGTTGACCAGGGCCAGCTTGAAGCGGTACTCCGTGGGGTCGATGGTGAGAACACGAGGCCTGCACTCTCTGTCCAGGCAGTAGACGCTGTTCCCTCGCACACGGGTCACATAAATGGGCAAATCCAGGGTCCTGATGATGCCGTGATCACTGCAGGGACAACAGAAAAGTACTGTATCATAACAAAGCTGCTGTTTAAAAAGGTGCACCTCTGAATCGTTGAGCCGTTGGAGATTTTTTGTTTTCGTCACTTCAAATTGACGAAGCAACCAGAAATAAATCTGTTCAAACTTCTAAGCAACAACAATTGATAAAAGTTGTGGACCTACCCTGAAGTCAGGGCGTATTTAATGTGGTTGGAGGTGGTGTAGATGAAGACCCCACTCTCGTCCCAGGCTCCGCTCTTCACCCTGATGTTCTCATGAATGTTGCAAAGACTCTCCAGTTTACGGTTGCAGATCATAATAGCTGGTGGAGGAGAGGCAAAAGAGGAGAGTGACTTTTACTATTCCCCACAAAAACACATTTCACAGGTTCTGTTGGCTGAATAAAACCTGCTCTGGGGGTTTTGAGTTGAGTTTTTTAAACATTTCTTTAAAGAATTTAGAGATTATATCAATTAAATCCTCAAAATGTAGCATCGACTTTGAGATGTTACTGACGTTGTTGCTGCTAGAAAAGTTTTTTTGTAAAAATCTTTGGAAGACATGTTTTACCGGCCTCGCGAACAGTCGGCTCACCGTGTTTGGCCAGCAGAGCCACGTGGCTGGTGTCAGAGCTCCACACCACGTACTTGACCTTGGCGATTTTGACGGTGGCCAGAGAGCGCTTCTGCTGCACGTCGAACAGCGTGATGCCGTCAGCGTCGCGCAGCAGCAGCGAGCCGGTGCCCGCGTAGAAGATTTCCTCGCAGCTCGGCACCTGGACTTTCTTCACGATCTCATTCTTCAGGTTTTTAATCAGAAGCTGTGATGAAAAATTAAAATCTCCTATTAAACAAATTTTAAACAAAGCAAAGATCATCCCTGCAGGCATAAAACATCAAAATGCTTAAAATGAATATAGGACAACACAGTCATATTTTCTTTCTTGGAATAATCCTCCCCTGAGCCCACTCATAACCCTGTATTACTCATACTCTCCACCACATTCATAAATATCAATCATGGATGATCAAACAGTCTTTTGTCTCTTATCGCTATTGAATCTTTCTGCTTTTTCGCCACAAAGCAAAACTAGGAAAGAGCTTACAGAGTGCATGCGGTCCAAGACGGCAAATCTGTTCCTCGCCACCCAAACGGCCGTCAGACCAGAAGATCTTTTCCCCTCGGGTGCTGTGAAAAGATCCGAGTAAGTTACTTCAGTACAGTAAAAGTGGAGGTATTTAAACAGCTAACTGTGCATATGAATTTTCAGAACAACCCTCAGTAGTAGTGTACTTACCATCAGGGTTCTGGGAGTCACTTTCTTTGGGAATGGAGTACAGGTCATAGGTGCTGTTCTCCAGGTTGGTTGCTCTCTACAGGAAGCACAAACCATTAGACAAAATGTACAGAAAACCACTGCAACAGGCTGCATTTACAGGTGGAGAAAGGCTTACGGTGCAGAGAAGCACAGCGTTTTCAGCAGGGTTGTAAGACATGCTGAACACCGGGAACTTCGACCCACTGGGGAAGAGAATAACAATTCATTAAAAACTGACTTTTTGCATTTTTGCTCTCACCCGTTATCAAGAAACCACAGACTTTTGTGTCCACAAAGCAGGTAAATTCTTAGATGAGGTGAGAACAGTGTTAGTAGGACAAACTTGTAAATCCTTGAGGGCTCACTAAACTGATGATCTTTAAAGAGAGCCCCAGTTAGTGATTTCTGGGAAACATAAGTGTGAGGTAGTACGTGTATGTGCTTTTATTCTAGATTTGTTTTGTGTGCTGCAACCAGAACACATTTCGGTCCGACTTGTTTGCCATTTCGTCTCTGACCTTTTTTTCCCAGAAGCCAAGTTACCCAGTTTAATCATTTTTCTGACAACTTTCTGAGCAGAAGAATTAGATGAGGCTTTTCAAAGATTTTAGTAAAATGAGTTGTTTTTTCGGCATCTGCTGACGATAAGTGGCTGTATTTCTTTAGGAATCACTGAGCTGACGCCGACCTGCGCAGCTGCATGACGGCGGTGTCTTTGCTGCTGTTGAAGTCCAGCTGACGGAGGAAGCGGTCCTTCACGTAGTACAGCATGTTGCCGTGCACTGCGTATGCGGGGCGCTCGCGTTCCAGCTTGAACACAATCATGCCGCTATCGTGACCTGAAGGAAAAAACAAAAATCAGTCAGGCCAACTTCTTACTAAATGTAGGGTTCTGCACTCCACTTTTTGATCATCAGTTTACAGGTTACTGCACTATTAAAATCAATCCAGATGTAGGTTCGTGAAACTACTCGCCAGCTGCAAACAGGTTCAGGTTGGGGTGGGCCCCGAGCACCCAAAAGCGGTCGTGGTCGCGCCGGAAGGTCTGGACGCCCGTCCTCTTGGACATGTCCCACACACGGATGCTCTTGTCCTCCGAGTTGGACAGGATGAGCTCCTGGCGGGGGTGGAAGACGGCGCAGGACACGTTGTTGTAGTGGCCGCGGCACGTGTCCAGCTCCCACGCCTTTGACTCTGCACGGGGACGGAGGAGACGTCACCATTTTAAAAACATTAGAAGTCAATCAGTTAAGTCGTTGGATTCGTCAAAATGAGAACAGGGTCTTTGCTTTCTGTGCTTTGTAGCTGGCGTGTCCTGAGTGTGCCGCTCACCGTTCATTCTCCAGATCTTCACCTGCCTGTCGTCGGCTCCAGACACGATGAGGGGCATGCTGGGGTGGAAGGCTGCCCAGTTGACCCCGCGGTCATGACCCTGGAGCCAGACAAACGAGATCAGCTCACACAAATCCAAACTTTTAAAATAAATGAGCCTTTCTTGCACTACTGTTCACATAATCAATGACATGTGACTGAAAAACAACATGACTGTTTCTTGGTCATGATTCACCACAAAAACATTTTGTTTCTTAAATGGTAGATTTCAAAAGTTGATGATGTGGTCAGACTGCAATTTTTAAAAAATCTAAACAGTGATAGGACCCGCTCACCTCCAGGACATGCTTCACAACAGCATCCGAGGCGCCAAACAAGTCCACTCCAGAGATGCCGCGCACATCCGTCTCCACGGCGCCGGGAGACAAGTTCTTCTTCCTCAGACCTGGAACCATCATTCAGAGCACCGTGCGCACGCAAGGAAAGCCATTTTCATGTTACACAGGGCACGACCCCGATACAACCGTGGAAGAAAAACACAAAGGATAACACACAGATTATACAAATGGTCAAATACGGGCCAGTATCCTGGGAGAAGAAAGCCAGCAAAAAAATAACAAATTTTAAACAATAAGGGAAGAAAGGATTGGAAACTGTTGGACCACCGAACACACACACAGGGCTGAAACACACTAACACAACTTTTGCCTTCTCATTACCCAAAAGCTTAAGTCTGGAAGCAATCTTAAAAGCAGCAACTGTTGATTAGGTTAATGAATCAATACAGTGGATTTTTTTTAAAGATTTGACTGGATGTCAGATCAAGATTACGGATTACCTCCAAGACTTACGAGATCGGGAGCGAAAACCACAAGAAGACACAGTTTGTATTCATGATTTCACCCCAATAAGTCAGTGTGGTGAACAGGTAGCTCAACAGCAGTAGGGGGAAAAGCATATAAAGGAAAGAGAGGGCTCTAGGAACCCATGTGCAGATGTGGATGTTTCCAGGGGAGCATGGGACAAGCAGGACACTGGGGGAGGGTGGACTTGGCTGATGAGGGGCGGGGTGTGTGGTGGGTCGCGTTGTAAAGACGTGCTCTGATGGGGCGTTGAATGTCAGGAGAATGAGTTTGAAAGTTTGTGATCTTAAAGGTACGTGCATGTTTCAGTTAGAATGTCTGAGTTACATGCATTAAAACCAGATAGTGAAAGTTCATGTTAGAATGACTTAATCTATGTCCTATATCCGAGTAGCAGATCCAACCATGCGAGACTCTGCCGGAATATGAGAATATTTTAATATCAACACTTAGGAAGTGTTAGTTTAAAAAAAAAACAACCTGTTAGTGGTTATTGTTGACATTTGTCTTTGAGTAAATTAAAGTGGTACAAACAACATTTTGAACTTTCTATAGGGAGAGTTTGAGTGCAAAGTGGTCCTTTCAGGGAGGATAATTCTGGTCATGCATGAAGCATGCAGAGTAATATGAAACTGTCCATGCCGTAGTTATGTCATGTCATTTCATGAAGTTTTTAAACTAGTCAAAGATGGATGCTGTAATGCTCAAAGCACAAAGAATGTCAAAGCATAAAGAGACAGGGCAGATGAGAGTCAAAGATCCAAGTTTCTGGCATTTTCACACATAAAAAGTTTCAGCATAAAAGAGGTAAGAAATTATTCAGTTAGTGTAAAAACATAAGAAATTAGAGGAAAGGAAATAAAAAAACATCTCAAACACTTTAAGAGCATGCAAAGTCACAGAAACACCTCTCCATTTTCTTCTAAATGATGCTGTAAGTGTCTGATCTGTATTTACAGTGCAGCATTCCCAAACAAATGCCACACTATAAATCTTCAGTTCATTCAGTGTCTAGCTGTTCTAAAGGAGAGTGTTTCTGCAAACAGCCCACAGAGATTTGTCCTCTACAAAGTTAAGAAGAAGAAGAAGACATCCAGGACTTGATATCATTCCTGTCCATGCCCCCTTCTTCATTCTTTAAGCCACTCTGTCTACAACCCCTCATCCAAACCCAGCCCACTATCCACTGTGGTGCGCTGTGCCCAGGCCCTCACCGGAGATATCCCACACTCGCACGGTCTGGTCCAGGCTGGCCGACACCACCAGGTCCTCAGAAGGATGGAACTGAGCGCACATCACATAGTGATTGTGGCCCGTCAGTACACTGCAGGGGAGAAATACAACAAAGACATTAAAATACTTGATTTTTTTATAATGAACCTATTCATAGCATGCTGAAACAAACAAAAATGTATTACTGTGTAATAATTGCGTCATATAATTTATAAAGCTGTGGACAATTCCATGGTCAAGTCCATTTTCAATCTAAACTCTAGTCCCTAACAATAAGACACACAGAGCTTCTTACCACACGCAGGTCCTGGACTGCCAGTTCCAAATACGAATGGTTTGATCGTCCGAAGCACTCAGAATCCAAGGGTACTCCTACATGTACGGTTATAACTCATTATTACAGTAAAATGGACAATATACAGGCTTTGAACACCATTGAGTTAGTTTGGTTTTATGCACAGTGAAAAAAAAAATCAACAAAAGTATCACTGTTAATCTCTGTTGATGCATGTACAGACCAAGTGCGCGTTAGTATCAGAATGACTCACATGGTGAAAGAAAGTGGTTCTGATGTAGTCCAGGTGCCCCAGGAGGGTAAAGAGGCAGCGCCTCAGTTTGTAGTTCCACACCTGGTCAAGTCAAGAATTTACTTAGTTTTAGTCTAATTTTAGCACACACTTGTGGAAATAAGAATTCTGTGGTACTCCGACAGTCTCACCTTGATTTTGTAGTCATCTCCTCCAGACACAAAAAGAGGCTGCTGTTTGTGGAAATCAATACCTCTGACGGGACCTTCAGACAATACCAAAACAAAAGAGTTATTTCCATCGGACTTAACAGCGATCTCACACCGGACACGTCACTCACCATCATGCTCATCAAATTTGTCAATCAGGGTGCACATCCGATAGTCCCACAGCTGGATTACACCGTTGTGTAAACTGGCAAGAACCCATGGTCTTTTGGGATGGAAACTTAGGCCTAAAATGTTATGTAAAAGATGATCAGATCAAAGAAAGCGCATCAAATTGTCATTCGTTTTTTCGTTAGCTACACAAACAATGCGGTGCCTGTTAAATAAAGATAAATCTAAACAAAGTCAGTGTACGACGTCGTTGCAATAGGGATTTCAACTGTATAAACATCTTAGGAAGGTAATACATTAGCCATCAGTCTCTTTACAAATCAGTTAAAGATAAGTGTAACGTCAGCTAGCTAACGTTAGCTACTGTGCTAACTGTATGGTTAGACTTCTTTTACCTTTCACTCTGGCCGACTTTGTCTCAAATTTTGTTAACATCGTCACAGGTCCTCAGTTGTCTCCCTATAAAAATTTGGAAAGATAACTCCAACTTAATAACAAAAACAACTTGAAATACTGCAGGCAGATAGACTCAGGGGGCCTTGTCGCCTTCGCCCATTTAGCCGATTCTCCTTTTCCTGACACGTAGCCTGTTTTGTCTTCCGGCTTTGAACAATAAAGTTTTGCAGTCAAAATGTGATGCAGGAAGGGCCACGGCAACGGAACGTAGAAATACAATTCATAGAACCTCTCTGTGGGGTTTACAATTTGATTAAAGTATGCAAACGCTATCATAAAGAATCTATAAACATTATTTCTATATCTAAATGGCCGCTTATGTATAGAACGACGCAGTCATAAAGGTGATGTGGTGTCAGAACATCATTTAGTGGGAATATCGTATACAAAACCACAAACCACACGGAAATACTCTGAAACTCTGTAAAAATCCATTTTCTAATGATCAAAAAATGATTTTACTGAGACAATTTCCACCTGTTGCCATCTTTTTTTGTATCATTACATAACTTATACTAAAACTAATGGAAGGGAATATTTCAAAAGTAATTTTTGTATTCTTAAATTGCCATAAACATTATTTTTACCAACTTGAAACGTCGTCTTATGGTCTATGCTACTGTTACCCCCAAGCAATGGTTCTAAAAATGACAGATGCACAGATGGTGAAAAAGGCCCAAAAGGTGAATGTTTAAGGTTAACAACTTAAACTTCTGAAGTCTAAATTAGGGTTCCTTCAATAAAGGACCAAATAATTTCAGTTTAAACACAAAGCAGTGCTTTACATGCTCTAATGTGCTGATTTGTACAGGATTATAAACTTAAAGGTAACAATGGTGAATGTGATGAGTAAAACATGAGTTTTTATCATCTGGATGCAGAAACAAAGGCAATAAAAATAATCCACAAGACAAAAAGGAGTTGCATTATATCAGTTTTAATCTATATATTTACAAAACAATGCGGTGTCAAATGACAGGTGGTATCTTTTAAACAGTGCTGTGGGATGGCGTCGGCCCTGAGAGCTGAATAGGTCGTACCTCCCACCCTCTGATAAAAACACAGGTCTTTACACTCCTGACCGCAGCCCCCCTCAGCGTTTTGATGCAACTCTGATCTCTTTTCAGTGCATAGCTGACTAAATCCTTTTATTGTACGTTTGCTGATGGGCTGATGGTCGTGTCATTTCTGGACCTCTCCACACGATAACACTGGCAAACTTTTGTCCGCCAACAAAATGGTCGCTGTGGTAAACAAACCCAGCATCACCGGCAAAAAGTGCAAACATCAGTCTGTTGTTGTTACCCAGCAGGATTCAGACATGTTTGGGACACACTGTGATGTTTGCCACTCTGCTACTTCTTCTGGAAACAGCGTGGTGTTTGGGGCTCACGCCGGGACTCCAAACCAAAAGGAACCACCACTGTACATTGAACACACTCACACAGGAAGCACTTAGCACATGAACTCAAGACTGTAATGATCACCGTTACCACAGCAGAGGCATCCAGAGGCCAAAACATACATCACTTCAAATAATTAGTTGGGGATGGAGACTAAGATGTTGGGAAAGGGTCATTAAAGGGACTGAAGCCGGACAAATCGCCATCTTACCTCAGTTCTTTTCTTTTTTTTTTACTTAATTGGCAAACATACACTCATCTGTTTCCAGTTTGTTAATAATCGTCTTATCAAAGTTTTAATCTAGCCCTGTACAGATATTACAATTTGTTTAACACCCCCACACAAACAAGATTTGCTGCTTGTAAACCTAGGATGACATTGCAAATTGATGTTATTTTAAAAGTATAATCTGAAGTGCTGCACAGAATGTTAATTTAAAACAATAATTTAAACTCATTTAAAGTGAAAAGGCACCGTTCCAACCCGTGAAGTGGCCCGATAGAGTTTGCCATGAGGCTAAACGGTATGTAAAAACACAGTGGTCGTTTTTTTTCTATGCTGTTAAAATGAACCGTGGAGATGTGGCAAAGGCCGACAAGCTATGGCAGAGAAGAAGAGATGTTCTCTGTTGTGCGTTCAGTGATTTTACAGAGATGACGGTGTGTTTGAGTGTGTTGTCCTGCTGTTTTCGTGGCTCCTCTCGTGTGCACACTCCTTCATTGTAAAAGCAGAACCGTGTTTGGTCACCCTGCTGCCTGACCTCTGCTTCACTCTGTCACCCCTCTTTTTAGCTGACAAACACAGAGCGGCAGTTCGACTCCAGAAGTTCCGATGGACCCCGCCGCCTCACATGACGGAGCACTGCTCTGCTGCCCCGGCTCCAGGGCCTCCGGGGAGGTTCAGAGACTCCATGTCAAAGTTAAAGCCGGGAGGCTGGAGGGGAAGAGGAGAGAGGGAGAATTCAGACCTGAAGAAAGCATTTCAAATACTTTGACTTCCCCACAACTCTGCTATCAAATAATTCTACTCAGTCTGAATAAAGGATAAAATTCATCATTATGAAGCAGTTTGACTCATTAATGAATTTTCTTTGCCATCAGCTATATTTGTAATGTCTGACATTAAGGACTCATCCTTTTAAAACACCATTTAATGGATGGATGGAGACAGAGATGCTTCAGATTCAGATGTATTCATTTTTACAAAGGTCAAATGACAAAAACTAAAAAAAGAAAACCAGCTTACAATCTTGTTAGTTTTCATTTGGCTTGTTACACACCACAACGGTTTGAGCTTTTCTGAATTAATTAGAGAAAAGTAATGTGAGCTGCATCGCTGTGATTCATGTGGACATCAGAAACATCTCAATATTTACAAATACTGCAGAAAGAACTTCAGTTCTACATCAAATCTGAAAATATAGAACTTGTTTTGCACACTTCATAGAAACGAATGTAGCGATGGGACTTACAGTATCCCCTGCCAACTCTTTGGGTGGCTGGCCAAGGTCTTGCAGCTGTAAATAAAACATCTGTATGAATGATCAGTTTTAGTCTTTTTTATTGAAAAGGAAAGTCTCTGTGTGTTTCTCTTTCATGTCATAAACAGAAATTACCTACCACTTCTATTCAACCTGAGTTACAACCCATCTACAAATGTCATACTTTTTACATGACTTAAAATGAATTTCCCCTAAAGGACAGATATCAAAACAGGAGCTTTAGGAGCCTTTAGGACATCAGCCAGCCATGAAAAAAGAGTCAAATATTTCTCAGAGTGAGCAGATTTTAGATATCAAATATTTTTAAATCTACATTAGCTTCTGCTATACAACAGTAAGCCAAAACCAGACAGCCGGGACCATAAAGAACTATTCACAGTCCGATTTAGAGGTGGGATGATGCACACTGGCCCCGATTGTGATGGTACAGAGAACAGATTGGAGCCATTTCACTAACATTCTGGAACATAAACAACTGAATGATGTTTTACAATAAATAAATGAATCATTTTTATTCTTATTGACGGTAAGCACCTTTACTTTTCAAATTTTGTATAGAATTTAATATTAGTCCAATTCATTAATAATCAATTAAGAAAAAAGCTTCTTAGCTAAGGAAATCAACAGACTGAATCAAAACTTCCCTCTGATCCAACCCCATTGTAAGCCCGTGAAAACCGATCATTTAAAAGAACAAAGAACTCCCTCCTCACAGGACGAAACCATTCTCAACAAGCTGAGGTTTGAGAGGAGTGTTCCACATTTGGCTCTATCCCAAAAAGCCTAAAACAAGCTTCAGATTTGGGAAGGGATGCAGCTGCTTCCCTGTTCAGCTCTGCCAAATCTGGTCAGATATCAAAAATTCATTTAGGGTTCACTAAGTAAATATGAGAAAATATTTCCTTAATACTTAGGAAAAACACCATCTGTTTAATGGAACTGTTTTAATGTGTCGTGAGAGATGGTGCCGTGTCACCTTTTGCATCAGGTCCATGACACTCTCAAATGTTCTCTCCTTATCTTCGGCCCGCTCGTCTTCTTTCTCAAACAGCTTGCAGATCTCTCCCATTATTTTGGCCTGCTGCTCGTAGCGCTGGTAGTCCTCTGTGCTGAGGCTTGGCTTATTGGCTTCCAGCCACTCTGGGTACTGTGAAGGTAAGTTCCCGTTACTACATGCACTAAAAGGGAGCCTGAACTGTGTTAACTGTGGAAACAGAGACTCACCTTGGTGGTGATCTCTTTGAGAGATGGATAAAGCACTTCCTTTGAGAGAAGGTTCTGCATGATGGACTGCATGATGGGCAGGATGTTGCCATCCTCACCACCTCCTTCGCTGCCTTCATCCAACCCCAAGCCTTCTAGTGTTTTGACCAGGTCATCTCCGGCAAGTCCAGTGGACTGACAGGACAGGATACAGGTAGTTAGCTATCAATCTCATCTTACAACTTCAAAACAACTGTTGATGTGACGTACCTGCAGGTTGTCAGCATTTTTTGCAAGGCCACGGAGGGTATCTTTAAGACAGGAAGTGAACTCTTGTTGGGAGGCAGTGTCGGTACCTGTTGAGAAAATGCAAGTATGTTTCAAGCACAGGAATTCCAGAGTGAGACGAAGAATGACTCCAATTCACAAATAAATGATGTGGCTCTTACCAACTTTTCCTGCAGCCTCTGATAGTTTTTGAAAGTGCTGAAGCAGTTCTGGCTCCTCTTGGGCCAGCTCTGTCATGGCCTTCTCCCACTCCTCCCTGGCCTGGGAAGCCATGTCCCCTTCAAAGAGACTTTCAAAGAGTTTGCTGTCCTCTAGCAGGGGGGGCTACAGGTGGAGATAGAAGCAGGAACACAGAAACCTTTTCAATTTCCTTTCCGGCTTGTTGTGATAGTTCACGTACTTCAAACTTGAAATAATCGATAAAACTATTTTCCTTTCAAGTAAACTTCCCACGCATTCTGGATCGAACAAACTAAAGAACAACATGAACATTCACGAGATTCACTCTGCAACAACCAAACTATATCCACATTTCCTTTAAAAAAGTCAATAGAAAAGCAAATTAATTATTCAACTGAAGCCTGAAAATCACCTGATGCTAAAACATCTTGTGACCAGCTGACTGTGAAATATTTTGCAACCTGATGAAAGAACACAAGTGCAATCCAGACAGGAGAGAAAAGGCTGACCTTCTCTGAGCTGGCACTGGCAGAGGAGGAAGCAGCTGCAGGTTCAGGCGCTGGAGGAGCAGACGCTTTGTCGAAGTCATCCAAAGCACCTGAAGAAAAGAGAGATGACCTTTGACCTGAGCCAGAAAGACATGCATGTCTTGTTGCAATATTTCTCCAAAAACCACATTAGTGGGGATAACTAGTTTGGTCCCTCAACCTGACTAATGCAACGGATGGGTCCACTGACTAAGCAAAGTCACCGCGCAATTCAACACTGACAAATATTCCCTTTTGACACGTTTTAGCGACAAAAATCTACTTTTTTTCTGAAGGAGGTGGTTCATATGATGCTATACGAGACAGTCAACAGAGAGTTCAGCTGCCCATCTTTGTGCCAGTGTATTTCCAAACTAGATTTCTGTATAATAGAAAAACTGTGTTCCCCTAAATGAATCTGCCTCCCTTCATGTGTTTCTGAATGGTGTCTGTATCCAGTTTAATACCCTAACAACACTGATCGCTACATCTGTATCTTTCAGCAGCAACGTGAAGCTTTGTGCTCACTGGATGGTGAATCCTCTGAACATTTTCAAATGAAGTTTTCCACTAATGTGAGTTGTAAAGTTACAACACATTGAGCCTAGACACATTTCTTCGGAGAATGTGGCTTCCAGTCCTTTCTAAGGCAGCATATACTCACGAACACGTATTTCGAATTAATTTTAAAAGAAAAAAGGTTAAGTTAGAAAGCTTATTTAGTCAGCGTTCATAAGCCTTTCTGTCAATGTTTAACAAGAACCGCCATCTTTGCATTATAATTATTAATATTTTCTTTTCTTTTCTTTTTTTAATTCCTAATGTCACGAGCAGCCTTTCGACTGACTGTCCACGGTCACTAACGGACGTTGCTCCACCGGAGGTCCCACCGAGCACCTGAACCGCTGACACGGTTAAGCACAGCGACTGACACCGTCAGGTTTAACACCAGCAGAAACCGCAAGACTCTGCCAAAATGTCGCCTCCGGTCAACCCTAGTGCCAGCACTCACTGTCCAACAGTTCGTCCAGTTCGGCGTCGTGTCCACCGGACGAATCCTCTTTTCCTGACGCCATGATGTTCTCCAAACTGCAGCCACCAACCGAAGGTCTCAGAATATTGACGTTTCTGCTGTAAAACTGTCGACGACTCATCTACGTCACGGCCTTCGGTCGAACGGACACACATGGCGCCATCTGGTGGCCGAAGCCGTGAGGTGTTTCCCTTTTGGTCATCGTTACAGAAGTTGATTCATTCTGTTTATTTTTTCGCTAATGGTTAATATATTTAATTTTTACTTTTACGAAAAGTATTTGCTAAATTTAAAATTCTTTGCGATTCATTGAAGTTATGATTATTACAAAAAGTTTTTTTTTTAAATGTATATTTATAAGGATTGTTTGCTCATTATGATATGAAATATGTTAAATTAGATATGACCTATCATTAATCATAAATATGATTTTAATATAAAGTATTTGAATGGTTGCTACACTAAACAAAAAAGCCTAGATAGAGGCCTGTAAACTGTCTTATGAGCAAATGGAAATACTAGGAAGTCCAGAAATGATGGTTACTTTACTATTGTTGCCCATTAATTGAAAGTCTCCTCCTTTCATGTACTTATTCTTTTTCTTCTTACATTACTTTATAATCTTTTCCTACAACTATTTACATAAAAACACAGTATTAAAAAAATGAAATACGAAAAAGCTTTAGTTGATCAGTGCACTCTGTTCCAACAGCATCTGTGGATAAGTATTCATCCATCCATTTACATTTTTTAGTGTGATTTCTTTCTGAGAAAACCAGTTTTCTGAAACATTTTTAATGTTTTCCGGTGCTGCTGAAAGGACCTCTATCAGCAGATCTGATTAGTCTGTTATGATGCATTACCATGGCAACAGGAAAGATGTCAGCTGCTAGATACCGGTTAGCTAACTGTTTGCTTACTGTCATCTAACATTGGCTAACTTGGCCCTCTAAATCTGGAACAAGACCTTCAAATCAAGAAAATTTTGAAAATATAAAACAATCTAAACTCATTTCTGATGTGAGGTGAGGGTTTGGGTTGGAGGGGGGTTTCAGGGCCTGTTGAATGGTGAATTGTGTCTCTGTACTGCAGATGTTGAACTGTCAGATTTGGACCTGTCCCTTCTGTGACTGTCTAGGCTCCTAGTGCACTCATCTGCTTTGTTGCTAAGATTCAAAACAACACCCTAGCCAAATTACAGCCACCTCTAAAAAATCCACCTTTAGCAACGACATCTCTTTGATAATGATTTGTACTCTAATGTTTGTTAGCCTTATTCCTTTGTTGGATGCCTGAGAATACATTCGTTATTTATTATTCTCAGTAAGGAATAATGAGAATAAATAAATTAGTACAAATGTGTCATTTATTTAGTTCAGGTAAAATAGTCTTGCGCTGGGTTCTACTTGACGAAACTCTTTGAGGATGTCTATCAGAAAGAGCCCAGATTTCTGGATGTGATGGACATTTATTGTTTTGGGCTGGACCTGCTCTCTGCTTTAGGAAGGCTGGACATGACACAACCAGGTTTTATTGGTCAGTAACCTCTAACATGAACAGACCAGCTCCTGATTCATGCGAATTCTACTGAAATGTGATCATAATTCTGTGAGTCATAGAGTGAAGAGGAATTTTGGAGTATAACCCTAGATAATATATGAGCTCAGTGTCACAGCATGATTCTTAAAATAAACAAAAAAGTTTGTAATTTACATGAATGTCACAGATAAAGTAAAAATCCAAAGTAAAATCTACATATAGGCCAACACGTTCCTTCTTGGATTTAGAAAGTATTAATGAACTGAACTGAGGATTTACGCCAAACCTTCCATTTTTAAATATATTTTTATGTTCTCATCTTTCTGCTATCTGATCTTGGTTAGTTGAAGCTTGGGGCTAAAAAAAAGTGTTGACATTAACTGAATTGTTAAACTGTTGCAGGACCTATTAAACGCAAGACATTAATACAGTACGATGCACAACAACAGGCTACTTCATGTTTCAAATGATAGGACATCTGCAATACAGCCTGCTCTCCTGCTGTTTATATAATAGCTGTTTTCTTCTCACTTACCATGAGAAAATACGAATATCTATATTTGAATAAGATAACGCTAAGTGTGTGCATGTGAAGTTTGATTTCCTTCCCTCTAGGACAGGAACTGTGTCATTTTTTAAACTCTAAGTAAATACGTGTGGTTGCCATGGGCTACTGCTGCCGTTGCCCGGCAACGCATATACAAATAATCTGAGTTTACAGTGTGTAGCTCCAATTTACGTTTAACTTTAATTAAACAAATGAAACAATCTGATGATTATCAGTTTAATACAACAACATGACTGTAATGTGCTGTTACGATGCAAAAAATAAAAAAAATAAAACATATATATATCTTTGTCCACCGGGGACATACTTGTCCACCATGGGTGTGGGCAGAAGTGGCTCCGACCGAGAGCAGGATGGAGGAGGTGGAGCTCAGTGAGATGTGAGTAACGGTGCAGCACGTTAAGGCCTAATATGGGTTTCTGGGCGGGGAGCCGTTATTTCTGGGTGGTTGTAAATCCAGTCAGGGGGCCGAGGAGCTGCAATCTGCGATTCTTTAAGGCTGGATGCTCCGCTGAACAGCAAGGTAGGCAACATCTGGTTTAAACTCCGGTCATCAAGTGTTTTTAAGTTTATTAGAGGTGGAGACTTGTTGCATGCTGTTTACCTGTAGAGAAAACTCGACTGAGTAAGTCATAGAGCAGTGTGAAATGTGGAAAATCTTCATTCGTGTGGAAGGAAGACTTTACAAATTCAGCTGGTTCCAGGCTTCAGTAATCCCTGGATGTGTAGGAAGGGAAAGTTTGACTCTTTTTTGGACTTCTGTGTGCTTCATTTCTGGAGTTTGGAATTAAGGAAACTGCTGTTTCTCGTAGATATCTGCTTTTCTGGTCAGTTTGTGATTAAAAGGCTGCTGTGTAGTGTGTGGTTGGAGCAGGGTGTGGTAGGTGGCACACCCACCCTGACTGTCAATGAATGAACCTCTGCATGAGTCAAAACAGCTTTCGCACTGACACATGCCCTCCAAACCGAGGGGGAATGTACTCACCATTTCCCTTTTGGCTTTTTCAGAACATGACAGAATTGATCTGACTGTTTTATGTGTTACTTTGATGTCCCAAAATGTTTTCCTTTAAGTGAGAGACTGTGTCCAAGCCTTTCTGTTTGTTAAATGGTTTGGTCCGTCTGATTTTCTAAAAATCACAGAATTTGAAGGGATGAATGCTTTTTCATTTAGTTCTTTTTCGAAAAAAAAATTAATGTATGACATTCTTACTGTTTGAAAATAACTCAGAGAAAGTTTGAAAGGCCACTGCTTGAATCTCAGCTTAACTGGCATCAGCTCTGGCTCATACACACCGGGGTGGTTTGCCAACAGAGCTCGTCTTGTGTTTGGACCCACGGATCTGCTGTAAGTGGATTAGGGGTGAAATTGACTAAGTGATGTTCTGTCCTGACAACGCAGCAAACAAAGCGCGTGACCTTTCTGCTGGAGACAAACAGTTGTTTCCTGAACGTCTCAACTTTGTTAATGTCTGGGTGTGTGTGCGTGTGTGTGTGTGTGCGTGGGTACGTCTGAAACGGGGCACGTACAGAGAAGCATAGTGTTATCACATGCTGTGCTAATGTTTGAATCTACACTCGGTACATTTTCCATTTGGGGAAGTCCTGGGTCGTGTTTTCCATGCTGAGCTGTGAAAAGAAACTTTTTTCCACACTTTTATTTTTCTCTCTTGCACCACTTTCATCTCCTATTTCCTTTCCTGACTTGATGCCATAAGCAGCAAAGCAATCATGGCAGCTCCAGAAGGTTGGATTTTTTTTCCATCATGACCCTCCATATATGTTTATTGCAAGCATTTTACATGAGGTATAATTGGTAGCTTGACTATAAAGCTTTTGAGGGAGTATTGAACAGAGAGGGGAAAAGAGGACAGCAGATGGAAAAGAGAAGGGAACAGCCACGAAAGGGAAGGGAGAAACGAAAAGGAAACAACGGGGAAGGAAAAACTTGGCAAATATGACAAAGTTACCAGTTGTTCAGCAGCCACCAGACTGCTGCACATCTGGAAAGCATCAGCAAGCTGGAAAATCTTACAAGAAATTGGGGAGGAGGTGGGGAGAGAGGAAAAGTGGTGAAACAGAGGAGCTCAGTGCTGACTCACTCTATTGCTATTCCACTCCGTCACTTTGTTTAAGCTATGTGTCCTTTTGTGGCCGAGGCACAGGGCTTCCCCCATGTTCTCCAATTTTACTCCCTCCCCTACCTCCTCAGCCATCCTGTATGACATTTTGCAGGTCTACTTTTCCACTTTGGTCAAATTTTTTCCCCCTATTTGCTACTATGCCGTGCCACCAGTTCAGCTTTTCAACTCCCCAGCTTTGACTGCTCCATAGGTGTTTAATGCGACTAATGTAAACCAGCCATTTCTCCTTGTTTATATCCATCTCTCTGTGTAAACTGGGAACTCGGAGCTCAGTGCTGTGGGAGCCAAGTGGGCGACGGGTGTCTGGCGGGATGGGAGGGAGAGCTGCTAGTGTGGTCAGAGTGTCTTCGTGTTTAACAAATGCC
>JABUIW010000217.1:339407-378393 GCA_013363375.1 Menidia beryllina
TAGCTACTCCAAGTTATCTTATCTGATGAAAAGTTATTTCAGTAAACTATTACAGAGTAAATTAGAGCTAACTGCTGCCATTTGACAGCACTGGATCATAAAACCTGCAGCCATTATTAAAACCTTTCCATCACACGGAAACAGCTGAGCGGCGCAACATTTCTGCAAGTGTAATTCGAAAGTAGAGACTCTGCTGAGATGCTGGACGTTTTATTGTTTTCTACCTCGGTATCGCAGAAACTATGATTAATAACTCACTGTTCATTGCCTGTTCATTTTCCATTAGCTCTTCTCCTTCTGTGCCTCCCCTCTGGACTCAGTGTTCTTTTATTCCCTGAATTTTTTCCAGGTGCAGAAAACACACTGAGAAAGACGCACCACACCCACTGTTTCTTGTATAATTTATATTGAGGACATGTTAAAAACATTAAATTCCCTTTATAAAACAGTTACCTCTGGGCGAAATAACAACAGTGTCTCTTGTCAATGTTACATATAACTGCTGCAAAGCATCTTCATACCAAGTGCACAAGGAATTTATAAAGATGCTGAATATCAAATTGGGGTCACTGGAGCTCAGTTGGGCTGGTTGTTCATTTGTGAGCCTCCCTGGTACGACTGGATGTCTTCTCCGATGAACTCGGACACTGTGGAGATGACAAAAGAGGAGAAAATCACATCCTTGCACTGCAGCATAAACCTAATTAGCAATCTCTCCATTTCTTATACTGCATCTCTGTTATTGTTTGTTTGACTCAGGAAAAGCTAGAATGAAAAGACAATAAAACTATTTATAGCTTATCACACAAAGGAACGAAAACAGTTGGAGAGCTGGAGGAATTCCAGCCTGCTACACAAGCTTTTTTAGCCACGACGGCCTGATATAAACGTCAGGGCAGAATTTTCCCTGTAGCTCAGCTAAAAAATTCAGAAAACAACTGAAGAGAAGCTGGAGAAAACAGAAACACAGCATCCAATAACATCTTATATCAGGTAAGCTATCCTGAGGTGAAAGCGTTGCCAGCAAATACACCAGCTAATGTTAGTTTACCACAATATTTGTCATCGGATTCTAACGTTCGCTGTGAAGGAAATGCTTGAGGGAGCTAAAAAGAAATGTTATATTCAATTTTCTAAACTATTTATATTTAATCTTGATTTATTTGATTTTTCTGGATTTTAGACACTCCCACTCTTTGATTCTGGAGGAATTTTGGAGCCTCCAGAGTGTCGTCCAGATCGACATATGGTTTGTTTTTGCATTCATTTGTTATTTTCCCGGTTTGGTTAAGGTGCAGCATTATTGGTTCACCTTTCATAAACCATTACAGGAATTTAACACATGCAGAGCCGGATTTTCCATTTTCATTTGAGCAACACTGTTTCTAGACTCCAAACCAAAGCACATGTTGACAGCTACTGCTGGTAAGTATGGACAGAGGAGCCCTTGGACACAAAAGCTGCTCTAACTGTTCAGTCCATGCATTTCCAAGGCAGCAGAGCAGTTACCTCGCTTGTTCGCAGTTGTAAAATGAATCTATTAAACCGCTTCACGCAAAAGCAAAAGATCTTTGCACTTGAAAAGTATTCAATGCGGAGACCAAAAAGAACCACCTGTCACAAATCCGTTCTGGGTGCTGTTATTGGCTTTTGCTTCAATGATCTTATGTCTGCGTGGTCTTTAAGGCAGCTTGAGCTGGAACGAGGAACTGTAGCCATTATGATATCTGTTTTACAGGCTGGATTGTTCCATCTTTTTTTCTACTGATGTGGATGGCTCTTCCCAAAGCAGCAGCCCATAACATTTAATATTTGATATGAATCACTTAAGATCACAAAACACCAGATTTTGGGATAAAGACAAAGGAAACCTGCTAGGTCACTCCTATTCTTTGTCTAACTGTAGGATTCCTACAATATCGACTTTTTCCAATGTCCCTCCTGATGCAATTGGAGTCTGTCAAAGCACACAGAGAACAAATACCTCTTTGTTCATGCCCATTCTACATATACCACTTTTATTTATCCTGGCTCACATTTCTTTCTAATTTTTAGTCATTTTAGAAATTTTCCGGATTCGTCTCTCCATGTTTTGTGTGGTCTTAGAGCACATTTCCCATTACTTCTTACTAATTTACTGTTTCTGTAAAAACTCAAGTTATTATTATATTCACAAATCTTTAGGGAAATTATTTTATTTTTGAGAGGACCCGAATACTGATTTCAACAAAGCAAAACAAATTAATCAGATTAATTTATTATCTGTTAATTACCTTAGCCGTCTGGGACAAGGGACACTCATTAGCTAATTTTTCACCACAGAAAAACACAAATTCCATCCATTGCTTTCATTATACATTGCATCAAACTCATCAAAATATTTCCCTCACTTGATGACGTAACCCTCCATCAGATGCGATGATGGAAGAATTAACGGATATAAAAATTAGAAGTACTGGAATTTCAGGTACCATGATTAAGATGTCTCTTCTCAATCGATAGTTATAACATAGAAGATGAGAAGATTAAATATTACCTCAAAATAATTAACAGTAATGAAAATAGCCATTTCCTGTACTGCATTCATCCCTCTTATTTGTATCAGTGGCCCAAAACAAAATTGTATGAACAGATTCTTGCACATTTAGGTAAATAAGCTTTTCTCACCTTCTTCAAAGGTAATGTGGTGCATAGAGGCAGAGCTGGTAAACTCCAGAGGGCACTCCTGGATCTTAGCATCCCCTTCTCCTCCATGTCCCGCACCCAGCACCCTCCCCTGGGGGTCCCAGCCCTCGTAGTAGGAGTAAGGTGCCGAGCAGATGTCGTGATAGGGGTTGGATGGAGGGGAGGGGCACACCTCCTGAGGGAAAGCAGAGTACTGCGGATACGGCGAGGTGGTGATGGGGGGCAGAGGCGAGTTTGAGATGGGGCTTCCAGTGGGGAACGGGCTGAGAGAGGAGGAGTGGGAGGGGGAGGGGGAGGAGGATAGGTATGGAGAGTCCAGCCATGGGGAAGGAGAGGGGGAGGGAGGCTGTGGGCCGCGCGGGTACAGAGGGGGGAGGAGCTCGGTGAAACCCAGCTCCAGGTTCTCGAAACTCGGGTGGCGCTCAGACCCGGCCGGCTCCTCCACAGCGGAGTCGGGTTTGGAGCAGAACTCCTCGTGGTAGCTCATGGGCGGGCAGGGGGGTGAGTAGGTGGAGGGGTACGGGGGCAGGTGGAAACCAAGGCCCCGCTCATCAGACATTTGGAAGCCTCGGTCCATCCTGGGTGGAGCCCCCACCGGACACATCGTCCCCCCGTCTAGGGGGGGCGCAGAGGACCGGTGCAGCAGGGGATCCTCCTCTTTGAACATAACTGAGAGGAGGAATGACGGAAAATTAGTCATCCTGTCATTTTTTTTGTCTGTCTTGGTGCCACTGACAGATAATGTGCAAACCCCCCCAACGTGAGCACCTCCCAGCACCTGATCACAAACTCAAAAAATCATGTTCACATTGCTTAAAAATGAATAATATTTTAAGTAGCGTGTAAAGTCATTTAGTCCAGTTTAAAAGCAGGAACTTCTCAGTGTTTTTGGCTGTTTACAACATGCAGTGAGGCAGTAACCACGGTAACAAGGTCACTGGCTTTTGTAACCGCATGAAAATGCTGACAAAGTTTGTTTCGATGAAGCACAAAATGAATAAAATTAGCACGAGGGAGGAAACACAGGCTGCAGCCGGGCACCCACCAGGCAGGTACTTGAAGCAGTGGGTGCTGCTTCGTTTTCTCTTCCCGTTAGAGACGTACAGGCTGACGGACACCGGCCGACTGATGGAGAGGTCGCTGTAGGCTGGGACCCGCACACACAACAGACCCTACAGGCGGCAAAAATAAATACAAGTTTGCTCATGACAATGGAGGGTAATCGGTAAATGACGAGCCGGTGGGACAAAACTAAAGGGCCTGAAAATGAATGACCTCATTGCTGCTTTCGCGGTCGACATGAGCCTCCTCCTCCCACTGTAATTTACCATCTAAGACAGGAGAGCAAGAGGAAGAGTTAAGGAGGCCCAGCATCGATTTGTCATCATTCTGATTAAGTCTAAAACCAAAAATCACAGATGACCCAGTGCTTAACTCACAACCAGAGCATAAAACACTGAATATTGATAACAAAACACACAAAAAAACTGATTTCTGACCTACTACCAAAGTGTTCTGTATGTTTACCTGTTCCTCTTTCCATGAAAAGGACTCTGGAGATTGGCAGGAAGTTGTTACCGCCCAGCAGTAGCTCCTCTCCCCCCTCCACAGAGCAGGACGTGAGACTGACAGACTCGATGACGGGCAGCTCCTGAGCCGAGCGCTGGGCTGAGAAAAAAAAACACCAGACGCCGAGCACTGTCACACGCATTCCCACCCAGAGCGAGGTGAGCTCACTCTGCTGTCGCGGCGGTCAGAGCCGAGGTCACTCACAGCATTCGATTGGCAGAGAGGCCACCTGAAGAGCTAAGACCCGTCCGGGGGGGGCCGCAGGCGGCGCCAGAGCCAGGTGGGTGCGGAATACCAGCCGGACACGGGTGTTTTTCCTCCCGACGTCCGTCTCCCCTTTCCTCAGCTCGATGTCGGAGTTTCTCAGTTTCAGGATGCCCGCGCAGTCGATGCTGTGAATCACAGGTCTTCTTTTAGCTCGTCAAACTTCAGACCAAAGTTAACTTTGAACATTCAAATATGGTGTTTGTTACATTAACTGTATGCAAAATCTTATCATGTAAAGAACAAGAGATTTACAGTGCCGAAGCAGTGGAATAAAACTGATGATCAAATAAATCAGTAGGTACATCCATGACTGCTGAAGGATAAACCATGTGAAACACCACAGGTTGACTCACAGAGCGGTCATGCTGTTCTCCGGGTTGAGGGGGATGTCCAGCAGCTTGGTCCCTGCCTGGACGCTCTCGTGACTGGCAGTGCCGACCATCTTTCCCGTCACCCTGCAGGCGGACGAAGGTATTAACAGCCACACATTTAAGGTGTCTATAAATCCACGCTGTTCTTTTGAGCATGAATCTGAGCTAACACCAGTCCCACCAGAACTGGGATTTCCATATGAAAGAAAACGCACTGCAGCACCTTCCCAAGAGGTTGAGCAGAGGAAGGGTTTCTGTTTACATGCATTTAAGAATTTAACTGATGTGAGCCAGATGGTAATTTAATTTCTTTCCTCTGAATTACTGCTAGTTTGCAAATGAATGCAAACAGTAAGAGTTAAATCTGCGTGTAAAAACGTGGTGATCATCTATGAATCTTCCTTATATGTCATCATCTTCACTTTTACGGAATGTAGCTTTATTTTTTTTATTCATTAACTTGCAACTATCAAATGTCTCAGGTGTTATAATATATAATGGCATTTTGAAATATTTATCTATCCATCTATCTATCTTTCCATCCATCCATCTAGATAAGGTACAAAAATGGATAATTTGGTCACTGAAATAAAAATTTGTATTATTTTTATATTGTTGCTGTCGCAAAGTATCTCACAGAGTTCCTGGGATATAAGAACTTAATGTGACTGACAATTAACCGGGGCAGACATGCTTTTCGTCTCTAAGGAGCTCAGAAGATGAGCATTGTGGGTGGTACAGACATAGTAGATGCTTTTTGCACAGAGATAATGTCCTCAGACAGAGCGAGTCCCACTGGGTGCGTAATTGGACAGAAATTTCTTGAAGCAACAGTTGAAGCAGCGGGCGTTTGGTTGCACAATACTTAAAGATACAGTCGGGTGGTGTGTGCTGGAAGCACTGTGTGGCCTGAGGGGTCAACGCTGGACCTAAGGGGTGCACGGCGACTGGGTTTGCTGTGGGACGTACAGACTCGGGAGGTCAGCACCTGTGTATCTGATAGAAGGGATGTGGCCGGATGGATCGGTCGTCAGCTGTTCCCACGAAAACCTGCAGCGAGAGCGGCTTCCTCTCCGTGTATCCACACAGCTGTAGAGAGACTCAGAGTGGGCGATGAGATCAAACTGTGAGGGGGGCCGTCGGCACCGAGACCCGACACGTGACTCGGTTTATGACTGTGTCTCGGCGACACAGGAAGACGACCTCAGCAAAAACTTCTACTTCAACATTTTGTGCACACTTTGGCCATCAGATCTCCTGCCAAAGCCGAGCGGTCGTTAAAGCCCCCGGTCGGCCTGCGGGGGGGCTGAGACTGACCTTCACCACGGGGTGGCCTGTCGGGGCGGCTTTGACGGCTCCTCGGCTGCCCTCCGTCTCATAGTGGGCGCGGTGGTGTGGGCGGGGCTGCACCTCGATACGCAGCTCGTACTGCTCAAACTGGGACGGCAGCGGCCAGTCGAGGGGAGGCAGGGCGTTGGACCTGGAAGGAGTTCGATCAGACCTCAGTGGACAAGTCTGAGACGGGGGCGCACATTCTCCTCATGACAAACTATTCAGTTAGGAAACTTCCATCTAGTTTACACACAAAACACAGAATTAGCTCCAGTTATTGTAAAAACACAGTTTGAAGTAAGTGTTATATTCTGAATATGAGAAAATATTAACAGATAACTGTGTTGAATATTCACTCTAAAAAGTTCATTCTGGGGGTGTTTTACTGTTTGATTGAACTAATAATGAGCACGGCACACGTTCTCCCCCTCTGATGATAATGTTGAGTGTTCCTGCCTGAACAGAGGGCTGTGGGCGCTGGCTCTGGTTCTGCCCCAGGCCAGAGCCGGGGGCACAGAGAGGTAGTCCATGCCCTGAGAGGGGAGCTCCCTCCTGGTCTGCTGGGTCTCTGGCAGCGGGCAGGGGGAGCCGTGGCCTGGAGCCTGCTCCGGATCCACCTCCCTGGGAGACAACTGGGACACAACATGAGCTGTTTAATATTTCATCGGCTTTCCAATCTCAAAACATCTGGAACCCTGCCTCTTTTTTCTTTTATTTCACCTGTTCCAGTGACGTTTTTCTGGTTTTTTGAGGGATGCTGAGCTCACAGCTGCTGGGCGGAGCTTGTGACTGCGGGGTGGATGATTCGCCGCCCTCCAGGCTGCAGCCGTGCAGTTCGTCCGAGTAGCTGCCCCTCCGAGAGGCGCAGGGCGAGGCCAGCGGGGAGTTCCTGCGCTTCTTACCGCCGGGCGAAGTGGGCCGCGAGGACGGCGAGAAACCGAAGCCCATGGTGGCCTCGCTGAGCTCCTCCTCCTCCACCAGCAGGGAGTCGCAGCTGGAGGCGGGGCTGAGCCAGCCGCGGGAGGACGGGCTGGAGGCCGGGCTGGGGCTCAGGGAGCCGGGGCATCTGTCGCGGTAGGAAAAGGGGTCCAGCAGGGGGAGGTAGAGCCGCTCTCTGTCCCACCCCCCGCCGCTGCCCATGTCCCAGTAGCTGGGAACGACGGGGGCCGGGTCATCCTCGGGGGAGATGGTGGTTATCTGGATGCTGGGGCACTCCACCACGCGGGATTCTGAAACCTGGGCCAAAGATCAGAGGAAACGGTTGATGCTTTACCTTTCTGAAAGAAAGAAAATCCCACGTGAAGGTCTGGGCTGGCCCAGTGTGGACAGTTAACACACTCCGTTAAAGCGGCATGTTTACATGTAGGTGGCTTATGTTTGGATCGTGTATGTGTATTTTAGCCCTGTGATGGACTGTACCGGCGACCTGTTCAGGATGTATGTTGCCTTTTTGTGCTATGGCAGGAATCTGGAAGGGCGCCAGCAGGAAGAAACAGGTTTGGAGTATGGACTAAAGAATTTATAAACTCTTTGGGAAAACCCTCTGTGTATGCAGATCTCGCCAGAACATGCTACTGCCGCACACAAAAACTCAAACAAAGTTAATTTCCTCCCATTTTGTTTGTCTCAAAAGTAATAAAAGCCTGCCCAATGTGCCAAATAGGTCACGTATCTTCATTCTTTCAGACCAGAGTCTGTAAGACAGAAATTCTTGGCTCAACTTATCCCCAAAACTGCAGACACTTGGATCCAAAAACCACAAACTCTGTCCAACGCTGACTGATTTGTTTACAGTGGGACTGCAGAGTGTCTTCACCAAAACCTCCACTCAAATACTTTACTAAAAGGGTTTTAAAGCTTGCGCCCCACACAGAAATACCTAGTCCTAAATCTCAGCCTTAATGCATCATGTTCTGGGAAAACCAGCTTAAAGGCAACAGCCATAAAACTGCAGCACAAACAGCTCAACAAAGAGCAGAATCTCACTCAGGTGGGGATTCTTTGTAGTTTGACACGAGACCCGGTTTCTGCTTCACTGACTGTGGAAATATGACGGAAATCAATGGAAACTGTTGAATCTCCCACACAGAATATAGGATTTCCATGTAGGAGCGTGTAGCCTCACCTGTACAGAGCGCGCGGGGAGGCTCTCGTAGGTCCCGCTGAACTCTCTGATGGGGGCCCGTCGAGGGGGCGGGGAGTGCATCCCCGCCCGCTGATTGGACGACAGTGGAGGGCTGGGGATGCTGATGGAGTGTCCAGCATGGGAGGCCGCCAGGTGGTTATCTGTTACTGAAGAAAAAAAGGGGAAATTGTCAAGCTAAATGTCTTTAAAAGCTGCTTGTTTTTTTAATCATCCTATTAATCATGTGCTGCCCTCTTTATTAATTTCTAACACACGTTTTGATTTCTATGATGTGATTTATTCCCTCAGGGCTCTTAAAGCTTCCTTTCTGTTGCATGAAACACTTTATATCCATGTCATATGTTATAGTTTTTGGAGGATTATTTGATCTCAGGCTAACCTTTTTTGTTTTTTTATAACCAAACGACAGCTCCACAAACCCTCAGGTTATTTTCACAGATAGCATGAGAAAAGCTCATTAAACGGCTATCAAAATATTTTGAAAAAGATTTGCGGTAAAAGTCATTTTTAACATCGACATGCCTTTATCATTCATTACACATTAGTTTCCCATGATTTAGCCGGCAATAATTGTTGCCATATGCAAAATACACGGACCAAACTTTTCAAGAGGAGCCAGCAGCAGCTGTGGCTGCAATCATTTATTTCAATGTTGTTATTTCACGATCAAGAGCTCTTTTCTGTGCTATTAAGAGTTCATTTTGCATGAATACTGCTTGATACATTTTGTCTTGTCTTAATATTAGTAAATAGACTTTAATGTCATTAAAAGGAAGCTTGTTAGTGGATAATTCTATTAGAACAATTTTTGTTGATGTCATGAGCGCAGAGGAGGATTCATGACACGTCAAGAAGGCAGGGTGTGTTTTGAATGTATTTTTTCTCTGTACATCATCTGGTTTTTGAACATTTCAATTTATTTTCTACCACGAGAATCTAAATTGCAGTTAAAAAGCTTTGCTCAGTTAATATGAAAACAGTTCATCTTGCAGGATGGCTTGTATGGGGATCATCACAGATCTATGACATTTGATGGGGGAGTTTTTTTTTTTTACGTGATCCCATTTGGTCACGTTTCTCTAATAAATTTAAATTTTAGAGAAAAAATGGTCTAGGTTCTTATGAGTTACAGTATCTTTTGCCTAGCAGTTTTGTTGAAACTACAACTCTGTGTCCTGTTGTAGTTGAATTAAAATACCAATCCCAAATACTTATCAGTAAGCATACGAATATCAGGATTATGCACAAAAACTGGTGCTGGAAAACAGCTGACTCTGGGTACTGCCGGAGGATAGCTGCTTAGCTTAGGATTAAGACTGAAAAATCCAATCAAGACATGTGAGAACGTCAGAAAACAGTCACTGCCATCCTAATTCAATGCATCAGTCTACTGAGCAGCACTGCAAAACAACATGGGTCCTAAACGTTTCAATAATAGACACAATAGGAAGATTATAACATCATATTTCAAGAAACAAAACTTTGTTTCATGTATTAACGTGCGAAATTCAATCTTGAAGCAAGTCATGGTGATCAGACAGCTTTTTCTTTAAAAATCCCACTCTGTGCTGCTAATAATGACATAAAGTAATGACATTTTCTATCATTGAAAACGTCTTCATAGTCTACCCGACGCCCACAGAGAGGAGGACACAACCCCTCATCCCCAGTGCTGCGGGGACAGCTTCCACACGAGGCCAAACAGTAGTTACTCTGTAATGAGCGAGGCTCCATCTGATCGCTGCTGCTCCGCTCGGCAGCCGGCCACTCAGGCAATTTTTGGGCAACGAGGACACGAAGAGAAACCGCCAGCAAATTAAGACTTGGGCTGAAAAATCTCTTGAAATGTTTCCTGGCAAAACAAATATTTCCAAGTGATTAAAGC
This sequence comes from Menidia beryllina, assembly GCA_013363375.1. Taxonomy (NCBI): domain Eukaryota; kingdom Metazoa; phylum Chordata; class Actinopteri; order Atheriniformes; family Atherinopsidae; genus Menidia; species Menidia beryllina. The sequence goes on from JABUIW010000217.1 coordinate 349,663, forward strand.
TGTAGTGCTGAGGTAACTCTTCTCTGGGAGTTTTGTGCAGTTGCTTGAAACACTGATTTGGCGTATGTGTGTGTGTGTGTGCAGTTTATGAGAAGTCACTGCTTACCAAACACTTATTGAACACAGTAAAAAGCTCTTTTAGAGTCCAAGAAAGTGCTCTAAACTGACCTCCTTAGCTCCCACCCCCCACTCTAGTTCAGAGTCCACAACAGTGGTCACAAAATACTGCACTTTTGACCAAATGGTGAGATTTTATTGAAGAATTCAAATGTTCGATCCTGAGCTTCATGATGCAGCATGAGTTATGAATTTGGTAAAGCGTTGTAGGCGGTTTTGCCAGCAATTACTTTACTCAAAAGTAACTAGGTGCAATTGCTTGTTCTAAGTGTTGCAAAGGGGCAAAACTGGAGGTTTGTTTGCAAAGCTTCCACACCCTATCAGATCAAATTTACCTCAAAACTCCCATCTGGGTGTTTTAACTTTTTCAGAAAACATCATATTCAAGTCAGAGTAGCTTTTCTCTGCATGACGTTTTTCATTTTTAATGGCTGCTTTCAACTTTTTTTGTCTTTTCGTTTAATTGCTTGCTTTAAGAATTTTGTATATTTTGTCAATTCTACATGTGACTTATTCAGGGACGTCTAATTGCCCCTGGGGGTAAATAAAGTTTTTTCTGAATCTGATTCTTGGAGCGGTCTGAGGATGTGATGTCACACACATGGTTTATGAGGTCATTTCGGGCTCTACGTGAGGCAGCGAGTGTGTAGCTGTTCTGAAGTTGTGTAGGTGAAGTTGAAAAAATGCCAAGCTGCGCTTGTGTCGTCCATTTTTTAAGCTCGATCCCGCAGCATCCCAACAGCAAAGCGCTGTGATGCCCGTCTCCCTTCGATCAGAGACAACTGGGCTGAAATATGAGGCGACCTTTCAGACGGGGGTCTCTCTGGAAAGCATCAGATATGAAAGCGGCCTGGGTCGGATTTCTGCTTTTTGCTGTCATAAAAAGTCAAGAATGGGACACTTTGGCCCGCAGTGTGAACGTAGTGAAAAACAAACCATAAATGTAACTAAAAAAAGACAAATATCGACTAAAAAAGGAGGAATTAAGGATGACACAAACAAGCTCAGCTTGAACAAAATGCAAACTAAGGACAAAAAGCAGAGCAAAACCAAAAAACGAGAAAATATAGAAACCCAAAGACAAGAAAAAACACAAGTAACCTGGATCCTGACACTAAAGTCGCATACTGGTTGACAACATGTTTCTCCTTAACAACAGAAGCTGGAGCCCATTGTTCAGCACTGAGAAGCAGCTGTTGCACAAATACCACAGACTTTGCTCCACTCCTCTCTTCTCTGATCTTCTTCATCTTGGTGTACTTTTCAGTAATTCATTTAGTCTCGTCTTCACCTCTTTTAGAGCATTTGAGTTCAAACGAATGACTGAATAGAGGACGTCTTTATTCTGCTGTAATGTGCAGAAACTGGAGCTGTTCCACAGAGATTCCCTCTTTACGTCACCCCTACCCATGATGCACTGCGGCGTGAACAAAAACAAGGATTTTTTTATTTCTCTGGGACTGTAAAGTCAAAGTTATCTTGACTTTTTGCAAAAATCAAATCAAAATAACTCAATTGAAATTCAATAAGAAAGCAAGTCATATTAGTTGAGCTCATATCTGAAAGAAGAACGAATGCTTCATGTATTAAACATGATTTTGTCTACCTGTCTATCTTTCCTTTACATATGTGTTGATGGTTTTCCTGATTAGGTCAAATGTCTCACTTTCAACATGTGGTGGTCTCTATGGGTTCTATTGTGTATAAAATAATGGTTTATTAGATTTGTGAATTTGAATGATGAATTGGTGTGCTTACTTGCTCCGTATCACACTCTTGTAGTCATGCTAAAGTCGGGATCATATCAAATACGAGGTTAAGAGCAAATAAAAAACACTTGACCTCCCTGAATTAACCCCCGTACTCAAAGTTGTCCTTTTAAGGCATACCAATATTAATTTCTGTGTATCTTGCATAAGATTGAAAAAACAATATCTATTTAAAGCAGCCTGTGAGATATGAGGAGGAATGTGAAATATCTAATTCATCTGACCCCTGGACTGGGCTCCATGACATCCAAATTAACACATAGATTACTGAGAGATACCCTGAACCCTGAAGGCATGTGGAGCCAGGAGAGACTAAATGCTGTGAATAAAACTTCCAATCTGTCATTTTCAAGGCGGTTTTCAAAAAAGAAAGTTTAGTCACACTAATATTTAGGTGAAGACATCTGTGAACTGGAAACGTGCACGCGTTTAGTGACACCAGTGATCAGCTCTTCTGCTCTTTGACGTGAAAAGTTTGCAACGAAAGGGGGGGGGGGTTGGAAAGCCGTGGCTCGGGGTGTGGTAATACCAGTGAGTGCCAGAGGGATACAAACGAGTGCGTGGATGTAAGGTGTGTGTATGTGTGTGTGTTGGTGAGGGAGTGGAGGTTAAAAACGAAGGCGATGGAAGCCGAGTGAAAGAGAGGGGGGGGGGGGGGTGTGTAGCCTCTTTGGTGCGCTCAGTACACAAGAGGTTGAGGTTCCTTCCCCAGATGGCAGCTGTTAACTCTGCTCACACGCACAGCTGATTAGAAACACATTGAGTCTGCGGCTGCACGCACACATGCCCAAACACACACACGCACGCACGCAAAAGCACTCAAGGAACAAGAATACGGTCAGATATGCACGCGAACGCATACCACGCTCCGAGCGAGCGCACGACGAATCCAAAACTCGCTCACGGAAACAGGCACGCACACATCACATCACATCACATGCCATCTCACGCACAAACTCGCATCCCAATCAGAGCCAGCACGCAGACGTGGGCCCTCGTTTCTGTACGCGCGTTTACACCGTGTATCAAACTAAGTAACTTTTCAAGGCCACTCAGACTTCCTGTCGTCATGGCTGCGTAATCTTGTCAAGACTCTGACCCGGATTGCAGCTGCCGGAGGAGTCCAGCTGCAGCAGGGTGCCCTCGCTTTCCTCCCCGGCCGTGGCGGTGTCCGGCTCGGCCGTGCGCACCGGGTCCTCCTCAAACACCAGCTTGAACTCGAACTCGCCTTCCTCCCAGCCCGCGCCCGGCGCGGCCCCCATCGCCCCTCCAGCAGCGGGGGACGAAGACCCAGACACACCGATCCCAAATCGCGCGTCCCGCTACGGAGACAGCGGCCGGGACGTCCTCGGTGCGCCGCGTAAAAATAAAGCCAAACTCTTCTCCGTGGTCTCGAACTTTTCCCCCTTTCCCCCCCTTTCAGCGTGTCATTGCGCAAAAGTAGTCCCCATATCGCCAGTTTTACGACCACCAACTTGCTCCAGATCGCTTCCCCTTCTTTGGCCGTTTGCAGAAGTTTTTTTTTTTAAGAGCTGATGGCTCCAAATCAGATCCTCGCTCCGGATAATTCACGGTGTTTTCCAAAACATCTTCCCAAGTAAGAATAAATAAATAAAAAAAGACATTTCACTCTTGTTTCCTCGTTAAATCCATGACTCCTTGTTTTTCCATCTGTCCAGATCAAGAACGAGAGAGGGGAGAAAAGTTTATCAGATATTTTTGTCGTCCTTTACCCTTAATTGCCTTTGGGTGGGTTTCCCAGATCCAGTTGGTCCGTTACTCATTTCCCATAGGACCTTCCATGTGTCAGTCATGAATCCCCCCCTGCCCAGCCTCCAGCCTCCCTCCTCTCCCCCTCCTGGCTCTCTGTGGAGGTTTCTCTTTTAGTCACATTCATTTCACATGTAAATACACACTGCTAATGTGGCTGTTCTGATCTCGTTTTGCTTCATCCCAACACGATCCACCTCTTTTTCCCTCCTCTACCGTCAGGATTTAAACTCAGGTCCGAATCCCTGCCCGCTCGGATACCTGTTGCACATCTCCAGCCCTAAAAAGCGGGGTGATTAATATTCTAATGGTGAGCAGGACACACGGCGGGCCGACGGCTGTCTGAAGCCTGGCTGCACGGCCACCGGGGCTGCGATGGTAACTGTCACTTAGTGAACATGAGAGGGCCTATTTCCTGTGGCGATGAGCGCCACAACCCCCCCTCTCTTTTTGGCTGTCATCCCCCCCCCTCTCCCCTACTGCCCCTCTCTTCTTCTTCATTTTTTCTCTCCCCCTCTTCTTCTCTGCGCTCTCTTTCCCCTCCCTCCCCTTCCTCTCCACCAAAGCTCTGGTTCTCATTATCCTCTGTAGTCTGCTCTCTGTCTGAGTCAGGAGACGAAAAACTTAAATAAACACACTCTCTCTGGCTCCCTCTGCCTGGGCTCCTCCTCCTCCCCCCCACTCTTTTCTCTCCCCCCCCCCCCCCCCTCCACCTCCTCCTTCCTTGCCTGCCTTTGGTTCCCACAATCGTAAGGCGTATGTTCAACTGGTGTGTAACCGGGGGCTTGTTTCATTCCCCCTGTCATCCTCCTGGGGTTGTGTGGGCAGATTTAAATACTGGACTGATCTAAAGATGTTTGAGTGTGGTCAGGGAAAGGAAAGAGTGCTACCAACCAGGCAGACGTAGGAATTTCTTGGGTTCTTTGTAAGAATCGGTAAACCCTTGCAATATATCTCAGAATGACACAGCTGTAACATGATCGAAAGGAATTGTTATTTGCTGGTTTAAAAGAAAAAAAAAGAAATGGACAGAGACTTTTTCTTGGTGGCTTTACTTCTTACCGTCATAGTTTTTTCTATTAGAGTCTCTGAGTCTATTTGCATTCAAGAATATCCACCAAATCATCAACTTCCAGCATCTTTTCCAGAATCCGACAGTTTGTTTTACTACGTTCAGCTCAACACATTTTTTTCTGACAACGTTTTGGAGCTCTAACATATTTGAATCAGTCCATGAACAGCAGGCTGCGTGACCCCTGGACCTCTGAACATACTTGGAGATTCAGGTCGACCTGCTTCTGGACACATGTCAGCTTGGGTGAAACATCTCGATTGGTCTTCAGCTGGCTGCTCTTCTTCCTGTCTGGGTTTTCCAATGCTGTCTGTCTAAGTTGCTGTCTAAGTTGTTAGTTAATCTCTACAAGCCTGTTTGACGACAAAGCAGTTCGGAGAAGATAAACGTAGGATCATGGATGTGATAGGAACTTCATAAACATGTGGTTATGAGTTAAGCAGCACGCAGGGTTGGGGGTGGATTAGGGAAAATGTTGGCCTCTGTTTTACTGTCATACAGCCAATTCTTTTTATATTGCTGTGTTTTTATTCTTTTCATAACTCAACTAATTCAAAATCTCACACACTCGGTCAAATTGTGATACAATTTTGGCCATTTGTGGTCATCATTCCTCTCATTAACACTTAAGAGTTCTGAAAAAGACAGAGATAAATAGAATATAATTTAATTGTCCGGTCTAATAATGGCAGAAGTGGGGTGTAAATTTGTGTGAGGGATTTAGGATTCAGCGACACCTGAATTAGAAGATACCTCTGTGGATGCTGCTGCTCATTCTCATCCATGACATCGCTGTTATCCTTGTGGTATTGACTGGTGTGTTAGATTTTTTATGGTCCTGGTATTTTATGTTTTTTATGGTCCTGGTATTTTATGTTTTTTATGGTCCTGGTATGTTAGATCTTTTATGGTCCTGGTATGTTAGATTTTTTATGGTCCTGGTACGTTAGATCTCTATGGTCCTGGTATGTTAGATCTCTATGGTCCTGGTATGTTAGATCTCTATGGTCCTGGTACGTTAGATCTCTATGGTCCTGGTACGTTAGATCTCTATGGTCCTGGTATGTTAGAATTTCTATGGTCCTGGTCGCATTAGATTGTTTCCTTTAGATTTAACACTTAATAATACACGCTGAGTCATGGATTTAAATTCCATTCTTCTGACCTCCACCGAACCCCCCCAATCAGAGATTGTGGCCCTCTCTCTATCAGCCCTCATGATTGTGTTAATCTGTGTGGTTAATCTGTGTGGAGGATCTAATACATCATATTCTTGCCCAGTGGTCATACAACACATGGCATGCCCTTTTCTCTTCTGGTTTAAAAAGCTCAGCAGGATTTCGCTTGGATGCTTTAAGCCTCTCCGCTTCTCTGTAGAAGCTGCAGAGGGTGCTGCTGCCCTGCCAGAGGACTCAGCTCCGCACAAGACAGTCTCAAATGTACAGGTGTCTTTATCTAATCTTTATTTAATCTCTTAATCTTATCTTTAATCTTTATTTAATATGATTTATTTAATCATATTTGATACAAAGCAGTTTGAGGAGGGCAAAAGCTCAGATGAATTCATTAAATGGACCAGAACAAACCAGCTGACCCATGAAAAGGAACTTATTTTGGCTCTTATTTTACTGATTTTGCTGCCAACATGAGACAAATTGTGGTGCAAGTTAGAAAAAAAATATCTGAAGGTCTGAAGAAGTGGACGGGTATCCACTGGATTTGGGTCGCTTTCGTCCTGCGTCATTATTGAGGCATGTGTCCTAAGCCTTTGTGAGGCTCAATCATATCAAATTCAACCTTTAATTTCCCTCACCATCCCCTCACACTAATTGGTAGTATAATCAAATGAGAGTTTTTTTAATCTTGAAGGTGTTTCTCCTCTCAGCCTGATCCCCTTGACCGGTGAGGTTTATTCATTTCTATTGAAGGTCTTCAAAGAAATCATTTCTTTGTTCTCCATTCTTTCGTGGAAACCAGAATTCCTGACAGAACAAGGCTTGTTTGAACCCGAGAGGCTCGTTTTTTTTTACGTATGTGCATTCTTTATCTTCATGTTTGCACCTGTGTGCACAGGATCCATGACACAGGCTGCTTAAGCAAGCTTTCTGAGTCACTGATACTAATCGGTTCCCCTTCGTTAGTTGCGGTTGTATAGTAGAAAGTACCCCGTGACACAAAAGCATACATTCATTAATGACACTTGGAAATGCTTCCCAAAAGAATGCTTGTTTACCCAAAAAAAACTCTCCATGCATTTTTCGTTCAGGCACATTTGAAATGAACACGGTGAAACAACATGAACACAAACACGACTGAAGACAGAGGAAGGAGTGAGAGTTTTAGAGAAGGACACACCTCTCATCAGGGCAGCATGTTACAGCCTGCAGGGAGGATGTGATCCAGCTAATTATGAGCTGAGCTAACAGAGACACAGTCAGAGCAGGACAGGAGATCATTTAGAGCCTTCACATCCCAGAGAGGTAAGTTACTGACTTTTTCCTGGTCATTTTTTTTACTTTGCCCGTTCCTATTTCCAACCTAATCCAGTGGATCTATTTTAACTTGATTTACTCAGTTATTTGCTCGTAGCAGATGTAATGCAAAGCTCTGGGATCGCTGGAATTTGGACGAGAATTTGGTGGCAGAAGGTTTCTTTCAGTAAAAAGTAAATATGCGATCTTACCATTTTTCTTTAATTTGGCTTTTCCAATGTTTTTTCTGTTGTTTATTTATCCTGTTTATTGTTGATCCTTTTCACATTTCCATTAAATATTGTGGCATCTGTGCTACAACAGTTTCATATAATAGTTTTGCTCCACTTCTGATTTATTCCATTATTGAAACTAAAATTATAAAAGCAAACTGTGCCAGATTTTTTTTTTTTTATGTTGCCTTTAGTTGCAGTAATGTAAGCAGATGCATTTTGTTTACGCAGTCACTCATGAAACCATCTGGGGAAAATAAAAAGATGGGTTTTTTGCTTGAAAAGGAAATGAATACTTGATGTCTTATTCTAATCTTGTGACGTCAAGTTTGGGATCAAATTACTTTTTTTTCTGTGTAACAATTGGGTTTTTCTTCTGAGTGGGTCAGGGGCATCTTTTACTACTGTGGGTAAAACTAACTCAGAGGTCAGCGTGTTGACCTTTGTACCAGCTGTTTCCATGTGAACCGAATGCAACCAGGAGGACCGCTCAGGACGTGGAAAAAAACATGAATCAGTGTGTCGAAATGTAGCCTGAGTTTGACGCAGAACTGCCGTGGTTCGGCGTGTTTTAGCACGCTGCTGCCGTTGCTTTTGCTACAGGCTCTGATGGAAATATTTCTGAGTGTGCGTCAGGCTGGATGCCACATTCTCGCTCTGTAAACCAGTCTTGAAGGATTGGTGAATATTGGTGGACATCCCCGTCCAGTGGCTATTAGATACCCAACATACAAACCACAGAGAGTCATTTAGTTTGTAAGAAAATACAGTTTCTGTCCATTTTTGAGTCACTGCCTTCCTCTTCTACTACTTTTTAAGCAATTCACCGTTTCTTTAAAATTACTTTCTTTTATTTCCTCAAGCTGAGTGGCACAATAGTGAGTAAGAACGTTTAAAGATTTTTTAGATGCAAAATTGCAAGTGGATGGGAAAATATTTCCTGCGTGAAGCACCCCTGAGAAGATTGTGAAGTGAACGTCTGCTGTGTGGTTTGTACTGCTGCACAAACGTTTCACAATGTCAAAAATCTGCTTATATACCTTTTTCAATGCAGATCAATTACAGATGTCATCATCAAAATGTCCAGAATATGGACTACAGTTTGTATCGAATAATTCCCAGATAGCGCTCAATATTGTAGCCTTTAGTTTAAGTTGTTGGACATAACTATATTTTCTTTTTAAGGGAGAATTTGGGTGCATGGACAAAACAAATACAACCTAGCTCTGATAAATCTCAAAACTGTATTTCATCAGAGGTAAAAACCTGTTGTCTCTTAAGACAAAGACGACACAAAACCTTTTCAACAGTCCGTTGAAATGTGCAAATAAATCAATTGCTGCCATGTCTTTGCACATTTCTATTGAATTCCGGTCTCCTTTCTAAAAACTTCTACTAGAAAAGTCACAATTATCTCAGAAATCATTCATTCAAATTTTTCCCACCATTGGGGAACTGAAACTCCTCACGGTCGATTTCTGACAAAGACTCATCTTTGACTTGAGAGAGTGATGCTTACAGACCCGACCAACTCCATTTGGACTGGGAATAGTCGAGTGTTCCTGAATGCAGTCCAACATTTAACTTTGCCTGTGAGCGCGTTATAGCTTCATCTCCTCATATGGTTCGCACAATGCTGATCTCGCTGGATTTTGGACAAACTGCGGGTACTGTTTAGCCCGTTAAAGCTTTGGTTCAACAAAGCATGAGGAGCTCTGTTTATTTAGCAGAGATGAAAGTTGCTTATCATCCAGAAACTGATTTTTAAGCTTTATGTTGGCTAAAGCTTTACAACTGGCTAAATACCAAGCAAACATGTGCAAAATCAGACAAAACTAAACATGGATTTTAAAACTGAACAAATGCCGATGAGGGGAGTCGTTATTCTCTCAGGTATTGTCACTTTGCCCATCTCCAGTCATTTTACCCTGTAATCTGACATGAAAATGACTCTGTGTTTTGTGCTCGTTGTCTTGAGCGTGCAGGATGAGGACTTCTGGCATGGATCACACCGGTCGCTCCTTTCTGGGGGACTCGGTTAACGACACAAACCCAGAGGGTGACAGCGTCGTGAGCAACGACTTCTCCACCTCCCTGGGCGCGCTCATCCTCAGCCTGGTCTTCGTCTTGGGCGTCCCCGGGAACCTTTTCATCGTGTGGAGCATCCTGGCACGAATCCGGAGGCGCTCGGTCACCACGCTGCTCATCCTCAACCTGGCCTGCGCGGACGGGTTCATCATGGCCCTCACCATCTTCTTCATCGTCTACCTCGCCAAGCAGACCTGGGTCTTCGGGCACCCCATGTGCAAATGCCTCTTCTACCTGTGCAACGCCAACATGTACGCCTCCATCTTTCTGATCACGCTGATGAGCGTGCACCGGATGGTGGTCATGCTCTGGCCACAGAGACTGTCCCAGCGGATCACCACGAAGACGGTGAGGTGGGTGATCCTGGGCATGTGGGGGCTGGTGATGGTGATCTCCATCCCCTCGCTGGTGTTTCGGGACGTGAGAGAGGACAGCGATGAGGAGAACAAGACGCGGCTGTTGTGTGCCCCCGAACACAGCCTGGCTCGATATGTGAGTACAGAAAGTTTTTGCAAAATTGACGAACGAATGGGTTTAAAGGGGAAGATTCTGGGTGTGATGACCGAATGATCCCTGCTTTACCAGTTCATTTTTAGACTACTGATCATGTAGCAGCGTCTCTCTGTGATGTTTTTAAAAATTTAAACGACTCAGCTCGAACCCCAGAGATAAAATTCTGGCATCTCTGGGACGACCGATTTCTCAATTTATCGTTTCTCATTTTGCTTTTTTTGTTTTTGTTTGTTTGTTTGCCACCGCCCTGGTGAAGGTGAGGTTTCAGTACGCCCTCGAGTCGGTGTGCGGATTTATTCTCCCCTACGCGGTCATCATCACCTGCTACGTGCTCATCCTGAGGCGCCTGAGGCAGACCAAGTTCCGCCGAAAGGTGCGCAGCGAGAAACTCATCCTGGCCATCGTGGTGACCTTTGGCCTCTTCTGGCTGCCGTACCATGTAGTGAACATGATACAGGTGAGTTAAGGGGGCTTCATTTCTCATCGACGTGGACCGGTTTTCTTCTGATTAGACAACGAGTGTGTTTTGATCTGTTTAAGGTGGCAGCAGAGTGGTATCCAATGGATTCACCCACCAGAGAAATGTGAGTTGCCTTATTCAGTTTCACGGAATTAGAGGGATACTGTGCTGGTTATTATGAGGAGGCGGTCTAATGTTGAGAGGTTTGGAGCAGCCACAGCTTCTATTTATACAGGATTTCCTGGGTCCTTTTTTTATGACAAATGACTGAAACTCGGATGAGGAAGTCTGCCTTACAGTGTAATTATCTATGAATTGGAAGAAAAGTTATGCCCTAAAGAACTGAAGTGAACCATTCTAAGGGTTTGTTTGTCATTAAGCTCTTCCTGTGCCGACAGTTTGGACCACATCCAGAAATCCAGCCGCGCAGTGACTTCAGCCTTTGCTTTCATCAGCAGCTGTGCCAATCCCATCCTCTACACATTCGCCGGCAAGTCCTACATCAAGAGGAACGGCTTCGCCTTCATGGCCAAGCTCTTTGAAGGCACGTCTGATCAAACGGGGAACAAAAAGAGTCGGATGAAGGGTAAAAACAGTAGCGGACAAAACGCTGAGTCAGTAAACACTTCCACACAAAACGGAACAGCTGATGTTAGTTAAAGCATCTGAGTGGACTTTGTACACCAATGAAAACTCATGGATTCATGAGTAAAACTACATGTGGGATGTTAAGATCAGTTTTCTCTGAAAATGCGATGCTTTTGTGCTTTTTATTTGACTAATTTGAGCTGACAAAATCAGCTTGTTTTTAACGGATATGACAAAAAGTACCGTCTGTAATGTGGTTCTCCGTGTTCCCTAACCCTGGTCTAAAGGGCCCTCGATCCTGCATGTTCTAAGTTTCGGTTCCAGCTGATTCAGATGAGTGAATCAGCTCTTTAAGCTTTGCAGAGGGCGGATGAAGACAGCAGATTGTGGGCTGTGTCGGAAAACATTGTGTAAATGCCAAAAACTTTACCGCCTGTAAGGTTCAGAAAATTCTCTGTAGTGATAAATTCCTTGTATAGATATTATCTCACACAAGGTGTGATAATATTCCTGTTCATAGTGGAACATTTTAGAACCAATTTAAATGTTTTACTTCTGATAGCATATATTGAAAAGTGACTTTATTTAGCTACATTTTTGTTGCCTGTATGAATTATGTCCCCATGTTTAACGTCAAATGTATTTTTTACGGTTCAATGCATTTCATCATATTCTGTCATTTTTTCTGGTTTTAATGCAGTTTTCAAACTAAAAAAGAAAAAAAATGATACAAATGTAAAACAGCTGCAGTGTTTTGGCTAAATGTGGACTGTAAAAAACATTTACATTTTATAAATGTAATGTCATGCTGATGAATGTTTTAATCAGATGTTGCTTCTGGGACATCCAATGGTATGTATTTATACCCTGTAAACTTATCTTATTTGAGTTGACAAACCATTGTACCAAGTTTTGATTCAAAATGTTATGCAAATATTTGGTGCAAACTCTTTGTACATGATGAAAGCTTAAGTTCCTCTCTTTCCATTTCAAGTAATAGTCTTTTCTACTGCAAGTTTATTTATGAATAAATTTTTTTTTCAAAGCACATCTCAATTTCTGGAGCTCAAAGTTTAGCACAGATGTTGTACACAGCAGAACGGTCATATGGAGTGATGGCCTTAAGGTCAAAATGGTCATTTGTACATCAGAACAGCTGCTCTAATGTGCTCTGTTGATCTACTCAGCTTTGGTGATTTTACATAAAATACCAGGTTAAAAAACAAAAACGAAACCCCTGAATCTCACCCTTTTGCCTGTTGGTTAAGTGAGCCATTTGGGGGACTTTCTCCTCAGTTTAGGTGAGTTTCCATCACAAATGAGGTCCAAGCAGCTAGGCAGCCATTAGGTCATTAGTAGGAACCACTGAATGGCATCATGGCGACGCTGGCCAGACCTCACTGTTAGAACCAATTTAATTCAACAAACTACAGTCAACTAGGGAGGAAAAAAGAAAAAAGGCACCAGATGAGTGTAAACTGAATTTATTTCAAACAGGTGATAAAACGTCCCCTCACAGCCTCAGTGCTCCATTAGTGGTCCCACCTGGAAAACCAGAAAGGAAAGGCTTAACATTTCACAGCAACAGTTCAGTTCCACTTTCAGGCAAAAACCATTTATGACAAAAGTAGGACAAAACAGAATGAAATGTGATGCATGTTTCAGAACGCTTAATATATCTGAAGGACTGGATTAAGGACATATTGAACCAGAAATTATATTACAACATGACCAGGGTTACGTCTTAGTTCAGTCTATGGCACATGCACAATGCGACAAGACTCCAAAGTTCTCTTACCTGATTAAAGTGTAGCTGTGGCAGCCTCACCAGTCCTAAAGAAAAGAGAAAAAGGCAGATTAGAGGGGAGTTTTGCCAGCAGCCGACCTCACATGCTGACCTTTGGATGTCAAAACCCATCAGTGCAGTGAAGGAATAATCATCAGCTTCAGGTGAAACACGGACTCACATGCAACTCATCACTGGGCTTCGACTCCACTTACATTCACATAGTAAATATAAAAACTAAAATAAATAAATACACTGCAGTTTAACAGAAAATCAAGAGTACCCAAAGTTATTTTAACTTTAAACAAATTCAGGAAGACCTGCATTTAATTATACCCAAGACAAACTAAAAGTTTCAAATCTGTAAAATAGTCAAAAAACATTTCTGGTTGCCAGTTTAACTGTTTAAGGCACTTTTAAAGGAATCACAGACGCAACTATGCATCTCTGGTCAGTTAATGGTCGAACAGCTGAGGAGCTGTGGCCATGAGGTGGCTGGCTGCTGGTAGCGGGGAGCTAACAGACGCTTCACGGATCAACCACAGCGAACAGCCTCACGCCCGGACCCAAACGCATCACCTGCGGCATAACGCAGGTTATTAAAGGCACTCACCGCGAAAAGGCCGCGAAACACGCCGGTTTTGTCTCTCTGGTCACCAGACGTCCGACCCGCACAACCGCAACCAGGAAGAGAGGACGTTGATGAGGCTGCGCCTCAATTTATCTCCTTATCAAACCACGTGTTTACCGACGCTTCCGGGTTTAGTGCGAGCGGGAAACAGCCCAGGAAACACATAAAGCAAAACAGAAAAACACTTCTGAATCCATTTAATAAGCCTTCGTATTTATTCCTAAACCCCAATACGATAACGTTGATAATAAACACATTCATCTAAAATTTACGAATAGAAAATTAACAGTTCTTAGTTTTATCGTGGCTGAATTTGGGAGCTTTGATCTGACATCAAGAGAAAACATTTAGTTTCACTAAAATCCCAAAGATGTTTCAGGATAAACACCAGAAAGAAAGATGCACAAGTAATTATCAGAGGACACAGAGTCCTCTTCCTGTGTCTGTCCAAATAAATGAATGAGTAACAAACCATAATTAGATTATTTGGGTTAAGTAATCTAGTTTGCTTAATCAAATTTTTTAATCGTAGAAAAAGCCAACGCAATTTTTTTTGTACAGTCACAAATCTTTGCTAATAATCACGTAAAAAACAGAAAAAGGCAAATTTATTTTAAAATCCATTTTCTGTCCTGTATCTCAGCAAACAGATCCTCACTATACCATGACATCTAAATAAATATTTCCTTCTTTATTATGACACTATTCATTATATTATTTAAATTAAAAAAATGTCCAGAAACAATAATCAAACATCCCCTTTAGTGAGCTTTTAATGAATCTATAAATTAAATAGAACAGCTCTCGTTTCGGCGTTTTTCCATCGTCGTTGTGATGGAAATGTCCGTGAGACCAGAGGACTGCAGGTGTTTCCATCACTGACTTCAGCTGAGAGACAAAATGAGTTTCCGCCTCCCGGGAGTACGGAAAGCCCAGCAGTCCAAAAAGGCTCCAATAACTCGCTAACAGTAACCAAGCCAGCCTAGTCGGACAGCCAAGGTGTGAGAAACTGCGACGTTCAGGGACACAAACCTTTGCCTTTGGCGGTAGTTGTTTTGGCTATGAGAGTATTAATTGGTACGTGGCTCTTTTACATAATTTAATCATTTAAAAAAGTTGCCTGGAAAGGTCAGTGTGACACATTGCTAGCTGTTAGCTAATGTTAAATCTGCAGACAGTAATTGTGCTGAATTTGTTTTTGTGTTGACTGACATATAAAGATTTTCTATCTGGCCGGAGATGGCTTTTGATCTGCACAGCGAACACTGTTTATTTGTTGTTTTCTTTGTTATTCAGTTTATGTTCGGTCATTGAAGGCAGTCCTGTTTTGTAAGCGTGCACAGTACGCATGCGCACTGCTTTGACTGTTATGGTGTGTTATTTAAAACTTTTAACACTTTTCAAGATTAAAATTAACACTGGTTTCTTTTAATAAGTCCCATTGCTATTAAATGGGTCGGTTTAACAAATGGGTTAAATTAAGTAAAAAGAAAACATCTATCAACAATTCGTTCACTTTCAAGGAAAAATGTTAGACCTGCATTTGCATTTTTCTCCCTTTTTTTCCATGCAGGAGGCGGGTCTGGCTTTGTGGGCCGTGAGCTGACACGCCTGCTCAGAGACAAGGGCCATGAGGTCACGGTGATATCTCGCCAACCAGGACCGGGGAAGATAACATGGGTATGATCTCAGGTTAACACAAAGTAGCCTTTAAGGAGCTGGATTTGAGCAGGCCAGCCTCTCTGCACCACAAAGATCTGATTTATTTCCATTTATCCCCTATCTATCACATTGCCAATCATTGTATCTCTTCATTCAGGGTGAATTGGAGTCTAACGGCCTCCCACTGTGTGATGGTGCCGTTAACCTGGCAGGAGAGAATCTCATGAATCCACTCCGATGGTGAGTAATATCTAATCAGAACTGCAAAGTGAAATGTCGGATACAACAACTGTAGACAGTTCTGCCATGTTGGATGATAAACTGTGTGTTTACTCCAGACGCTGAGACGACAAATGCATTTAAAACACTGAATCTCTCAAACCACTCAGTAGTCCTTAATGAGAAGCATTTGAGTTATTCTCCTTTTTTTTTTTTAAGGTGGAATGAGAGCTATAAAAAGGACTTGTTCTCCAGTCGCGTTGACACTACAAAAGCTCTGTCTCAGGCCATCGCCGCCTCCCCGAGCCCACCTCGCTCCTGGGTGCTGGTATCAGGTGTAGGTGTGTGTAGCTCCATGCTGAGCATGCCAGTTAAAACCAACGTTTTTAATAGACTGACTCTTTAATGCTCCGTGTCGCTGCTTTACCCACAGCTTGCTACAAGCCCAGCCTGACCGCTGAGTACACGGAAGACAGCGAGTGGACGCCGTTTGACCTGCTCTCGAAGCTCGTCAAAGAGTGGGAAGCCGCGGCACTTCTTCCAGAAAACTTAACAAAAACCACCAAGCAAGTCGTCATTCGGCCCGGTATGAACACAGAGAGTCTTACTGATTCAGATTTAAATGCTGTAATACCCATGATTGATCCAATTCAGTAACAAAAGTGTTATCACACATTGGATAACATTTTTGTTTTTGCATATATATATGCTAATAGCTCATTCAGGTGGGCTATAGTTTTGTACAGACTTCTTTTCACCCCTTTGGGGGTTCAGCTATACCCCAAGAAAGATGTTTGATGTTTTCTTTACTTCTCCGTCTGGCCACCAGGGGCAGTGTTGGGTCGTGACGGTGGAGCCATGAAACAAATGCTTCTTCCCTTCTGGCTGGGCCTTGGCGGCACCCTGGGCTCTGGGAGTCAGCCCTTCCCCTGGATCCACGTCTCAGACCTGGCAGGAATCATCGCTCAGTCTCTGGAGCCCCCTGCTGACCCCCCCTCTGCCTCACCACAGGTCTACAACGGGGTGGCGCCCGCACTGAACACGAACTACGAGTTCACCAAAGAACTGGGCCGGGTCCTAAGGCGGCCCACCATTTTTCCCGTGCCTGCATTTGTCATGAACACCCTGATGGGCTCCGAGAGGGCCATTGTGCTCACGCAGGGCCAGAGAGTCGTTCCAAAGCGGACATTAGAGTCTGGGTTTCAGTACAGATACCCAGACCTGGCCTCAGCTTTGAAGCAGATCGTTGGAAGCTAATGAACGAACAAATCCCTGTCTCTTTGTGTTCCTAATCACTGTATAACATGATTTTAGGTGTGCATACATGGGCTCTTTATGGGTAAAAAGTATCCATCAGATCTGAGATTTGTTGGTGTTTTCAAATCACAGAAAACAGCAAAGGAATTGTGTTATGTGCGCTTTACATTAAATTACATCTAAGGAGAAAAAAGCAGTAATTATTAGTTTCTGTGATTTCTTTTTTAAACCAACTAATTTTCTTAACAGATGAACGGATTTTTAAAAATGATGAACAGATCATAAAAATGTGTCGTTAGTGGATTGATGAGGTTGAACAGCTCTGATTCAGAGTAACAAAACATACACAGGAGGAAACATAAATATGACACTCTTTAAGGGTCCCGTGTTAGTTTAAAAAGGAGGATATTCAAAGGTTTATTAGAGGCAGTAAACAAAAAAGACGAGCAGCGTCACGACCTGCATCTGTCTGCAGCGGGAGGTTTTATCTCCATCAGTTCAAAAGTCCAAAGACTGTCTGCTCCCAGCTTCACTCTGTGTGGACGTCCTCTGTGGCCTTTTCAAGGATCGGCAGCCGATCACCCCAGTCGCTATTCCGGGCACAGCGGTACACGTCCCTAAAGGGGAAGAAACTGTTTAAAGGCAAATCCAGAAGCTTCAAGTGACGAGAGAGTTAAAGGATCCGGATTAAAGAGGAGCACCAACATGTGGCTCCGACCGACTCTGATCACAAAGATCCAAATTTCTGTTACATATATTTTGAGTAATTAAAAAAAAAATTGAGTTTAGGTGTTCAGAATCTGTGAAATCTCACTTGATTTGCTTTAATAATCAGAAAATAATATTAGCTGTCTTTCCTTCTGGTATTCCTAACAGATATGTGAGTGTAGTCTTTGACCTCCTTTGGTTTCAAAGAGGCTTGAACTACAATTAATGGAAAAATATTCCCTGTTAACAAGAAAAAATAATAGAACAACCTGACAAACCCAAATATTTAGGAAAAATACTCATTCATGTTTGCACCACCCAGTAAGGATGCCCTTTAAAAGCAGCACTGACTGGAAATCTTTAGTTTTTTTGGCCAAAAGCAAAACAGAAAGTGGGGAAAAAAGAGAAAGTAGACAGACCTGGCTTTGCCTGATAAATCTATGACAGAATTATGGGTTACTGTGTTGACAGTAAGGCTCGGGTACAGTATAGAGCTCTTATTTTAGGACTACCTGCTGTGTTTCTTTGCGGTCACCACTACGTGCTGCAGCTGTCCGTCGGGGCAGCACATCCTGCAGTGGACGTGCCGCGCCCTGCGCAGCACCGGCGCGATCAGCCGGCCCCACGCCACGCCCTCCGCCTCCGCCCCCGCCGGGCCCGTCCGACTCAGGATCAGGAAGCTGAACTTCTCCGTCTGACGGTCTTTGTGCTGAAAGGAGGCAGAAACATGACATCTGCGGCCGGAGGGAGGAGCAGACAGACCGTGCCGAGAACCAGGGCCTCCTCCAGAGGAGACTGTGAGGTTCCTCACAGAAGAACAGCTTTTGGTCAAAACACTCTCTCTGTGAGAGCCTCTAACATCTGGAACAGTCTTCCTCTGCACATACGGGAGAGCCCCACACTGACCAGCTTTAGAGATCAACTTAAACTTTTGGATGAAAGCAAGCCAGTCATGTGACCACTAAAATCTAAACTTTTAATTGTGATGCTTGCATTGTTTATTATATGTTATTTTTTAACTAGGGACTACGGATGAAAATTAGCTTTGTAGCTACAATCCGGCATATTTACATTTGTTTTCACTGATGTCCATTAATGTGCTTTGTCCCTATTCAAATAAATAAATAAATAAATAAATAAATAAATAAATAAATCATCTTTGCTCTCAGTCCGCAGAACGGCGTCCTACCCCGGGCCCAGGAAGGGGAAAGTACATCTGGTGGAAGTTGCAGGGTGTGACGGACTCCTGAGCCAGTTTGGGACACATCACCTCGTGAGCGCACTGGGAAAAAAAGCGGGCAGAAATGAGGAGTAGCAACAACACGGAG
The DNA here is from genome assembly GCA_013363375.1 of Menidia beryllina. NCBI lineage: Eukaryota > Metazoa > Chordata > Actinopteri > Atheriniformes > Atherinopsidae > Menidia > Menidia beryllina. The sequence goes on from JABUIW010000217.1 coordinate 368,335, forward strand.
ACGCGACTCGCTTTGAGACGCTCAACCTACCGGAGCAAAAACCGATGCTGGTCTGGGGTCGTGGGCGGTTTTCTCTGGTTTCTGGAGGAGGAGCCATTTTAATTTGATCAATTTTAAACAACATCACGTCTATTTTGGCAGTTATTCTTATTGGCTAAAATCTGGTACCATGAGTACGGTGTCTCTGGCCTCCATCAGCATTTGATGACCCTCCTTGGTGCCGTTTTCCACCAAAATCTCAAGAACAAAAATTTGAATATATTATTAAACACCAATGAAAGCCTGAGGTAAACGCTACCATGATATTTTTAACAGATGTTGTTTCTGTGTTCAGAGGATGGTTTGGACTGACCAGGTAAGAGCTCGTCTTTCTCCACAGAGTGATCACTGCCTCTTCTCGTTCTTTGGTGTTGGGAAGCTCGGACAGCGTGAAAGCTGCGACCACCAGATCAAACTGCACCTGAGGGAAGAAACTTGGGGCTCAGGGTTTTTTTTTTTCACTCTTTATTTAAAGAAGCAGACATTTTAAAAGACATACAGGATGAACATGGAGGAGCTACAGCAAAGGAATTTAGTTTGTAAAGGTACTTTGTAAAGATTTTACTTTTTACATATATTTACTTCTTTATTTTTAAATAATAATTCAAATTATTTTGAAGTTTTTCTTTGGTGAAAAACAAAAAACGAGGGTCCAACCTTTGGAGAGACGGGCAGAAACTGTCTGAAATAAACCTGCTTGATGTGAGGTTCGGCTGTCTCGTCGTCACCTGTGAAACAGAGTCCACACAAACCGTCACTTTCTCATCAAATCCCGTATCTTTTACATTTGAAAGAAAAAAAAAGAAGAACACAACAGGCTGAGTGCACCTCGGAGGAGTCGTTCAGCTAAAATGTTCATCGGTCCAGAGCTGTCCACACACACCAACTCCTTCAACGAGTGGCCCCAGCATGAGTGGGACGCCCTGTGGCACAGAAAGTCCCGCTCAACCAGTGGCTCAGATTACATTAACGAAGGATGTGTTTATCTGCAAACTGACCAGGCAACTGTTCCGAGTCCTGAGCCAAAATCCAGGAGTGACTGGGGAGCAAATGAGGAATCCCTCTTCTTTATCTGAAAGCAAAAGAAATTACAGAAATGTGGGTTTAGGGCAGATGAAAGCAGACGTCCGGGGGTTGGACCCCCCCCCCCTCCATCGCTCATCACCTCATTGAAGGCTCTCCTCACTGCTGCATAGCCTCCAGCAAGCCGAGCTGCCATGTACACAACCCCCAATTCTTCGTCGAACCTGAAACGCAGACAGGTGAGCTACACCTGCAACACCCCACAAACCAATCAGCAGAGAGTGTCACATCTAAGCTTCTTTGGTGCATAAAATATCACTCCTTTAAAATGGTAATAATCTAATGTAAAAAGAGCCAAATGTACGATGAATAAAATGTGCTACTTCAATCGAGTCCAGTGATACGTTGTTTTCTTGAGTTCTGAGAAAACCCTCTTCCTGATGCGGTCCTCCAGCAGCTGCTCATCCATATCTGCAAAAGGAATCCCGTTTCTTTTCACCAGTTTCTGCACCACTGTCTCCTGTCGGTGTCACCGGAGCAGTCCGTCACCCACCTGCTCTCTTCTGCATGGCTTTCTCCCACAGCTCCTTCTCCAGGCTCACTGCCCTCTGTCTCAGTGCCACATCCTCCACTGCTCGCTTGCGGCTCCACAGGAAGTTCGTGAGCTTGCGAACGCGCTCGGGAAGCTGAGGCACCTGCGCTCCTGCAGGCGGAGAAACGGACGAGAGGCAGCGTGGCTCGTGAGATTCCACATCAGAGAAATCAGAGGTTCTGTCGAGGATAAGAGAGCTCACTGTGAATGATGGACTGTGCGGCTATCTGGAGTTCCTCCGGTAGCCGCAGAGTCTTCAGGTTTGTCACACCCGGGTGCCTCCTGTGCAATTCTCCTTTCAGGAAGTCTGTCTCGGGACGTGGGTGAGCAATGACACTCATGCCCTAAAATGACATTTGAATGAGCCAAGTTTTAATAATGATAACGACTGAAAAAAAAGCATAAAAAAACAAAGTAAAAGGCAAATTGAAGGTGGACATTAAAAAAAATCTAATGTTTAAAAGATCTTTGGTCTACTGCTTATTATATGTCCTTATTGCCAAAAGGTTGAAACATAGTTACAACAGTTTACAACCCTGAAAACAAACAGACTGACAGGAGAGGGAGTTGCATATCAAGAATATAATGAAGAACAGGGAAGATAGCAATAACACATAAATTCTAAATGCATACATAAATCAACAATAAATTAAAAAAATAGTGATAATAAAAAGGCACACTGTGAAAGAATTTATAAGTCATTCAATTGAGAAATTATCAGCAAAAAGTGATAAAGGTACAAGTCAAAAAGTAGAACAGACTAATTTAAAAAGAATCACTGACTATGTGACCTCCACAGTGAAGATGCTGCGTTCAATAACACCCACAAACTGTACGCACCCTGAACATCATCTTCACCCCAGCCGCCCGCTGGCAGAGAACACGGGCTCTGTAGCTCCTTGACGCCATGTCAACACCATCTAATCAGGGTTTAAATGAGTTAAAACTCAATTTTTTTGATCCACAACTTGACGCAACACGCTAAGCGTAGGCATCCCTTCATGAAAATAATTCCGTCCAGTAGCTAAAGCGGAACAATATATCTTACAAGTTTCGTTCCGTCACTTGGTAACAGAGTGTTCACTCTGTCCTTTTTATCTAAATGAAGTTTAAAGATATAGTTTGCCTCTTTCAATCATGCTTTACTATTTTGCTAGCCATTACACGTGATCGTGTTAGAGTTAACATTAACTGTTGAAACTCTTAGTTTTTGTCAAGACGCCTGTGATGAAAATAATGTCTCTTTAAACACTGGGATAAACCATCTTCATGTTATACGATCTTTAGTGGACACAGACCTGGAAATGAAAAAATCAGGAAATAAACTTTCCCGCCGTGTTTTTGTTGTTACTCATGTCCCTCTGACTCAGTTGGTAGCTAAATATTTTTGTAGGCAAAAATGAGGAGAACCAGAAGCTCAAGAAATAAAATTCAGAGCACCGCAGAAAACGAAGAAGGTCCCACGAAAACAGGTTGGTGCTCCTTTTGAACCGGTTTGCACGACACCCGAGAACAATTCAGCAGGCCTACCTGTGGGCCTGTTGAATTGTTACATTAAGTTTCTGCCAAATTCTGATTATTATAACATATACTCATATATTGTGATTGTTATGATAATATATTATGATATGTGCATTTGTTTTGCGTTGTGTTCATTAGTTAATTTGACCAGCTTCTAAGAAATAATTTGTTTATTTATGACTTAAAATGTCAGAGATTACCAGGATTTCATGAAGCTTCCAATTTTAGGCTTGAAAGGAGCAAAACTGTGAAAAACAGCACAAACTTATTAAGTTACAAAGTCAAAAAAAACAAATGTACTAAAATGTAACAATTTAAGATGTCTTATTTTGGTTTTTTCTTAATCTGTGTTGTGTATAAGTATAAAATGTCTGGAAAAGAGCATTGTGATTATTCTGTTTTAGGTATTTGTTGTTAGATCTATGGATCGCTCCCACACAAATGGGTGACATAATAAGTTCTAAGCATCCTCGCTGCGTCTGTTTGTGCTCAGTGTGGCAGTGGAAAGGAGATGAAGGCCAGTGGGAGCCGTACTCCCCCTCAGCCTGTGCCCTGCTGGACTCCGCCGTCTCCTCTGGGCAGACATCTGTCCCTCTGACTCTGGGCCGAGGGATTGTGTATGAGGTAGACCTGAAGAAGATGGTCCAGATTAATCCACAGACGAAGTACAAGAGGAAGATCTGCTCTCAGGTTGTAAAACTAGGTGTGTACTGAGTTTTCCTTTGTACTCGGCCGAGGCAACAAGAAGTCACAACCTCAGTTTTAACTGAGGAAATCAGTAGGCCACTTGAAAAGTACTTAGAGTACTGGCATTACAGCCTGAACGATGGTTAAACATAAAATGTCCTGATAGAACTAAACCCCACTGAGAATGTGCTTGATATAAAGGAGGAAATGCTGTGTCCCAAAACAAAACCTAATAGTGGCCAGATGAAAAAAATGGAGTGTTACTTTTGTCCCAGCAGTGTGTCAGTCTGTCTTTGTCTGATGATAAGATTTTAATAACTCCATTTTACTCTTATTAGCTGTGATACTTTTGGGAGAATTCTTACCCAATTTGATGTCCTTAATTTTTAAATTAGGCAAAATTCTTGTCGGGTTTTTTGCTACTTGTATAGATAAACAGTACTTATTTTCTCTGTAACTCTTCTGCTCTCCTGTTGTGTTCAGAGAGTGGAGCTGATGACCAGGGTGCACTGGAACAAACGTCAGTTCCAGTTAAAGAGGAAGACGAGGGGGAGACAAAAGAGCCGCCAGCAGCAAAGAGGAGAAGAGGGCAAAGCCAGACACAGAGGAAAACAGAAGAAACGCCCAAAGGAGACGTAAAAAGTGAAGGTAACTGTGGAACACTTTCCTTTGAACCACATTCCAAACAGGAGTTTCTGTCTCTGGATGTGTTGCTGATATTTCTGATCTGTCTTTGCTTTGCAGAGGTTGTGAGGACGGTGGTGATGAAGGGCAAAGCTCCGGTGGACCCTGAATGCAAAGCCAAACAAGGAAAGGTGCATAAAACTGCTGTGTAGTCGTGATTGTGGTTTGAAAGTTTGTGTAGAGCACCAACTAACAGCCATCCTTTCTTATTCAGAGACAGAAGGTGAAAGTATGATGATTCAAGTCTGAATTTGACTTCATATTTTTCAGCACAAACCAATGGCAAACAACTAGGAGAGAAAATATACCTGCTTTTCTTTGACCTCTTTTCATACATATTAAATGTTTCTAATATGAAGGAAAAGGGTGTTTTGTCAGGGTTTCAATCCTAAAGATGTTTGAGATGGCCTAAAAGGTTCGATGAACAGCACGTTTTTGGTCATGCAACACAACTTTTGGTTTCTCTTTCAGGCTCATGTCTACTGTGAAGGAAACGATGTGTATGATGTGATGCTGAACCAGGTAAAACCACCAATGTCTTTTCTGTTTTTCTATTAATAGAGCCATGCATGAGTTTAAGCACCGATTAAATCCATTTCTATCCCACTTTAAAATACAGTCTGGAGATTTTTTGTCTTCATACACATTTTAGGCTTTTATAAGCTTTATTTTAGTTTGAATATGAATGTTTTTTTAGCTTAAAAGAGACACTTTGTAACTTTTACTCTGCAGACAAACCTTCAGTTCAACAACAACAAATACTACCTGATCCAGCTGTTGGAGGACGACAGCTCCAAGGCTTACAGCGTGTGGCTGAGATGGGGCCGAGGTGACCTCACCGCCCACCCATTGTTCATTTTGTACCGGTTTGATCAGCCGGAAATGTTCTCAGCGATGCGTCTGATATTTCCACAGTGGGCAAAGTGGGCCAAAGCAGCCTGACAGCCTTTGGAGGGGACCTGCTGAAGGCCCAGGATTTCTTCACACAAAAGTGAGACCCTGCCCCTCTGTGGAGTCCCCTCTGTGGAGGCCTTTGACTGACACTCTGAGGCCTTTGCTGCAGGTTTAAGAACAAGACACTGAACGAGTGGGAAAGCCGGGACAGTTTTAAGAAAGTGGCTGGGAAGTACGACATGGTGTTCGTGGATTACAGCGCCAACGAAAAGGTGCCTTTGATAGCCGGTCTCCCCCGGGGCTTCGGGATGGCGGGACGCCTCAGTGTGTTTTTCCTCCCCTCCAGGAGGAGAACCAGACCACAGTGGATGCAGCAACCCCAAAGCACACCTCAAAGCTGGACGTCAAGGTCCAGTCTCTGCTCCAGCTCATCTGCGACCTGAAGGCCATGGAGGAGTGTGTGCTGGAGATGAAGTTTGACACCCGAAAAGCTCCTCTGGGTTCGTGGGGCTTTCCCACCAAAGCGAAGCCGCGGCCGATTGTCGTTCGTGCTCCTGATACCTTTTTTCAATTTCCCCTTCAGGAAAGCTGACCTCAGAGCAGATCCGAGCGGGCTACGAAGCTCTGAAGAACATCGAGGAATGCTTGAAGAAGAAGGGCAGCAATAAGCAGCTGCTGGAAGCGTGCAACCAGTTCTACACCCGCATCCCACACGACTTCGGGTAGGAAGCATTCGGCTGAGTGTTGGCGCTCTTCCTGATAGCGCTTACTTCAACGTGACTAAAAGGCATAATTCTTCAGGTTGAAAACTCCCCCCATCATCCGCACGGAGGATGAGCTGAAGGAAAAAATCACTCTGCTGGAGGTAAACTACGATATTGAAGAGTTTTCGCGAATTGAACCACATTATGGGTCAGTTATTTGGTCATGAACACTCGACAGGAGACCACAAACCTTTTCTCTGTTTATTAACAGGAGGGTTTTAAGCCGGAACCTTTAAGCCTGGTGTTTTGTGACTGTGTTTTGTGACACTGTTTTCTCTTTAAGGCTTTAAGTGACATCCGGATCGCAGTGAAAATGGTCCAGTCCAGTGCAGGTGGGGATGAACATCCTCTGGACAGACAATACCGCTCCCTCCAGTGCAAACTCCATCCCCTGGATTCCAGCAGTAAGGAATATCAGGTCAGTCTCATTCAGATTATTGGACTTTTCTGGTGTTTTGAGTGAGAACTCCTAAATCAGACGGACAGATCTCATACAGACTTGTGAGTCAGGGGGTAGAATGATTACCTCTCAACTCCTCCAGCTGGTTTATCGTTTCGCTTTAATTCCTACACCTATTCCAGTTTTCCCCTCTAAATTTAGCCGTAACTACGGCGACAGTGGTCATGTATTCAGCCTCTCATCCCGTCTCCTCTCTGTGTGAAGGTGATAGAGAAGTATCTGCAGTCCACTCACGCTCCCACTCACCGTGACTACACCATGGCCGTGCTGGACATCTTCTCGGTGGACCGAGACGGGGAGAGCAGCAGCTTCCTCTCAGACTTACAGAACAGGTGGGCGGAAGCAGCCCTGCTCTGGTTTACGCCGTCTGGGATGCCGACTGCTGCCGTTTATTCCATCCTCTCTTGTGCTTCGGTCAGGACTCTGCTGTGGCACGGCTCCCGTCTCTCCAACTGGGTGGGCATCCTCAGCAAAGGCCTCCGAGTGGCCCCTCCTGAGGCTCCTTCCACGGGTTACATGGTACACACGCATTTTGCTGACTGTTTGTGTTGTGGAATGGGGATTTATATATTCATTTTTTTACCTTTTTTAACCTTGCTCTGCTTTGCCTCTCGACTTTTCCACCCTTTTATCCGAAACGTGACCGCCCTCCCTGTCCTTTTCCTCCTCGGCCAGTTCGGAAAAGGCATCTACTTTGCTGACATGGCATCAAAAAGCGCCAACTACTGCTTTGCCACGCAGAGCAGCAACGTGGGACTGCTGCTGCTGTGCGAGGTGAGTCTGGACTCTGAGCTCCGCCAGGCCCGAAGCCGGCCAGTAGGGGGCGAGGCCCCCCGATGTGCGGACGGCGGTTGTGACGCGGCGCCGTTTGTCTGCAGGTCGCCCTGGGAGACTGCAACGAGCTGCTGGACGCCGACTACGAGGCCGGAAGGCTGCCCGCCGGGAAACACAGCACCAAGGGCCTGGGACAGAGCGGACCCGACCCCAGGAACTCCGTCACGCTGTCAGTGGCTCTTATGACTTTTACAGATTTCATTCGGGTCAAATATCGCTTCAGGCGCGTCTGACGGTTGCGCAACAAAAATCTTTACGCCGTCTGACGCTGAAGTTCATCAGTTCCTGTTAGGGATTAAATATCTGGCCAACGGCTGCTGTGAGAGGTCCAGAAGAGGGGCATCTTCCCCTCTCTGTGTTATGGTTAAATGCAGAGTGACCAACACCCCCCACTAACCGCCCTGACGGGGGTTCACGGCCCTCCGATAAACGTTTGGCGTGCAGTGACTCAGCGTCTCTGATGGGCCGACCTCGCTCTGCCCTTATTTGTTCTGCTGTTTCTCCCGCGGCGCCTTGTCTCCTCTGCAGATTGAAATCATGACATCATGCTTGCGGTTGCACAACGGGCAGCAGCTCCCTTTGAAATGAAAGCCTGAGCCGCCACCACCGATAATCTGAATTGAATTCAAAACTAAGCCGCAAATAACTTTGCAGGAAATGAGTTCACGAGTGTGTAAATGAGCAGTTAAAAAAAAAAGAAAAAGACCACTAATAAGACCTGATGGTGTGGATGGCTTAATGGCTCGGTGAGGGACACGTTTTATTTTATTTTTTTTAGGCAAAACGCAGAATCAAAGGTGTTCATTTGTAGTTTAATTTACAGGAGTGTAGCCACTTTCCTTCTCTGCATCTGACTGCAGATTTTAATGATCAAGCCTGATGAAGCCTGTTCCTCGGTGAGGCAAAGGAGGTAAAGCGCTTTGCTTTTGGCTGATGGTCAGAGAATACACGACAAAAACAATCTGTTCAGCTGTTCTTTATCACAGTTTTCCGACATGTTATGGAACTGATGAAGTAAGGGAGGCATTTACAAATAATTGAAATCACAAAACTGATTTTTGGTAAAGCAGAGGGGGTGTGAAACACGTGTCTGTGACTCTCCTCCCCAGGGACGGCGTTGTGGTGCCGATGGGGCCCGGGGTGACAACCGGAGTCGGAAAAGCCGGCGGTTACTCGCTCCTCTACAACGAGTTCATCGTTTACAATCCGGCTCAGGTCCGCATGCGCTACCTGCTGAGGATCAGGTTCACCTTCTCCTCGCTGTGGTGAGCAGCGCGGGGGGGGGGGGGGGGGGGGGGGGGGGGCGCCGGGCTGGCCAGCCGCTCGGTGCTCTGGATTCTGGGGCGAGCTGAACACGCTGCTCTCCTCACTCAGAGCTGATGCTCCAGCTACATTTGTTGTTAAAGCTGCCTTTCTCTGAACGAGCAGCATTTGAAATGCTTTCTGTACAAGGTGAATTGGGGAATTTCTGAAAACACCTCCTGTAGTGAGGGCTGACCTGAGTAACAGCTGCTAAAGTGAAAATGCTCTTCAGAATGGGACCTGCTCAGACCCATTTTACTTTGACTGACTCTCGACAGACACTTTAAAAGCTGCTGCCTGTTTCTGTCTGATGGCCGTCGGTAATGACAGCAGTCAATAACTGGATCTGGACTAAGATCCAGATTCTGCTGGTTATGAAGGTGGAAGGGTTCATGGAAGAAGAAGATAAAGCTTGAAATGACCTGTTGTTGGGTTTCTGAAGTCCTCTGGTATCTCTGTAATGGATTTATGTGTTTCTCCTGTTTATTGGTGTCACATTCAGGTTTACAGGGGATAAAATGACGATCAGCGGAGAATTTTGCACTACATGTAGTTCCCGTTTCTTTGTCACTGTATCAATAAAAACTGTATTCATCCACTTTTATTCCACTTTGGCTTTTTCTTCTGGAAATATCAAACTTATTGGTGGATGGGGGGAAATTAGTTTACAGTTAGAGTTTGTACGTCAGAACAAAGGACGTGTTCAGGTTCACCTCCTCCCGAGCAGGTAGAGGAAGATGAGCACTATGTCCAGGTAGATGCGCAGAGCAGCGCTGATGTATTCCTCTGGATCCAGGCGGTGGCTCATGACGCCCATCATCAGCTGACAGTCCACCATCAGGAACTGATTCAGGGAGGAAGATTAAGAACAGGCAGGGGATGCTTCTGCTTTCTCTCTGGTTAAATCGACTCTTAATGACCTCTCGGGCAGTGACAGAAAAAAGGCGTCCGGGATTCGACCGCTTGGCTGCAGCTGTGAAAGTCTTTGTGACTTACCAGGGAATAGAGCAGAGCTCCCAGACACCCGTAGGCGATGGCGCTGACGTGGGAGTAGTAGAAGGTGCAGAAGAACCCGAACATGACGAAGTCCACAGCCAGGATCAACAGGACGCCGTAAAAAATGGTGAAATCATAACGAGTCTGGACACAAAAATATGAGATCTCGCTTCAGAGTTCAAACTAAATTAAATGACGCATACCCTCATCATACTTTATATATTATCTATCTATCTATCTATCTATCTATCTATCTATCTATC
>JABUIW010000217.1:387270-458203 GCA_013363375.1 Menidia beryllina
TTCATCCCATGTATGACGAGGAACTGAACTCTTTTTTTGCAAAACACTTGATAAGATGAGTGATCCCGCTCAGAAGGGGGAAAATACACAGTCAGGGTGGAGCCCCCCCCCCCCACCGGGTTCCACGGTTTGGAGGTGATAATATTTAGAAGCGCCGCTATTTGGAGTCCACGGGGGCGCCGGCTCTTCAGGAGTCTCCAGATTTGAGAGTTGAGGTTTGGCACGAGGAGCGGCGCAGCGTCCGGCTGCTTCTCCACGCAGACGTTTGAGGGACAGCGGAGCTTTCTTTGTTCAATTACACATTTTTATTGGGATTTTGTTCAGATTCAGTGTAGTCTCCTACAAAGAGGTGACAAATGGACAGAATATTAGACAAATGCAAATAACTGCAAATGCTGAAATTAAACTGTTCAAATGGGAGAAAAGTCACTTCATTAGTTCAACATGTGCAAATGGAAATAAAAACATTTTTACCCCAACTTATAAAAAGAAAAAAAAAAAAACACTGGTTCTTCGGTCTGAAAAGTCCAGATTTTCTGGGGATTTTTCTCTTATGCGACTGAAAGTTTGGACAAACCCCATATACACGAGGACTAAATCAAAGACAAAATTTGATGAATCCACTGGTTTCATTCGATTTTCATTAGGAATTCCCGTGATGTGAATTGGATCAGTTGAGATTCTATTAGAGGACATTGAGCTGCATCATAATTGTCTTGAATTCGAGGGCATTTATGAATTTTTCAACATGACATAATTTGGTTGCTTTTAGTTTATATGAGAACTTTGACTGCAGTGGTGAGCTCAAAGGGGCGCCGGGTGGCATTTTGGGGGCGGAGCTAAGACTTCCTGATCTGCAGAAGATTCTAATTATGTTTTGTGCTTGAGCCTGGCAAACATCTGGCCTCACGGTGCAACGGGAAAGCATTCAATCAGCTCACATAACTGTGTTGGGTTTTCAGTCTGCTGTGGTTTCAGTTAGAACGCAGCACCCAGGTGCCCACGCAGCCCCACTCTGCTCTCGTTTTTCTTCTCTTTTTAACAGAAGCACCAGTTTATCGCCTTCTGTGGCGTAGTTTTTACTGCCTGGCCTCTCTCAGGTTAGCCAAAATAACCAGCTAGCCTAACTATCTGCTTATCAGAATATTTGTCTCCACAGCCCAGCTCGGACGTCCTGTGGGAGGCCGTAAACAGACGCAACTCACAGCTCTGGGAATAGTGAGAGCCAGTGGGAAAGAATTTAATCGGCTTGTTTTCACTGAGTTAGATGCTGTTTCAACCCTCATTTAAATGTGCCTTTTTTTTCTTTTTTTTTGCGTGAAACAAGAACAAGCAGATCATTACAGGACCCCAGAGATGAGTGGGAGGATTAAAGATTTACCAGCATTTGAGGGAAGAGGACACAGAGCTAACTGGGTTTGGTCCTTAATACTGAAGTCAGTCACATAGTGGAGGAGGCCAACAACACTTTAAGCAGCTTATTTAGCTTTTCGCTGGAAGTGAAACATGTACTTGCAGATTTAATCTGAATGAGGAATGGTTTCCAATAAAAACTAAACTATTCCAGATTATTTCAGACTTTTGATTAACCTGAAAACCCTTTTTATATTAATTTAGGAACTAAAACGTATTCATCCCGAACACATCAGGTCATACAAAATGCTTGAACCAAATTAATCATGTTGCAACATTCAACCCTTTAAAGGCACCTGAAAAAGATGATATTTAATCAATATTTTTAAACAAAAATGCACAAAAGAGGGAATATTCTCTGTTAATGTTTTTTATGGATAAGATTACACTGCAGGTCCTAGAAACCTGTGAATCCAAAGTGATTCAGGAGGCGTTAAAGGGTTAAATGCACCAGCTGATATAAATGATGATCAGCTAACTGGGCAGTCTGAGATGTGCATACCTGAGTCGAGTTGGTCACCGGGCTGAACACATGTGACCTGCGAGTCAATCAAAGGGGTGTTCGGGGCAGCAGGGCTTCACTTTGGACCAGGAATCAATGCAGCTGCAGGGAGACAGGGCAGGTTTAGGAGAGGCGGGCTCTTTGACTCATGTTCATGTGGTTACCTGAACATGAACAGGTTCAATTCAGAAGGAGCAAAAACTAAATTCATTCAATCATACACAAAACTGGGGACTGTTAGGGGGCTTTCCAAACAGTGGTAGGGTGTTATTTCTTTGGTCCGTGTCTATGCTTATCAGAAATTATGCCTAAAACCTGATGCGACGCAGAGCAGATCCCAAAAAAGCACTGTGGAAGTTCACATTGATTTCTAAATTATAACAGAGACTGAGTGGGAGCCAAGACTGAAAGTCTGAAATGACTAACAGCTCCAAAACAAAGATGCAATTTATTTTTTTTTTTTTTTACAAAAAACTCTTCTTCCATTGCCAGATATGTAGGTTTCTGAGAGAAAAACAGATGAAAGACAAAGATGTATGAAGAAGATAAATCGCCCACTTCACTCGGGAATCTAATATCAATATTAAACCTTAATATAGTTTTGGTCATTTAAGTACTAATCCCATGAAACATAAGCAAAAATGTCCCAATAGATCTGATGAATACCTATGGACAGATCTCCTTTATGATGAGAATTTACTTGTTAAACAAAAACAAAAAACAGCTTGTGTGTGATTGTTTGCAGATGTTTTACGGTTTTGCCTCTGAGGCTCTTCTCCACATCGCAGTGGCTCAACTGGGCGGACTAAAATCTGAATTCTGCACAGCCCCACCTATGAGCCCTGGCCTACAACCGACTTCAGCCAGAGCTGAACATTACAGCACGCTCTGAAAATGTCAAGGTTTTCTGCGGCAAATGGACCGAACCTAGCAAACGCACAACGGTGGTCCTTAGAGCACTTCAGAGTCATTTTGTTTTTCCTGGACGTCCTGACTGCCCAGCAGTTATTTGCTGACAAACCCGATAGATCTGTGACCATGCCTGGTTGAGATGTAATGATGTTTTTATAGTCATAAAAGCTCTTTCTGGGAAGCGTAAGAGGCCTTGAGGGAAACCAAACAGCAGAAACAGGGGGATTTCTTTTCAATTATAAACTTTGCTTCAAATAATTTCATATTCTATTCTTCTAAGATGAACTGAATCCAATCCTTAAGGAGATAGCGTTACATAATCAGTATGTGGGAAAAAGGGAACACGAGTAGATTGCTCAGAAATGTGGTTGTTGCTTTGTCAAGTCCAAAACCAGCTTCTTCCTCAACTAAAAAAAACCTCAGCCGCCACATGTTCTCCACTCTGTTAAAGGCAGCTACATCTGCCCACCGCAGTCAGGTTTAACTCTACCCACCCTGCATTGTGCTTTTCATGAAACGCTCACGTTAAACTTAGTTACCTCTTATGGTAGACGCAGAGGCAAGCCAGCCTGGCGATTGTCTCCCCCTGAACCAGGTCCTCCAGACAGATGGAGCACTCCCCAGTGTCTTTACTCAGCACGTCCGCTGTAAATACACAACCAAAGCTACTGTCAGGGCACCAGCCTTACAAAACACACAGCTGTCGGGAGCCGTTTGTGATACGATACTTACTATTGTAAGGTAGGGGAGGAGATGTGAGGCAGCTCAACAGGTGATCCTCGATCCGACCCCCCGGGAAAGGCTTTGAGCAGAAAGGACAGCGGATATCTGCCACGCCGGGGACACAACAGAGCTGAGATTACCACGCTGTAGCACGGATACATACACGATAGATGATGTGCACGCCACAACAAGCACACATGCCATGTTTGGACATGTACATTAGACTGACCGCAGACAGAGGGGAAGACTAAAAGCCAGGCAGACAGGCGGAAAATGCCGTCTCCTCCACGAGACGGCGCAGAAGACGTTACTCAAAATGACCTTAAATAGCTTCATCTGACTGGAAGCGGCACTGAAAACAGTGACTCAGGCCTCGGGGATAGCCACCACCAGAGCCATTCCTGGATGTGACAGCCAGGCAGAAACATGCCTTGCTGCCCTACATTCCCCCCCCCCCCCCCGCCTCCCTCCTCCGTGCCGCTGCCAACATCGAGCGGGCATGTCTGGTTGTGACCCACTTCCCTACACTTGCTAGAGGGCTGGCCTGGGAAACCCCACACATTGTAGTGTTTTGGCTCAAAATGTCATGTTTGATGTCACATCGCTGCCATCTCTGTATCTGATTATCTAACATGCACAGAGTGTGCATTCTCACAAGTTCCCTCTTTAACGCAGAGGGAAGCGACTTCGTGCTTTCCGCCTTGCATGCTGCAAGACCATCACCGTCGGCCACTGTCAACAGGCCTTGTGACATTAAAGAGGTTCTATGTCACCACTTCCAGTTTTACGCCACGGCTCCGCTGCAGACAATGGGGTCTCTGAGGATTTTAGTCAGCATGCAAGCACAGGAAAAGAGATTATCTGTCCAGGAATGTAAATTCCACAAATAATCCATTTTAATTTCAGAATGGGTTGATTTAGGGTTTGATGGAGCCATATTGTAATGAAAACAACGTTTATATTGGCCATAACCGGTTCTTTTCAGTAATTCATGTTTGGATTCAAGCTATATTTTTAATTAAATAACCCCTGTATGACTCGTTTGACAACCCCCTGATTTTACTGGAAATTGAAGTCTTATCGCAACACGAATTCTAAGTAACTAACTTAATCATATTTCAGTGTTACCTGAGACATTTTGACTCATACTGACAAGTCGACACAAATAATGTGGCGTGTCTGCTGCGCATGGTCATTAACGGTTTAAAAAAAGTGTCCTGAAGGACAAAAAATATATTTAGATCTGATTTATTTATGCGTCACTAAAAATGAAAGTGACGCACATTGGAGCCACAGATAGGGGATGCAAAAATACTTACTGCCGTGTCGGTTGTTGACACGATACAGGCCGATCCAAGCCTCTGACACCGGCCGCTGGTGTGTGCCGCGGACCCTGGCCGACCTTGCGCCAACGCTGCGGGCGGAAGAGTGCCGATTCCCGGGGAGCCTCTCGGAAAAAGTGCGGTGGGGCGTGCGGCCTGTCTCCTCCCCGGGTTGGTGTTCTGCGCCGGCGGGAGCCTCCGGGGTGGCACTGCCCTCGTCCTCGGGTTTCCCCTCGCTGTTGTTATCGTCCGAGGGGGGGGTCTGGGTGACGCTGGAGGAGATGCCGGGGAGGTCGGAGGGACTGCCGTCGGCGCTGGCTCCGTGCTGGCCCATGTCCGAGTCACTGCCCTCCTCGGACCGGCTCCGGTTGGCCTCCGTGTCCTCGAAACTAACAGAAAAGTCGACAACCAGACTGGTGGGCCTGGCACAGCGAGGCCGCCGATAGGAGTCCCGCTTTGTGCCATCCTTCCCGAAAGGAGAGGGAACCGGGTCCTCCTGTAGTCGACTTGCTCTAGTCCCCATCTCTAGCGGGATGGCTAATTCGGCGGACTAGCTGAGTTGTTGCTTCCTCAAACGAGCAACCAACAAAAGGGGGGACGCGTTCACCTCTGAAGCGACCCTTCAACCGTCGAGTACTCGGCGGCGAACGTCGAACAAAAACAGTTGCCTGGTAACGATGCCTCAGGAAGGGAACGGCTTTTCGTTCGACGTCTCTTTGTCCGGCCTCACTTTGCCCTCGCCGTCCACATTTTCTTTTATTTTTGACGTGCTCGTTTTGTCGCTGCTGCAGCGGAAATAGAGCACTTTCGCTTCCTCTATGAGCCGCACGCAGAAAACTTATGGTAACGTCATCACGTTCGTTTTAAAAACTGAAAAGTGCGCATATCACACCTTTTTTTTTACAACTCTGGAAGTTTAGCCTTTTCATGGTTGCCTTGTTTTTTAATACAGTATTGTTATTATAAAATACATAATTATGAGTTTAATAAAACTTAGGTACGTCAGTTATTACGGTAAAATCAGACGGAACTAAACTGACCAATCAGCAGCGCCCTGTGGTCAACCGAAAAGTCTGGCAGCTGTATGTTGAAGCATTTGTCAGCTGGAATAGAGGAGGTCGACAAAGCAAAGGAAGAATTAGACAGTCCGTTGGTGCAATCAGGACGGTAGTGATGCAGTAAATGCACACAATTATGTGTTTAAGAAGTTGAGGAAAAACCCTATTGAGAGTCTTGTGTTTGAGAGAAGGCGGGCTGAAGCTAGAAGGGCGATTCAAAAAGCTAAAAGAGAGAGTTGGCAGATCTTTGGTGGGACATTTTGGGATCGTAACGAGCAAGTCATTCTCACAAGACTCAAACTTGGTCATCGTGGCTTTGCCAAGTTCTTCAGCAAATCGGCAAGCACAAAGATGAGCTGTGTGATCAATGCTGGGAACCTGAGTCTGTTGGGCATGTATTACTGGAGTGTTGTAAATATGAGGCTCAAAGAAGGAATTTGTTCACATATACATTCAAAACAGGTTGTTCATCATTTCACTCAAAAACAAATTAAAACCTAAACAAATCAACAATTAAAGGGGCCGTCCTTAAGTTCTTAGCATATTCTGGTCTTGCACTATTGGAGGACTGCAGCAATACAGCTCTGTGTCCAGTCTGCCGGAAATTCAAGAAGAAGAAGAAGAAGAAGAAGGGGGGTGACGTTTGCAAGAAAGCCAAACAGATGCTGATACGACGAAAACACAGCTGGGAAACATCTCTCATCTGAACATGTCTGTTCAGAGGAAGTCTGTCTGATCGGGGAACTTAAACTGTGGGTTTTACGGTGAGTTTTCAGCGACTGACGTGGGTTCTCAAAGCTAACAAGAAGGCGTATGAAAACTCGTCATTACAGGAGTTATTAGATTAGAGAGCAATGGTGAAGTCTGGGTCAGTCAGTACTTGCTTAATTTAGGGAAGAGTCTGATAATTACACACAGAGTTTATTAGGAGGAATATAACGTCAGGAAATAGTTATTTGAATCACCTAAAACGTACCTAGCCTTATCTTGAGTGCAACAATTTTCAGGACCCGGAAGTTTGTGGACAGCTGCCCCACCTTCCTTTCATAGCCGGTATTAGGGCAGGGCAGTCCAAAGTCTGTCCTGCCGGTTTTAGAAGTTTCCCTGCTTCAGCACACCCAATTCATGTCAGCACGCCATTATCAGGCTTGAACAGAGCCTTTGAACTGATCCACTCCATCAGAATCAGAGGTGTCTAACCAGGGAAACCTCTAAAACCGGAGTTAGACAGCCCTGCGTCAGACAGCTCAGCTCTGATGCTTTCATTTGCTTCTCCTTGCAGATGAGGGCACTGGCTTTGCGGCAGGCCAACCCGGTCCAAGCCGAGCAGCAGCAGCCAGCCTCCTACGGGAGCAGCTTGTCCTCCAACTTTTCTTCTCCAATTCTGGAGAATAAGATTTTAGCTCAGCACTCCGTGACGATGGCTGAGCCTTGCTCTTCGATAAAAACCTTTGCAGGGCAGTCTCCATCTTGTGCATCTCTACAGCCCTCCAGACTGTCCTCCACCTCCTCCTCCCTCCTCTCCACCTCCTCCTCTGCAGCTTTCCTCACCTCACCCCTCCTCAGCACCGAGAATAGGCTTCTCACTGATTTACCTGCACTTTCTTTTCCTTTGACCTCTTCTGTCACCAAAAATGCTATGCTGTCCACATCTCTGGGCAGCATTGGTCAGCTCAGCTGCCTTGCTAACCCCCCCTCGGTACTGCATCCTGGTCTGGGTGGATTACAGAAGCAGGATGATGGAGGGGATGAAGACAAAAAGGAAGTATCTGAAGACACGATGCCTTCTTATAAAGGAACCAGTGTGGTACATGAGAATTTTGTTAAATCAAATAAGTCGTTTTTTTTAGCATTATCTTTGATGTTATTGACATGTCTGCTAATGTTTTAATGTGACTTTAAATACATTGGCAGCAATCTGATGAACATGACGGTTCGCCTGCTGATGAGATGGGGGAGACGGCGGCCGATGCATGGACAGCTATGGAGCTGCCCGTCCTGGACATGGAAATGAGCAACCAGGACCTTGAAAATGCATTGTTCGTTAGACAAAATGAATTTGCCGGAATTGATAGAGGAAATAAAAAATCGGAGGAGGAGCTAAAAGATAAAAAGGTTTTTTACAGTTTTCGTTATAAAATTGTCAGTGTGGTTTTAGCGTCATGTTCCTGTGAGCTGATCAGAGATCTTACTCCTCGATTTTCTGCCTGTCTGTCCTTCAGTATCATCTGCTAAATGCCGTGTGCTGCTCCCTGGTCCATCAGAGCAAAGCTCCTGGCCAGGAGGAGTGGGACTCAGAAGACAGTGTCTGGACCACCATCATAGGCCTGGCCAAGGACATTTCTGACTCTGATCCACAGTTTCTTCTCAAGGTGTGTTTGTAGCAGGTTCTGTGGGGACAGGGTGTCTTCATCACCCTCTCCCATCATGTCTGGACCAGTGTCTCCCTGCCCTGGTTCTCTCAGGCACACTGCCCTGCATGCTTTCCAAGTTTCCCTCTTCCATCACACCTGATTCAAATAAATGAGACAGCTTTTTTTCTTGTCACATTTTATTGATATAATCTTTTTCCCTGAGCACAGACAATTGCCTAGACTCATTGATCTTTGCTGGCCTGTCATAAGATAAGCAAAGCAGAAAAATAAAGCACAAAAGGACGAAGTAAAGATCTGAAATTTGGTCAGTATATTATATATGTTGTTTGTTACTTGTTTCCGACACAGGTGGCACTTTACACTAGACAGGAGTTAAACATTCGCATCACTGCAAACTTCTTATTGGCTCTGGCTGCCAATCTGCCTCCAACTAAGCCTCATGTGCGCCGATTCTTCTGCGCTGCCGTGCAGCTGCCCTCTGACTGGCTGGAAGTGGTCAGAATCTACAGTACAGTAAGTCTTTGCGAGCATCTGTTGTACAGTGTGACCGTCTATGTGTTCAAGTTGTGCTTTCACAACATTGTTGATTTATTTTTCTCCAGTGTTTCAGCCGCTCTCTGCCCATGTGCATCAAGAAAGCAATGGCTGACAAGTTCAAGCAGTTCAGCGAGTATCAGCTGGCCAAATATAACACACGCAAACACCGCTGCAAGCACAGCAAGAAGCCTAAAAGAAAGGTACGGCCTCCATCACACCAGCTCTTCTAACTGTCAAAAGACGACTGCTCAGTCATCCATGGGTCACACATCCGCTGATGGCTCGGTTCTTTTGGTCCTCGATATTTATGATTTCCAGAAACCGAGTGACGAGCAGCTGAAACAGTGGGCTACCCTGCTCCGATCCGACGCCTCCATTCTGAAGAAGTTTGTAAGTTGTTTCACTTACGTTCAGTGAACGAGCATTTTGGTGTTTTTTAAAAGCCGTGTCACTGTTAGATGACCATTTCCTCGGATGTTTACTGAAAAGGATTTGTAGAATCCTGCCGGATAACTGGAAAATCATAAAGAATAATGTTCTTTTTCAGTCAGAACCCTTCAGCCGCTGCTGTTTGAGGCTCAGTAAAAGTGTGTCTGTGTGCAGCTGCAGGTGGAAAGCAAGGCGGCGGTGGTGGACAAAAAGCAGAGGGAATTCAGCATGAAGAAGCTGATTGAGAAGCTTCACATTAAGGAACCTGCCGAACATGTTATGGCCATTCTTGGTAGGAAGTAAGTGTCACACAGAGTCCTGCTGACTCAAGTGGGCTGATGTTCACAGTACACACACAAGCAAGTACATTATCACCAGTTTTATTTCTAACAAATGGTTGAAATATGCTTTACTTTTTAAACGGTTATTGACCAAAGCTAATTCACGATTTCAAGTAATGTTACACAGCGTTAAACCATCAGTGAATTTAAAGGTGAAAAGTAGTTTGTTAGTGGAGATCTGAAGCCACCACGAACTGAAGCGCAGTGTCCTACTTATTGTCTGCTACCTGTCTCTGTTGTGCTACTTTCCAGCTCTGACCATGTTGGCTTGTTTTTCCATCACAGAATCAGTTTCGTTTCTCACCATAAACGTTTCAACTTGTGCCCGTTTGTACAAGCTGTGTATTTACTCATTCGCCAAAGCCCCTGCCGCGGGTTCCCACACTTATTTTTTTTTAAAAACTATCTTTAGAGCAAAAACCGAGCCTTGAGTGTTCAACTGAGCATCCTCAGCTTGAGGCCTCTTCAGCATGCCAACAATGAGGATGATACTAATGTTTCAACATTAGTATTCCAGCTGTTCCCTGGGATCTTAAAATCTGAGAAATCTGTTTTGTGATAAAATACTTTAGTATCTCTTTATGAATTCCGGAAATTATTGACACTCACACAGGAGCTTTGTTTAAGGATTGTTACATTTCCCCCTTTTTTACCCATGAAAAATGGTAATTGAAAAAAAGCTGAAGTTGCTGGTGAGTTAAAGGTTAGCTGAAGAGACGAGTGTGTGTGTGTGTGTGTGTGTGTTCGCAGGTATCCCGGCGACGTGAAGGCGTTCACCCGCAGTGGAATGAAGGGGACATGGGATCCAGACAAAGCCGGCCAGCGGATGAAGCTCAAGGAGCCACAGACGTGGGAACGGCTGCTTAGTGCCGAGGGCAACAACGCCGCCACCTGGGAGAAGCTCATAGGTCAGACACAGAACTCACAGCTCCAGCGTGTCGTCGAACCGAGCTTCATGCTCAGGCTTGCAGTCCGGAGCCGCTGATGATGACAGCAAACATAATTCATCACAGAAAAATGTGTCTCTCTTCTTCAGAGTTATCATTATTAACCTGTAATTTCCCCCTCTGGTTCAAAGATTCAGTCTCACATTTGGCATGTTGAAAGGCCTCAGTTTTCCTCACGCGACATTCAAAAGATCAAAGACTAAAGGTTTCCACTGTGTGTTCATTATCCAGATGATAAGTCTCTCCCATTCATGGCCATGCTGAGGAACCTGAGAAACATGATCACCAAAGGCATCAGTGAGACTCATCACAGGAAGATCCTGAGCAGACTGACCAATCAGGTGTGGGCCGCCGGCAGCGAGCGTGCCGTCTCCCTCAGGTTTGGCTTCCTGTCTAAACATGCCGTGTTGTGCTGCGTGTGTTTACAGAAAGCAGTGGTTCAGAGCAGGCAGTTTCCCTTCAGGTTCCTCGCTGCTTACAAAGTCATCATGGAGCTGCACACTTTGGGTGAGACGCCCCAGAGAACAGGAAGAGCTTTTATGTGGGTCATGAGGGTTGATTCGTTCTGCTGGTAGAAACTCTGAAGTGACGAAAACAGCCGTTCCATCTAAGGTTTAGACGCTCATTAAGAGCTGCTGCTTACATGAGTCTCTTTTTTTTGCCTGGTTTTGGTTTCAGCCAATCGCCCTGCACGTGCAGTCTGTGGCTGCCTTCCAGATGTTTCCCTCCTTCATTTTAGTGTCCCAACTGGGTGAAATGATGTAAATAAGCTTTGTGTCTGTTTCAGTATAGGAAACAGGGCACCGTCATTTATGAGGGCATTCCCTTACGGCCTGAACACTGGACAGTTAAGATAGTTTGGAGAAAAGGACCAAACTTAAGTGTACTATATGGAAATAGCACCTATTAAAAAATGGAAAGTGCTTTACATCCAAATGCATAAAAGCTAGTTTTAGGAAGCACCGCCAGTAAAGCAAATGATTGAGAGACGAAAAGGCCTGAGAGCTCAGATTGAGCCTCTCCTCTTTACCCCTTTGTGCGGCAGCCTCTGTGACGCAGAACGCGATGCCTGCCAACAAAGACATCCTGCTGAGCGTCCTGAGGAAGATCCCCCTTGGCAAACGCTTCAAAAAGCAAGCGTGGGACACGTGTGCGAAGAGCCGAATGAAGGCGACGTTGAAGGTGCCGTCAATCTACCGAATGTACCAGATGAAGAAGGCCCAGCACCTAAAAAAGTAAGGCAGTTTCATGTTGTGTTTCTGACATTTTTCCTTCTTTTAATATTATTTAAATGCATTTTACAGTCTTATGTTTAAAAGTAACATCAGAAAATACAGTTGAACTGAAATATTTTTTTTTATATATCATATTGAAGGCAGGTGTTGCTTTTTGATTAATTTGTAAGAAGCCAAGGCGTGAGATGCTCTCCTGTGTCTGTGTCAGTCAGAGGAAGTTCACCGTGGAGCTGTTGGACCGCTACCGCAGAGCTCTGGAGACGGCGGTTCAGATTTCCTGCCGATACAACGTGCCCCCCATGCCCGGGAAAACCATCGTTCTGCTCTCCTCTACCATGGAAAGTCAAAGACCCTGGAGCAAAAAACAGGACTTCTGCCTCCCTCCAGACCCGGAGCAAAAAGAGGAGGAGGAGAAAGAGGAGAAGGAGGAGGAGCCGGAGGGGGAGCAGGAGGAGCAGGAGGGTGAGCAGGAGGAGGAGGAGGAGCAGCAGGAGAAGGAGGAGGAGGAGGAGCAGGAGAAGGAGCAAGAGAAGGAGGAGAAGGAGCAGGAGGGCAGGAGTGGCAGAGGAAAGAGGAAGAAGGTGGAGGAGCAGGACAAACTGACTCCCTCTGTAAGTGCCGGCTCGTTTTTCAGATTTGATGAAAACACTGTGGATGACGAATCCCTCCTCACCTTTCTGGACCCTCAGTTAATGGAGGTGGGAGCTCTGCTGGCTCTGATGATAGGCAGCAGCGCAGAGGACTCTCAGCTCTGCTTGTTCAGCTACGCCAACTGTGCAGAGGTGGAGCTGAAGTCCGACGTCCTCCTGGAGAACGTCCGAAGTGTTGTGAAGCAGGCAGAGGTCAGGATGCCGCTGTTTCAGGGGGTTCATCTTGGAATTTGAAATAATCTGTTTCAATTTTTGTTGTCATTATGTGTAATTAACTGTCATTTTTTACAGACATTCACCAATCTTTCAGACGACAATCAAGATAACAGTTTCTTTCTCAGAATGTTCTCAAAGAAAAACAAAGTGAGCTTAACATACTTTTCTGGTTTATTTTGTAAATGTTGCTTGTTTTGTTAAATTGTTTGCTTGCTGCTAAACAATGTATGGTGTTTGATAGCTACATTTAACTGAGGATTTAACATGATTTTATTTCTTAGGTGGACAACATCATTGTGGTGTCTGACTACGACTCCAGCTCTAACATAGGCTGGAACATCCAAACCTACAGGAAGGATGTGAACAACAAAGCCCTGGTGGTAGAAATCAACTTGGAGCGGTGATACTCCTTATTTTATACTCTGTCATTGATCTGATATATAGCTTTGGTTAGATATCCATGCCAACAGCCTGAACTTTTCCTTTTCCTTGTTGTCCTGCAGGAATAATCCGAGGGAAATAAAAGACAGGAACTGGGTGTTTCTAGGAGGGATGAGTGAGCAAATCCTGAGGTGAAGCTTTACCTGACTGTTCCTTCGCCACCAAAATCACTGATGATGGTGTCTGTTAGGAAATCATTACAAGTAGTATAACAATCTTTTGAGGAGGATTATTATTATTTTTTTCCTAGACTGTTTGTAGGTAGCAAAATATATGTTTGCCAAGTTTTTAGAATACAAAACTAATCAGACTAAGAAGAAGTTTTACCTCTTTTCTGGGTTTTGTAGACTTAACCTAAAAAATAAAGCTACACTATCTAGTTGGTATTAAAGTGTGCAGAAATAGGATTAAAGCTAAAGAATTTATGTACAACAATTCAAGTAGAAGGTCAGATTGGTGTTTATAGTTAGATTTTAGTTTCTTCACCATTGGTAAAAATCTGCTTTGACATTTCAAAGCGCTTTGGGCTCAAAGTGTTCATCTTATTGTAAACAAGAAAATGCCCTAATCACTAAAAGGAACAATTGTGTTTTTTCAATGTGTCAAATGTTTCCCCTGATATGTGTGACCAGGTTTGTGGCTGAGCGGGGATCTTCCAGACTGCTGGATCACGTGGAGAACTTGGACAGGTTGTACAACATCCCACCACCAGAGGGAGCTAAAGCCCCCCAGTCCCAAAACAGCCTTCTTTCAATACCAGACAGCCCCAAATTAAGGTAAATGTAACAGTAAAGAAGCAGATCTGCAGTGTCTTCTTTATGCCACCCCTTTTTAAAAAAAGTTTGGAATATTCTTCATGCTATTTTCCATCCTGTTCAAGTGCTGTAATGGATACAATCAAGCTCAAAGGGATTCAGAAACCAACAGAAAAGGAAACCCAAATATAATCCACCTCCTTGTAATCCAGTTTCTCTTCCGTTTTAACCCCGGCTGCTTCCTCTGTCTTCAGGTGGCGAGGTGTGCGGGTGTTCATCTCCTCCACCTTCAGAGACATGCACGCTGAGCGGGACGTCTTGGTACAGAGCGTCTTCCCAGAGCTCCGCCGCCGCGCCGCTCCGCACGGCCTCTACCTCCAGGAGGTGGAGCTGCGCTGGGGGGTGACGGAGGAGGAGTCGGAGAGAGCCACGGAGCTGTGTTTGTCTGAAGTGTGTCGCAGCCAGATGTTGGTGGGGATTCTGGGGCAGAGGTACGGGCAGGTGCCCCCCAGACCAGTCCTCCCCGACCTGCCGCAGTACAACTGGGTATGATTTCTAAAATGGATTGAATTGGGGGCAATTTAGTAGTGTTAATGAGGCGTTTTCTTTTAGAAAATCTTTATGTGTACCATTCTTTGTAAAATCAACACAACAACAACACAACAACTGGTCTCTGGACCAGATAAATAAATAATCCTCAGAGTCTGGTTGTACATGGTCCATTGAATATGATCCATTTTAAAGCTGTGCATCCAGATGTTTTGTCTGGATCAGATAAAGGGGAAATAAGCGATTACTAAGCGACAAAATGCCTGGTAGTGTGCATGTGATAGAATGGAAAGCTGAACTAATGGCGTTGCTCTGAATGTGCAGCTGGACACAGCCCCCGCACATCTGTCCATCACAGAAATGGAGATCCGTCAGTTCCAGGCGCTTTACCCGGATACGGTGCACCAGCGAATGCTCTGCTACTTCAGAGATCCGAACATTGTCAAGTAATCAATTCAAACCCGTCAAACTGATCCACCGTGGCAGAAGCTGTGAGTCAGCTTTTAACCCCATTTCCCCCGATGCCCGCAGATCGGTCCCCGTGGCCTGGAGGTCCCATTTTGCTGCCGAGTCAAAGGAAGCAGAGGATAAAATGATGGCGTTGAAGAAAAGACTTCTGGACAGTGAAGTCAAAGTAACTCAAAAGTGAGTCATCTCACCACATTTCTGCAGGCTGTGAATAATTCACTGAACTTTTCAAAGACTCCCTTCTTTAAATAGTTTTACCCACATTATTAAAAAACTTTAGCCGAGTCTGTGTGTCCTTCTGCTTCAGCTACTCGTGTGAGTGGGGAGGCGTTGTGGAAGGGAAGCCGTATCTAAAAAACCTTGAGGAGTTTGGGAAGGCAGCCCTGGAGGACCTTTGGGTGGCTGTTAAGAAGCTGTTTGTAGAAGTCAGTGACTCTTTCAAAACCTGTCATCATTCAGTTAAACCACCTATTTTTTAAAAATGTTTATCCTCAGCTTGTGTTCAACGAGTTTTGCTCTCCTTCAACAGGAGGGCGCGGAGGCTGAGGCAGCGTCGGAGGTGTTGGAGCAGGAGCTCCACCAGGGGGCGCTGCAGAGGCAGTTCTTCGGCAGGGCCAAGCTGCTGTCGGGTGCCGTGGAGATGGTGCAGCAGACCCACGTCAAGGGGGGGACGGTGGTGATAGAGGGAGCATCAGGAGAGGGCAAAACCGTCTTCATGGTAAAGTCAGGCCCTCTAATTGCTCATTTTATGGAGAAGAGGGATGAATGACACAGACGTGTGTCCGAGGCCACCAGCCTCACTATTTATGTTAAAGTTTCCACTTTGACTGTTGATAGCTGCTGACTAAATGTTTATTTCAAAAGGAAATAAACATTTTCCTCTCCAAACAGGCTGCTCTTGCAGATGCCCTCAGAACCGGTTTTAAGTCCAGGAAAGATCTCAAGTTTGACGTCATCTCCTACTCGACTGCTGCCAGCCAGTCGGCGCACTCTGTGGGAAACCTCCTGCGCTGCCTCCTTCAGTGGCTGAGGAAGATGAAACCCACAGAGGAGCCGCCGCCTCTCCCCCACTCCCACAGGTGGGGCTTCTCCTCCATTTAGTCTCTGCTTCAGCCTGTTTTTTTTCCTGTTTGTGTGATGAAACCTTTGTCATCTCAGAGACCTGCTGTCAGAATTCAACTCCCTGCTGAGCGGAGTGGAGAGGAGCTCGCCGCTGGTGCTGCTGGTGGACGGCGTGGATCTGGTCCGGGATGGCAGAGGACAGCTCAGCTCCGACTGGATCCCACAGCAGCTCCCACCGGTCAGCCACAGAAAAATAATTCAAATCTCATCTGTTCGATAGAGTTGGCCCACATTTAGAGTAAATGGATACATAAAAAAGACATATTTAATTACATTTTTGTTATTTTATACTATCATTATTCAACATATTTACAGTGGATCGTGTTTTGGTTATATTTCTAATTCTAATAATTCAGTTGTTATTTTATTTGTATATACACTTTTTTATGGAAATATGCCAGAGTCATCCCTTTTTAAATAAAATGAGTCTCTCTTTGTGTTTAACCCCATTGAAATTCTTTTTTGTGGGTCAGGGTGTGTGTTTGGTTCTCAGCATCACGTCCAAAGCAGCTCTGCTGCAAACTCTGGCCAAGAGAAAAGGGACTGTCCTGTATTCGCTGGGACAGCTCACCATGCCGGACAGGAAGGAGATCGTTCAGAGGGAACTGGACGCCTTTGGGAAGAAACTCAGTGACTCTGCCTTCAACAACCAGGTTCCACTGATGGTCCCCCGTCAGAGACTCTTAAATGTCTCCAGAGTGTGTGTCCTTACGCAGAAACTCTCCTGTGTGTGCAGCTCCAGACATTAATCACAAAGAAGGGAGCAGCGAGTCCTCTGTATCTCCACCTGGCCTGTGACGACCTGAGGAGCTTTGCCTCCTTTGACAAGGTGTGAGCTCAGTTTTTTAACCCCCTAAACATTATTTTGTCTGTTTCTCCACGTTGACTAATAATGCTCCTATCATAGGAGATAGGAGTTGAGAGATTATATTATATTTGAGGCTGTGTTGAATTTAAATGGTTTGAATGTGTTCCACCTTTGTGTCCCAGTTGAAGGAGAGCCTGCAGGGCTTACCTCAGTCTCTGAGCCAGCTGGTCCACCACAGCCTGGAGAGACTCTGCTCGCAGCACAGAGGCATGATGGGACTCCGCTGGGCTCTGGCTGCTCTCACTGTCAGCGCCACCGGTGAGACGGGTCGAGGTTTTATGCGCGTTCAGTTTCATTTTAGTGGGACTGAGTATTAAAGAGGGATTCAGACATAAGCCACAACATTAAATCAAGTAACAAGCTAGTAATTAAGATTTTGATTTGACTTTTCATGTTGACTCAATTTGTCTTAAAGACATTTCCCTTTTTTTCTTCTTTCTTTAGGCCTGAGGGAAAGAGACTTGTACTCTGTTCTGAATACGTGCAATCAGCTGTCTTTACAGGGCAGACAGGTCACCTGGCAGGAAGCGCTGCAGCTGTCCAGGAAGCCCCGAGCCCGCATTCCCATGGCCACTTTCACCCACGTGGTTCAGAATTTACAAAGGTATGAATCGGCTGCAATGGTAAGTGTTAGTCAGAGGAAAGTTTTTTCTTTTTCCTGTTTTTTCTCTGGGATGGATTCCCTTTGATCAGTCAAGTTGCCTCACACCTGTTTTCACAGGTCACTCAGTTTGAGCACAATTAACAATGAAAAGCTCATTTCTTCTATTTTCTTAACCATTATTTTTTAACCATTGCACTGTTTAGATGCGCTGCTAAAATTTCTGGTCTCTCTCTGCAGTCTGATTGGTCCGTCTCATTGCCACGACACTGATGACCTGCTGCTTCTCAGTAATCCAGATGTACAGCGAGCCTTTGAGGATTCCCTCCTCCCAACCGAGGCAGACAAAACCAGAGCTCATCTCATACTGGCAGGTAGAGTAAATATGATTCATTTTATATACTTATGAGCATGAATGTTTCTATTTTTACAATCTTCTTTGCTTCACAGCTCATCTGTGGGCGATGGCTGACCCTCTGGGAGAAGATACCTTTCTTCACTGTGAGGCCAACTCAGTCATGGCCCTGCCCTCCAGCCTGGTTGGGAATCTTCCATCATTTAGAATATAGACATTTATGTTTGTTCATTTAGCTCAGAATCTTCTTTGTTTGTCGACTGATTTGAAGTCGTATATTGTTCAGGATCATTTTCCACATGTTTAGATTAAACCTGCTCCTTTTAACATTTGCTGCGGGTTTGACATTGATCTTGTGATAGATTCAAAGTGGACAACTGGAGGCACTTCATTCCCTGCTCTCCAACTATTATTTCCTGTATGCTGGCGTGAGCCAGGGGCTCGTGCACCACCTCATGGAGACATACAGCCTGTATGGTGAGCATGCAAAGCTCTAAAAGATGATTTTAAGATGAACTTTGTCTTTAATCCTTCATGTCAGTTTCCTTACATCTGTATTTATGTAAGAATTCTTGCTGAGGCAGATTCACTGATCAGTTTTGTGTCCATCTTTCCTGCAGATAAGGAGCAAACATCTGCGCCCTGGCGTAAGTCACCGAAACACTGGAAAAGCAGATTTTTTTTCCATGTGCGTCTTATTTCTGATGTCACTGTCGTTCCACTCAGTTGGGCTCCAGGGCCTTCTTGAAGACTGTCGTGGCTTCCTGAGGCGCCACGCCTCCACGCTCGCTGCCTGGCCGGCTCTTTTCATTCAGCAGGCTTTCAACGAGCCTCCGGAGACCTCTGCCCACACCTGGGCTGAAGCCCTGGTGGGAAAAGGAGGAGCCCCAGTGGTTCAGTGTCTTAACAACAACACGGTTGTTCAAGAAGTCAGGTGAGCAGGTAATCCTCAAGAAAGACTTCAGGTAGGCCTCAGCAGTGGAGGAATTTCTACTGTCTGTCAGCTTAGAATCAGTTCTTTATGAATGCCCCCTTCCCAGTCAAAGACTTGCTGCAAAAAAAATGTTTAAGCTTCTGAATGACTAAAAAATAAGGCCACAGAATGACACTGTGGCCTTTAGTGTATTTTATATTCCATGTGAGAGTCCACAGTGTTATGCTGACAGTCTGGTGTGTTTCTGCTTAGTGAGCTGGTGTCCACCTTCCCGTCGGAGCCCACCTGCGTGGCGGTGAGCGCGGACCAGCAGCTGGTGGTGGTCGGTACGGGAGGGGGGACGCTGCACGTCATCCACGCACAGACTGGACAGGTTTGTCTTCCTTCATCATATCAAATTTGGTCAGACTAGATCTGGTTCTCAGTATTTGTACGTGACAGTTTAGTTATCTGACTTCATCAGACATCTAGTGCTTTTCACTCCCTGCCTCCATTTTTAATGGAGAACCGCTCAAATAAGCTTATAAAAAAAACTTAGCTCTCTTACCATCTATTGTCGGAAATAGAGAAACAAGGTTTCCTAAATAAGAAAACAAATCGAAGTGTTGATTACAGCAGTTTCAGAATTTTTAAAGAAACTGGTGATATCCTCTCTTTCCTTTCTGGGAGCAGGAAGTTAAGTTGTTGGTGAGCAGCTGTGACGGCATCTCCAGCTGTGTTTTTCTGAAGGATGCGTGCCTCGCTTCCACATCTTTTGATGGCCGAATCGAAGTCTGGGACACTGAGAGTGGATGCAGGTGAGAGGAGAGTTCAAAGAATTAGTGAAGTAGCGCCGGTTTGTCCGACGCTGTGAATGGCGCTTTGCTGATGTGTTCGCTGTCTTTGTAGGACGGCTCTGATTGAGGGACACACTAACACAATCACAGCTGCTGGCATCACTCCAGACAGGAAGCACCTCGCCACCGTGTCCCTGGACTTCATGCTTAAAGTGGGTTTCAAACGGTTACTTTTGCTTTTTATTACTCCATAAACCAAACCTCAGAAACCCCAGCGGCTGCTTCTATCCTTCTCTTTATTATTTAAGCTCTGAAAAATCAAACAAATTTAGTGCTTACTGCAGCTTTAAACGACAAAGAGATGATTTAGTGAGCGATGACCCCATCAAACCGTTTGCAGCCAGATGCTGATTTGCCATAATTGAGCTAAAACCAGACCACAAACATATTTTTCTCCGACTGATGAGGTTTTTTCTGCTCAGGTGTGGACTTCTAATAAAGGTAACGAAGTGGCCTCGCTGCCCAGCACCAGTCCTATGAACTGTGTGACCTTTGACCCCACGGGTCACCTGCTGGCCGCTGGCTGCTGGAACGGAAAGGTCATCGTGTGGAACTGGCTCCAGAATAACGAGTCAACGGTGAGTTTTCTTCTCTGGCCCGGGGACTATCCCAGCTCACAGGGACACACACAGACAAACAACCACGCACACATTCATCCCCACGGCTAATTTAGTCACTTATAAACAACGTGCATGTTCTGGATAGTGGGAGGAACAAAAGTACCCAGAGGGAACAAACACAAACACAGGGAGCAACATACAACCAAAGGAAACTCGCTTCAGACGCAGACTACTTTTTAAAAAAGTGAAAAGCTCATCCGGGAACCCATTTAGTTTGGTTTCTGTCTTCTCAGGCCCTGTGCGGCCATCTGCGCTCGGTGCGCAGCCTCTGCTTCTTCCCCTCCTCCCCCCTGCTCTGCTCCGGCTCCATGTCCGGGGAGGTGCGGGTGTGGTCGGTGCCCACCTCCACCTGTGTGGGATGCTTCCAGGCTCACTGCGGAGCCGCCGACGCCCTCGCCTTCCTGGAGGAAGGAGCCATGCTTCTGAGCGCCGGCTCGGATCACACGGTGAGGTTCATCCCGTTTTGCTTCTGACAAAACTCTGATAACAGTATGGGCGTTTGGGCTGTTCCGACTTAAACAGCCTCTCTGTGTTCTGTTTTTGGGAATCAGCTTCAGCTCTGGTCTGGAGGACTTGGACGTTCTGTGGCTGTGATAAAAAGTGATGATGTAAGTCCCTGTGAATCTTTAGAGCACGCTGGCACCAAACAACACTTGTCATTTTCTGGTATAGTCTATTCTTTCAATGTGGCATCACACTCACTCCTAGTCTCTAATTAACTCATTTTATTTTTCACCAAGTGGTACAAAAATAAGCTCAGTGGCTTTAACTGATATGTTTCCCATGTCTTTATTAATAAAGTATTAGTATGAATATATTGGTCAGTTTGAACTCTTTGACATCAGAGTTCAAATTATATCTGGCAGCTATGTAGGTTTGAGTTGCTAAGTTGGTTTAAGGACATAGTACCAATTATTAAGTCATGCATTTTTCATGTTTCTAAATCAAAAACTGATTTGGAACTTATGTCAGAGGCCACCACTTACACCAAAGGGATGTGTTTTATTATCTTCCTAACTTCACTAACAAATCACTTAATTTACTACAGCTGTCGGTTTTTACATAATTTATTGTGACATCAGTATACCATCATGGTGGGGGGTCATTTTGAACATGCTGAGAGGAGAAAGTTTTTTCTCAAAGTTTCACTTTTATTCACTCCATTCTCTTTATTTTTCTGTTTGCAGGGCGACCTGGAGCCTCCTCTCAAAAAGACGAAGTTTTCCTCGCCGGAGCCCGCCGCCCTCTGCGTGGCTGTGAATGGAGACCACGCCGCTGTGGGTTACCACGGAGACGGCATCAGGCTCTTCAGCCTCCACTCAGGTGGGTTTGTGGGGATGGTGATGGAATGAAGTCTGACAAGAGAAATACAGATGAAAACTAAGAGAAAAGTAAAATGGGATGATGATGGAATTTGCCTGCCGAGATGCGATCTGATTTGATTCAGAAGCTCTATGTAGTTGTTACTTTTCTACTCTAAATAAAATTATTTTTCTTTGTATTACACTGCAATTTAATGACCGATTTAAAGTTAAAACTCTTTATGAGCAGATTTTCCATCCGGTTTCTCTCCTTTGTGTTCAGAGAGCAGAAGTTTACATTTGATTAAACTCTAAACACGTCTGGTTTTAATGGTAGGCGTACAGATCTGGGCCTCCGGGGACCTGGCCGTTTCGGTGGGCTGCCTGCTGTGGATTACTGTGGACACAGAGCAGGTTGAGCTGGAGCTGCTGGTGTCTGGAGGGAGTGACAACCGTCTGAGGGTGTGGAAGAGAAAAGAGGGGGACGATGGGCTGATGGGAGACCTGATCTGTATGCGAGTGTTTGGGGTGCAAAGTGGCGCCATCCTGGCTCTGGCACAGAACGCCACCTACCTGGCAACCGGCTCAGGTGAGAACTTCCCATTTTCTCTTCGTCAATTTGCTCGAAACCCCAAAAAGAAAGATCTTTTTTGCATCCTTAGAAAGTATTTTTATATACAGATTTATTACTTAACAGAGGATTTTTTGTAATGTTAACTTTGACCACAAGAGGCCGAGCTGAGCCCCAGCGGCTGGTGGGGAACCCAGCCAGTCCAGTGGAGAGAAAAAAGTGTTTTTTTATGTCAGAAAAGTTTTTTTCATTGTAACCTTTTCGTATTTTTAGAAATGCTTTTCAAAATCTATTTGTTTCTTAAATTAGACGACTTCACCGTCGTGCTGTGGTTGCTAAGCGATCTGACCCGTGAGTGTGCGACCGATCAACACGCCGTGCTGAGGGGCCACAAAGGAGGCGTCACCTGTCTGGCCTTCAGCCCCGATGGGGCCCAGCTTTTGTCTGGAGGAAAAGATAAGGTACCTACACCACCTACATCATTAAGAAATATGCTGATTATTCTCTCAATAAATCTATTAAACAGCATATATTTCTGTCCTAACACCAGAGTTAAAACCCGTCTATTCAGCATTTATAGATCATTTAACCAAGAAGTAGTAAATCATTTTGTGGAGAAACTTCAAATGGCATGTGGGCTCATAAAATTGTAAACCCACTTTTATTTCTGTCGTTTTAGCCCTGCTCTAATTATATGATATTTGTTCTTCAAAACACGGATCGTTTCAGGCTCTGATGGTTTGGGATGTGGGCTCGTCTCCTCCTGCTGTTTCCAAGTCGCTCCCTCATGCTCACAGAGACTGGATCACAGGCTGCGTTTGGACTCCAGACTGTGTGGTGGGTCTTTAATGTTACGTAGAAATGTAAAACCCAGAGAAAATGATCTGAAAGAGGTTACATCTGAGGAGAATTTCTCTGATCTCTGCTTGACCTTCCAGATAAGCTCTTCGAATGATGGGAGGCTTTGTTTGTGGGACCTGGTTGCAAATCAGTGTCTCAGAGAAATCTCCTGGAGGAGTCAACTCACCTCTGTCTGCTGTCTGGTGAGAAAATCCTGGAAATATCTGTCGAAAATAGTCGAAATGATACTTTCCTCTTCAGTTAGTTTTAAACAATGCTCATGTGTATGTTTGGAGTAGTGATGTTTGCTTTATCTGCACAGAAGCTCGTCCTCATTTAGCCTGAGAAGTGGAAACGTTAAATAAATCATATTCTATCAACTTTAAGAGAAATACAGAAGACTGCAATTCATTTTACCTTTAATCATCTGATGCATTGAAGGATTTAAGTATCTCCAGAATAGGTTAAAATGTACTGAGATTTGGGCTCTGTGAGGTTTGATGTAAGCTGGACAAAGTGCGTTTACGCTTCTAATTGAAGGGGAAGCATGTAATTGCCGGCTGCTCAGAGGGAGAGCTTCATGTTTGGAACTGGGAAACCAGCACAGAGATCTGCCACATCTCTGCCCACAAGCAGCGCGTGGAGCACTGCTCTCTGCTCCCAGACACCGGTAGGAAACCCCACCCATAGTCCTCCTCCTCTTTCACAGATCACCAGAAATGCTATCAGCCTTATTTAGAGTTCTGGGGTTTGTGTTTCTAAAACCCTTACTTTGTTTTTAAGACAAGAAGAAGGAAGTGAAGCCAGAGGAAATGAGTGTTTTCACAGCGTCTGATGATGGCACCGTGAGGCTCTGGAAGCCCTTACAGGTGTGTAAAGCCCGCCCACTTCTTATAGCTGACGTTACCCCGGGAGCTTTGCAGGCTTTCTCTGACTCGGATCCAGCTCAGATTTGTCCTCCCTTGCGTCCAGGTGGAGCACCTCTGCACCTTCGAGGGTCACAGTGGAGCCATTCACGGGGTCACTCTAAAGAAAGGAGTCCCAGAGTTCCTCACGGTGTCCGAGGATCGCTCTCTCCGGTGCTGGACCTGGACGACAGGTAGAAACCATCCCCGCTGTATCAGCGGGTGAATGCAGATATAGGCATGGTTTTCTGTTCAGCCCCGGGATCTAATGTAAAAAAAACGACTGAATTATCCCTTTCTGCTCAGAGAGCTCTTCAGACCTCAGGAGCTCCATCTCAGCTTTGTGCTTCTCTCATTCCGGCGACTTGCTGCTGGCTGGTTATGAATCCGGTCTGCTGGAGCTATGGCAGCATAACGAAGTAGTCGGCTTCAAGCAGGTGAAGAAATCCATTGTTTCGTAACGCTTTCAGAGCCACCTGAACTCTTCTGTTTGCTACTTTCTGCTATCGTGTAGATGAGGATTGATTATCAAACATGTGGACGGGCCACAAATCTGTGTCTGTCGTTCAGGCATCGGCCGGCCCCATCCTAGCAGTCTGCTCCATGCCTGGCGGTCAGTTCGCCGTCAGCTACATGAACAACATGGTGGTCGATGTGTGGAAGCTGGTCTGGAACCGGCAAGGCAGCAGAGCCAGGTAAACGTACATTTACTCACTGTGGAGGTCTTCAGTGTGTCATCTTAAAGAGTCCAAAGATCTAAACGTATTCGCTCTATTCAGTCTTGATTTAGGATCACCACCGGCACGCTGCCTTCTTGTTCAGTGGTTTGAACTATAAAATGGATATTTGCTTTTCAGTCATTTGGAGAAAATAACTTCACTCAAAAGGGTTGTTAGTCTTATTTCTACCTGCTCATTCGTAATGCTTCAAAGACAAGTATTTTGAATGATGGCTCGATTCCTGAAATGCATCTAGACGAGATAAGAGGAAGGAAATCAACGTCCTCCATAGACGCAGGTCTGAAGAGGCACTTAATCTGCATCAAAGCCTCATCTTTGGCTGTCCTAAACTCCCGACACCTTACACACGAGGGCCTTAAGATGGGCACAGAGGGGTCAAACTCAAGTGGTTGTTATGAGGGATGGATTGGCAGTGTGTTTCTCTGTTGTGTCTGTGCCTCCAGTCTGGTGAAGCTCATCTCATACTCGGTGAAGTACTCAATGGTGCGCCTCTTCTACTGCTCGCTGCTGATCGGCTTGAGCGACGTTGGAGCACTTTGTCTTATCAAGACTTATGACGAGGAGAGCAGTTGGCAAGATTCAAACTCTGAGTAAGTTTTTAGCTTTGTCGTTACCACAGACAGTTATGGAGCCCTCTGCTCATCGGCTTAGCATGCTCAGCTCAGACTTTTCACTGTCAAAACCGACATGTTTCGTTAAGGTTACAACATGGAATTAAGCAGCTGAAAATGAGCCCCAGATCTCAGAGCAGAGCGGGTAATTTCCAGTTTTGTGATGTAATGTTTCCCTTGTTTTCAGCTGGGAAAATGAGGTGGTTATTCGAGGGGTGATCCGTAATGACGAGAAGAGCGTGTGGCTGGTGGGGAATTCAGACAACGACATCCACGTCGGCTTCATGGTGAGGTTGACCCTCGTCTTGTCAGTGCTGCGTTACACCCACACAAGAGCCACGATATTCGAGATAACAGAAAATATCAAGACTTTTCGTATAAATGAAATGTAGAACCAAATTGTATGCTAGATTAGGAAGCAGAAATGTACAGGGCTGTAAAATAGCGTTTTACTTTGTGTTTGGCTTTCAACACGTGATGCTTTAATCGTAGTTTATAAATAAGAATGATATCCATCGTTAAGCTTTTTAAAGGGACATGGTCTGTGGAGGACAGAAATGTTGTGGCTGATTTATTTATTTATTTTTTAAAGGTGAAATCCATTTGATAGTTTCCATTTAAAAACTATTCTCAGACATATTTAATCTACATCATTGTTTTTTCTCATGGATTAATCTACTTGACTTGATACAATAAATATTAGAACTAATTCAAAGCAGACAAACCTAAATCTGATGAAAAAGTCTGTCATTTACAAACAAAGCAGGCAAAGAGGTTTAATCTGTTAAAAGACTTTGATTAGTTGTTTTTCGTCGATTTAATTACAATTTAGTATCTTGAGGGTTTTTATTGAGAGATAACTGCCGTTTATTAAACTGAACTCTCTTTTCAGTTTGCATTAGGCAAAGAAACTAGCATCTATTCAGCTTTCAGCAGAGTGACCATAAAGTGCGGAGAGGACGAGCAGAACAGAAGCTTTATAACAGCTGTAACTTTGGACAAAGGTACAAATCACATCTGGAGCCAACTGCATGTTATTTTGAATTTGAGTTGTATTGGTCAAATTTCGTCAGAATAATAAAAACAGCAGCAATCCCTCACA
This sequence comes from Menidia beryllina, assembly GCA_013363375.1. Lineage (NCBI taxonomy): Eukaryota > Metazoa > Chordata > Actinopteri > Atheriniformes > Atherinopsidae > Menidia > Menidia beryllina. The sequence continues at coordinate 413,550 of JABUIW010000217.1, forward strand.
TAGTCGGCTGATATCGGCTTTAAAAGCAACTTAATTGATGAATCAATCGTGTGTGCACTGTTTAAGCTGATGGTGTGTTTCAGACTTTGTGGTGTGTGGAGACATGGACGGAAACATGTGGTTCAATCAGGATCCAGACATCTCCTCATGGAGCAAAAGAAAACCTGTAAGAGAATGTTGTTTGCTGATATTTAACCGAATAAGTAATTCTATGTAATAACAAAATAACAGAGAGTGTCCAAAGAGCTCAACTCATCTACATTATTTACCAGAAAGTGGCTGCAATGTCCTAGCAGGATGTAGAAAAAATAAATTTGACTGTCTGAGGTGTTTACATCGATGTTTTGTCGTTAGGCTCACACTGACAGAATCAGCGAGCTGAGACTCACCGAAAGCACCATCATCTCCGCCTCCTACGACCGCACCGTGAAGCTGTGGGACAGAAATACCAAGAAACAGGTAAGCCTGACGCTTTTCTTCACTAGATGGATGCATTTGATCGTCTGAGCCTGAATTCACTTTTATAATGATTTGACTAAATAATGTTTTCTCCAAACAAACAGTGCAAATGCCAGAAAGAGACAGTGGATTAACAAATGTGTATCAACCTGCAGTTGAAAATAGTACCCAAGGAATTTAAAATGACTTGCCCATATCTGTGATCTTTTGTCCTGCATAGGAACAGATGGGTTTTAAATTGAGTACCACAGAAATGCTTTTCATATCTTTTTTAAAAACAAAAAAAATTACGGCCACAGAACATCAACTGGTTAATTCTTTAATCTAGGGATGGGTTGATTTGTCTTTATTTGGTAAACACCTTTCTCTCTCTGTCTCATTTAGGTGGGAATGTATGTGTGCGGAGGCCCAGTTCAGATTCTGGAGGTGAACCCACTAAAACCCACAGAGCTGGTCTGTGTTGACGGACAGGGGAAGCTTTACTTCCTCTGCTGGAAACAGTAGCCCTTCCTATATTACACCCTATAGCCTGAATGGAAATGTACCTCATTATCATTGCACGTACCAAAGATTGTCTGGGATACTTTTTTTCTATTGGTTTCTTTTCATTTATTAAAAGCAATAATGTGTTTAAAAGGGAATCCGGGGCTCAGATTTACAGGGATTTTTGTGTTTACAGGTGGCCTTATTTTAGGTTATGTGAAATGTTTAATTCAGAAAGTGTTCAAAGTAATGTACACTTCAAATATTGTGCAATATTAATATTTTTTTAATTTTTCAAGCATGAAATGGCAAAAAATCAGAGTGTGAATGAATGATTTTTTTCCCCTGTCCTTTTCCCAATAAATTTGGTTAAAACTTTCTTGCTTCACTTTGTATATTCTCACACTTTTTGTCTTGTATATTTCTGCTTGATAAAAATTGAATACAGAGGTACAAAAAAAACTTTGTCCATAATAAAAGAAAGCACTGGATCTTATTATGGTGATATGAGGGACATTAGAGCTACCCAAGAGCAACATTTCAGACAATAAACTTTAAGTTAGCATGTGAAAGGTTAACACCTCATGCCAGCTGTCATCATAACGGAGGAGGCCGATGATTTTGGCTGGTTATGCAGCCATAGGAATTAGTCAACTCTCACTCACTGAGTCCAGACCTCAGCCTGACTGAAACACTGGCAGGAATTCAACAAATCTAGATGGAAACCTAAAATCTCATCTGTGCCAGACTTATAAGATCAAACAGAAAACAATTACTTCTGTTTTTTGGTTCCAGGAAGTTAGGTTTTGGCTATACTGAATCAAGAAATTGACTTTTTAAGCAACACTTCTGTTTTTTAGCTCAGATATGATCAGATTCCAAAGTTGCATTTACCTAATTTTAACCTTGTAAAACTCATATATAATTATGTAATGTCCTGATCTTTTAAGTTTGTAAACTGACAGAGAGTGTGCTTTTCTCTTCAGGTATACGTTTTCATTAAAAGAACAAACAATATTTAACTAGAGTTTTATCTCTTATGACTGAAACAGTGTGTTTAACAAAGGCAACAGAAAGAAATCTGTTGGGTCAAGACAATCATTTTTTCTATGGTAATATTCCTAACCTTTTATTTTATTCTAAGTTTTTCAGAGAGCGACAATTAGTGATTACAGTGGAAAATTATATTTCAAAAAGTCAACTATTTCATCCATTCTGTTTTAACCACTCTCTGGATAGAAAATGTCAAAATATTGAATAATTATTTAACGCTTTGGTAAATGCTAATTATAAGAATAAAAATATACAAATAATGCATGAAAGCTGACTATTGTGGAAGCAGAGCAGCTTTAACTTCAGCATCTTTTTAAAGTACGTATCAAACACGCGTGTCTTAGGGACCAGAGTACTGAACGCCTCTTCTCAACGGCAACAAGGAAGTTTGGGTTTCCGAGTGGCACTTGAACGGAGCAGTGAAGTGATCCTCAGCGTCCAGGTGAGACCGACACGCCCCCACCTGGACCTCCGCGCGCAGGTGAACGAGAGAGAACGGGACGAGCTGGTTTTTCATACCGCCAGCCTCACGTAAAAAAGCTCCGAGCTCCGACCTCAAGTCTGTGTCCTTTTTAAAACGTTTATATTTATTTATTTTCAGAGGAAGGACAACCTCAAACTACCGACGTTGTCAACACGGGGAGAACTCTTATTCAGCCCTGAAACGTTTGTATCTGTCCTCGAAAGGCTGAAAAACTACGTTAAACGTCAGAGAGCAGCCGGCAGAATGGTGAGTTAACGGTCAGATTTGAAAACGAACGGCTAACGTTCGACAAGACGAACGTTAGCCGGTGAAAAGTGGGATTATTGGTGCTTTTAAACAGCTGTTAATCTATAAAATGGCTGTTTATTTGACAGGATCGATACGACAACCTGGATTTGGAGTGTGATGGAGATGGAGGAAACGTCGCAGTGAGTAACTTCAGCTAACTTTTTTGTGTTTTCTCGTTTGTTTTTATCCTGAAGTCGGTTAATAGCCGCTTTGGTCCACCCTTGAGTGACAGAGCAGAGGTGCCTTAATTCCACATTTCCCCCCTCAAACACATTATCCCTTTAAACTGCAGCTATTGGCTCTAATCGGGGACGTGTGTTATTGTGAGTCACCATGGCTCCATACTTACAGGTGTACTGTCACCCAGAGTGTATTTAACGCTGCTGGGGGCTAAAACGCTGCGTTACACTGTGAGGTTGTGCTTACATAACAAGGCAATCCAAAAGATAGTTAGAATAATCAGATTTTTGGCTGTAGTTTTTTTAAATTTCTTGTCGCTTGTAAATGACTTGGGGCCTCTTGTTTTGACTTATTTTGCCTTGTTTTTGGTAGTTTTGTGTCTCTTATTGGTAATGAAATTGCAAATTTTGTGATAACTCGAAGCTAATCTGTGCGTTCCTGCTTATTTTGCGTCCCATATGGTGGTCTTAGACCATTTTTGCCTCATTTGAATGGTTTTAAACCTGTTTTTGACTATTTGATGCCATCTTTTTGTTGTTGTCGTTATTCTATTCTATCCAGTCTTTGCTAGTCTAAAAGGGATGGTCTGTATAAAGGACAAAGGTTCACAAACTGATTTAAGAAATCATGTCTGACTCCTAAATCTCATCTCACTTTTCAGCGATTAGAAAATTACTTACAAATAGGAGAAGTAAAATTATTATTTATACATTATAACTGTATAATGCTGACAAAATGCTGACACTTCCATATTGTCTGAGGAAAAAAAAAATCAGGAATCATTAATATGTTTGTGTCCTTTTAAAGGATTTTTCAAAGAGGTCGCACAGTTATTTTTGCTCTGAGCTATAAATATAAGCTAATTCTAAATGAACACGATCAAGTCGTCAAGATCAGACATGAAACCAGCTTCAAGTACGGACTTGAAATTGGACATGAGGGCGAGCTCCGTGATGTGAGCTGGGAAATATATCATGTCATCTTTATATTCATGTGTGAATTGTTAAACTCTCTGCATCCACACCAGTAAGCCATAGGCTATCACATCACCAAACTGTTTTTTTTCTAATTTCATGTTAATAATTGGAGTGTTATTCTTTTTTCTTTTCATTCAGCAAAAGACGGCTTTATTTGGTGGGATTTTCAAGAAGTCTTCCAAAAATTCAGAACCATCTCTCAAAGCACAGGTTCATTTTTCCATATTTCTGTCCTTTTACCTTTTTGATTTCCCTTTGGCCTACAAACTTCACACAGTGTACTAGTCTCACTTATTTATCATTTATCTCATTGTTTATTTGTATTGTCTTCTGTACACTTCCAGAAATGGGCACAAACCCTTTAAAATCATATTCTCCATCAATTGACACAAGCTTTGCGTTGCCTCCGCAGGATAATTTCTTTGTAAACGGAGATCTTTCAAATAGAGACGACAGCCTGGCTGAAGCAAACCCCAGCAGGGTGAGCAGCATAACACTGCATTATTTCTGATTAACGTCTGATCAAATCAGAGTGTGACGTTATTAATCCTCCAGGACAAAGGAGGAGTGCTGAAAGGGATGTTTAAGAAGACAAACAAATCTTCCACAGAGGATGAGCCACAGGTTTGTAGTTAACTGACCGGACTCTGTCCCAAACTACCATTTATTTATGAAAGACTGCAAAAGTAACACAGACAAATAAAACAGCTTTACAAGGCTGCAGTTTGAGTTTTTTTAATAACCATTTATGATTAAATTGATTCATATTAATTAATTAAATTAAATTCTTGTCTAGATGAATCAGTGAGGACCTGCTGTTGTGTTCTGCTGTATAAAAATGTGCTTCTCAATGTGTGTGTGTGTGTGTGTGTCAGCTTGCTTTTCACAAACAAACAAAACCTTTTTTTTGTTACAAATAAATGTGATTTATTTATTAATTTAGTGTTTTCCGCTAATAGTAAAACTGTTTTATTACAACATGAAATCTTCGTTGTGCCGACAGGCCAATGCGCCGTCTCTAAATCCTGAACTGTCTGCCAGTAGCGACAGCTTAACAGACAGCAAGGCGTCAAAAGTGAGTCCTCTGTCCTCTCTGTTATGTGTGTTTGTTTTGTTTACGTGTGTAAGCTGGTTGTGAAATCGAACTGCGTTCTGTGCTTTTCTCTGGAGGACAAGTCAAGCCTTTTTGGTGGGATACTGAAACGATCCCCTCGACCGGGACATGTGCGCCGGCCCTCCCAGGTGAAACGTCCTCCTCTGTCCTGCATCCTCCCAGTGGGACCTGCTGAGAGATACAGCTCACAGCATTAGCTGTTTAACCCTTGTATGGTCTTCGGGTCAAATTGACCCGTTTCAAATTTTTACAATAAGAAAAATGGTACAAGTATACATTTTTTCTACCTGAAACTCAATGGCCTTACCTTATTTTCTGTGATGAACATGTATAAACAAAAAAAAATATTTGAGCACACATGCTACTATACCCCACACATTTACATCCTTCGTATGGTCTTCGGGTCAGATTGACCCGCATACACAGAGACACACAAAAACATGCCCACAAGACACACAGACAAACAGAAACATGCCGACAGACACACACAGACACAAACACACACACACACGCATGCTTGTATGCGCACGCACACGCACGCACGCACACACACACACACACACACACACACACACACATAATGTTGCATTATTATAATCTAAGCAGTGAGAAGCTGTTTGCTCTCACTTTCCCTCACTCTTTCCCACTCTTTCCCGCACCCTCTTTCATGTGTCCACCTGTAAACCCCTTTTTTTCGAATGATTGTCCATAACATTTGATACATCAAACAATTTTCTCGCACTATATTCCTCGCACCTGCCCATCAAGGGGGGACAAAAAAGATAAATACCACTGCATCACAGTACAGATTCTTCCACCCTCAGTATGACAAAAAGATTTAGCTGTCAAAGAGCTTTGGAGCTCATATTTGAAGAGAGTCAGGCACACAGCGATGTGGAAGAAGAAGATGGCTCCGAATTTGAGGATCATGACATGTTGCAAGTATTTCATAAGATAAAAGTTATTGATTGTTGAAGTTCCAGTTTATGTATTGAGAGTTTGCATTCAAAGTAATAAATGTTCATGAAAACATTGTCCCACTTAATCTTTTCCAAGATAAGCATGATCACATAGTGGATTTTTAACATGAATTATAACCTTATGACAAAAAAACGAATAACACTTCCATTGTTAATTGTGTTCCAGGAGAGACTGATTGCATTCCCTAAACATATATGTTATCTCAATTGTTTGAAATGTAGATAAAGACAATATTTTTAAATAGATTATGAAGTAAAATTTTATTTCACAATGGTTTTTAAAGCCCCATATATGTCACGGGTCAATTTGACCCGAGGGATACCAGAGGGTCCCAAAAGTGAAGACAATACAAGGGTTAATGAACGATTTAATGTTTGCTCACTCGACCTTTTCTGTTTGTGCTTCAGGACCTTTTGGAGCTCTCAGCCAGCAACGACAGTCTGTCTGACAACACAAAGGTGAGTCACCGTTAAGGGGTCGTGTTGACCAAGAAGTCTTTGTTTTCAACATCCTTTTTTCACAGATAACTAATGAAACCACAGTGCATTAGTGAGAGGAGGAGCTCTAAGGAGGATTTCTGTGGAAAGTTTGCATCTGACGAATGACATTTCTGTATGAGGCCCGTGTTGCTCAGTGAGAGGACCGTCACGGCCTCGGCCTCCGCAGCTCAGTAGCTGCTCCGGTCGCTGAGTGGACAGTTTTTTTTTTATGTGCCTGTTAGCTAGAGTGAGCACAAACCTGCACGACTCAGCTGTTTCATGTGCGCTGGCACACGTGTGCCGCTGAATCCCTGCCTGTCCCTCTGACGGCGGGTCCAAACACAACCTGTGGTTTTTAGAGTAAAACACACCGTGTGTTTCCACTTACAAGACTTCTGTGGGGCTTTTTCTCCTCAAGGAGCTGGGAGGAATGTTCAGCGGTATGTTTAAAAGGCCCCCAAAACCCAGTGGAGCAAAGGCGCCGTCTCAGGTATTTGTTTAACTCCTCTTTTTGTTTGCCTCCAACAGGTTTGGTTGAAATGTGTTGTTTGATAAATATGTTTTATGACCCTCAGGAGGATTTGTCGGCTCAGAGCGAGCTCTCAGGAAGCAAAGATGACCTTTCAAATAACAAGGTGGCATTCGTAAAGTCTGCTAACACAATTACAAGCAAAATCTTTTCATGTCAGATAAACATGGTTTAGCCATTTTTATAGGTGTTCTCAACCTCTAACTGTGATGTGACTTGTCCGCCGCAGGAGTCGGGTGGGATGCTCAGTGGTATGTTTAAAAAGTCCCCAAAGCTCTTTGGAGCGCGGGCACAATCCCAGGTAAGCATGTTGACCTCCGTCGCAGCTTTGCTCTGCAGTCATGATCGAAATGACAGTAAACAGCCGCCTTTTGTCCTCCTCCTTAAGGAGGATTTGTCTGCAGACAAGGAGCTCTCAGGCAGCAGCGACAGCCTCTCAGACAACCCGAAAAAGGTGAGATTTCAGCCTCCATCTTTACCCAGCAAACAGGAACCACGTACTGAAAATGTTGCTAATTCTGAGTTCATTTCTCAGGAAAAAGGAGGACGCTTCGGTGGCATGTTCAAGAGGAAAGGTGCCAAATCTCAGTCTCAGGTAAAGTGTTTGAAAAAGGCAGTGATTGATAGTTTTGGTTGAAGACAAAGTCATAAAATGCATGTATGACCTGTAGTGTATGTAACTGGGGATATAATGATCAGATTACTTTTAAAAGCTTACATTTTCACAGATAATCACATCAAAAGTTTTGTTCATCTATTTAGTTTATATTTGAACATATTTTTTGTCCCGTTTTCTTCTAAAAAAGACTCATCTTTTGTCTGCTTGTACTAAAAGAAGTCAGCTCATATTTCCCTCTACAGGTATTAAGGTCACAGATGTCTTCCACTTCTGAATTTGCTCGCCAATATCCAGCAGCTCTATGTCGGAGCCTGCAGGCGTTTCATAAAATGGGATTTTAAGCAAAATACTCCATGTTTTCCTTCACTTTTATCTTACAATAAGACTTTGTGCACTTTCTGCTGCTTTAGGATGACTTATCTGTGGATGATGAACTAAACGCCAGCAGTGAGAAGAGAAGCCTTCAAAGGTAAGACTTTATCTTTAACATCATCTCTCTTTGTTCACATATTTATTTTAGTACACATGATCTTGCATTACACAGATGTTTGTTAATAATGTCAAGTTTTGACCTTCCCTGCTCTGATTGTCTCTCAGGGTGGAGTGGCAGCAAAGCTCCTAAAGAATCCTTTCAGCTCATCATCTCAGGTTAGATTCTCATGAATTGCTCTTCCTGCATGCATAATGCAAGTGTCGTCGCGTTTCCTGACTGGCTTGGGTTTACAACAGGAGAAGGAAAAGGCAGAGAACTCTGGAGACTCAAACGAGAACAGCTCTGCAGCACCCAAAGCCAAACAGGTTGGTTGGCACACCCAAAAAGCCGAATCTCTTTCTTGGTCGATGTGAATATCAGATCCACATGGTCAGAGGTCTGTCCTGATGTTTAGGGAGAAGTTGTTGTTGTGAGCTGTGTTTAGTGTTTACGCCGGAACATTGTGTTCTTTAAAGTAACTTTTTTATTTTGTTTTTTCCCTTTACAGAATGGTGTGAGTGCAGTAATGAAGAGCACTTTTTACACTGATAAACAGGTGAGTTCATGTTCTCCTGCTAGCCTGAATTTAAGTGTAACTGTAGCGTAATGATGAACAGTTGGTTTTAATGTTTTACTCTGCAATAAAAAAATAAGAGCTCCTACACGAATGATGAGCAGACTGCAGATGGAGACAGCCAGCCTGGTCACAAACAGGTCAGTCGGGATTCAGAAAGCATTGCTGTCTTTACTCTTTACTTTATTTAAAAAATTTTTTGTCTTTTGTCTTATATTCAGAGTAAACTGGCTGGCGCGATGACGAAACTCAATCCATTCCGAGCTGCTCACAGAGTAAGGAAGATAAGAATAATCTTTTGATAGTTCCTGACTAAATGAAATTGCATAAATACAATAAAAAAAGAAGAAAATAAGTTTTATCTTGACGAAATCTGTCCTGTTTACACAGCAAGAGAAGCAGACAGGATTAGAGGACGAGGATACAAGCAATGAAAACCCATCAAGCCACAAACAGGTGAGTTTTATTATAATTTTTTTTCAAATCTTGTTTCTGTCTGCATTTTTTTTAGAACAACACTGAGCAGAAGTCTTAGAGTAGCTGTCAGCTCTAATAGCTGTCAGAGCTGCTGTAAACGGGTATTAATTTAACCCCTCAACATTTTTTTTTCTGATGCTATTTTCTCCCTAGAATGCAATGGCTGAAGCTATGTCCAAACTGAACCCATTCCGCTCTGCACATAAAGTAACTTTCTGAATATGTGGGTGGTGGTGGGATTAAAGGCCTAATCGTAGCAGGGGTAGTGGTGGCAGCATTATTATAGAGGTGACGGTGGTTGATGTGTTTTTGTGTTGCTTTTTAAACTGCTGAACATGTGGAGGATTGCACAGCTGTTTGACTTGTCGGTAGGTCAGTGGCTCATTTGCAGCTTAACAGAAACAGAACAGTTTTAATGGAGACTGACGTGAATTTCGTACCATTTCAAATCTGACTTTGCTACTGGGACATTTAAACTGTTGGCTGATGTGGTGTTTCAGACACTGATCAACTCATCTGTTTTCAGTTGATACTCTTTAAGAGGCAATATTTCCTGTCCATTTTTCAGAATGACGCTGAAGACACAGAGACACTCGAGGAGAATGGAAAGCATCTGGAGAAGTCTGAGCCGGTCAGTCTATTTATGACTTCACACATAACACAGCGGTGACCCGACACACACACACACAGAAAGCTTATTATGAACGGACAAAAATGCACTATGTCCTGAAGCTCCTCCTCTTCCATGTCTTAAACCACGTCTTCCTCATCTCCTTCCTGCTCGCTGATCTCCGTCTCCTGCTCTGGTTCACTGAGTCCGTCTGTGTTTTTGACATTGCCAGGTCAAAAGTAATTTGATGCAGCCGGAAAGGAAGCCAAGACATGAAACCCCAAAAGTCCCACCCAGACCAACCAAAGAGGTTTGTGTAAAGCGGAACCACGTGTTTTTAATGAAAGTCATCTGACTTCTGCTTCTCATGTCTGCGTTCTGCTGTGTTCCAGGAGATGAAGCCGACGTCCCCTCCCAGCAAACTAAAGCCTAGACAAACGGAGGAAAAGGTAGACTTCACACAGACAGAATGATACTCAGGCTGTTGGGATATTTATGTAGCTCAGAGATCGATTTTTGAGGAAATGAGTAGAGCTAAGTCTTTGTTTAGCTGTGTCCACAAGGACGAAAAGGAAAGAGGAAAACCTTCAGAAACTCCTGTTGTTGCTGACAAGCCCGACACTGTTGGCTGATAAATATTAGCTAATTGCTTTGATAGATAAAATCCTATTACAGGCTTTCCTTTAGAGAAAAACAATCAGAATTCTTTGACGCATTGTCTATGTTATTAGCATACATAGCAGTGTTTAGCCTGAAATAGCAGAATCCTGCTCTGAATACTGAATATTTTGTCTAACTTGGGCAAACAAATTATGAGATGATGCCTTCAAATGCCTGCAGAGCAAGTCGGACGATGAAGGCACCAAAGATGAATCTGCTGTAACCAAAAATGATGACGAGGATCCTCAGGAGAGTAAACGGGTGAGAGTGCGGATCCAACAGACTGGTTTTAGAGTTCACTGATTAGTGATGGAGAAACAAACGCTTTATACTGCAGAGAGGTGTTTTTACTTTGTTTTGTTTGAGTTTGGGATAGATTTCCTCTGAGTTTAGGCCATTGTTGTGTGTAACAAACCCTCACTGAAAAACAAGCTCAGGGTACTTTTATCTCTTGTTCAATTCAAACCTTACGTTTTCAGTTCCTTCTTCCTTATCAGCCCGTTCATGCTAAAGTCATGCAAAAGGTATGCAACACCCTAAGGGTATTGTCAGAGGGCGTTTCTATGGAGCTCCTTTCTTTTTATTAGTCACCGGGTCATTTAATCACTCCATACACAGTTTTTATATTCTGTTCAAAGTTCTACTCTTTTGTCACACCTTTTCTGGCTGACATATGGAACAGGGGGTTTATCAAGCTCATATTTTCTGTAGATTGAAAATAAGGGAACTGTTTCGAGCTCAGGTGTTCCATGAAATTACATATGTCTGGAACAGCTGGAATTAAATATAGATCTTCAGGTTTTTGCTTCTTGTGTTATTTAACACATTATCACTGTGCTTTTTATTTTTATTTTGATTGCAGACGAAGATGAAAAAGCACAAACATCATAATCCATTCATGCCTCATGCTGCTAAGAAGGTACGTGACAGCCTGGCTGCTTTTTAAGTGGGTTTTTTCTATGCTGTGTATTATCCATTACAGAAAATTATTGTTAATCCTATTTAAAACACTCACTTGTGGCATTTCCTTGTTCTTACTGTGTTATTAATGTTAGACTGCGTCTGATGATGAGGAACCTAAAGATGAGGAGGAGTCTTCATCCAAAGAGGGAGCAACAGAAGAAGAGGGAAAGGACAAAACTGAGGTTTGCCGGTTCCCTTTTTGCGCTTTGTGTGTTTTGTGTTCGCTGCTGTCCAGAATAAATGTTGATTTAACTGTAATAGCTGCAAAATGAATTATTTCATCATGGTAACACTACAATCCTGTTTTTTTTATTTATTTTAGACAAACGTCAAGAAACCAAAGAGGCACAATCCTTTCATGCCTCGGGTCAAGGTAAAATTTAAGGAATGTGGCAGGTGGAAACATGTTCGTGTCCTGTGTATTTTTGCTCAGATGGGAATTTGAGGAGACACTTTGTATAATTCCTCTGAGAATAACTCAACCACTCCCACAGATATATAAAAAAAGCAGACACATTTTACCCCCTGGCTGGACAGTGTGCACCAAATGTCTACATGTAAATGAGCAGACATGAATTTGATTTTTTTCGGTGTCGTCTGGTAAAACCTGAATGTTCTGCTTCCTCTGACTGATACAAGGCAATCGAGCTTTAAGGTTGTTCATAAGAAGGAGGCGAGGATTTGTCCAAAAAGTACCTTAAGCCAAAGCAAGGGGGAAAATAATCTAGAGGCAAAGTCATGCCACAGAAAAAAAATTAGGGAAGACAAACAGAAAGGTTATTCGATCTGATGCAGTAAAACTGGGTTTGGCTCCTTTTATCTGTCTTTAGAGGAAATAACAAGATTAACTTTTTTTTAAAACATACACCGATTATTACTTTGGGAATGTTCCTTTGTGGCGTGGGAGATGTTTATGAATTTTCTGAACTGTAAGACGAGTAACTCCCAAAGAAGCCTCTGTCTAATGTTCCTTTAGAATCCCTCATATTATCTTGTTTCTTTGTCTGCTGTTTTAGGGCAGCCTCGGGCTGGTCCATCCACTATTTGTCTTTCGTCTTTCCAATGGGATACATAACCCCTCTCCTATTATTTACAGCAGTAGTAAAGCTAGCTGTGTTTAACTTTGTGTGTTTTTGTCGTCCCTGCTTTCAGGCTAAAGTCGTTCAAAAGCGCACACCAGGCGACGCTGAAGGCAACACAGCAGAGGTGGGAAAATTAAACGCACCGCAAAAGCCCATCTTAATCTCTTCTCTCCCAGCCTGTCGGATTTTTTCTCCACCAGACTGTTGAAACCGCTCTCATTGTGGTCTATCTCAGGTCACACCGTGAAGGCCCCTCAGCTCCAGACAGAAGCTTTTGTTGTGTTTTTTTTTCTGTTTTGCTCTGTTTTTGTCCTGAAACCCGCCCCCTCACGATAATCTGTGCTGGTACTCGCCCTCACATGGCAGATGACTTGTGTTACACATGTCACACATGTGCCCGGACTTGTTCTTCTGCCTCATTGTGTTTTCCTTTCTTCTTTTTTTTGCTTCTGAAAAAACTAATCCCTTTTACACTTCCTCCTTTTTTATCTCACAGAAACTTTATAAAGAGTGAAACTGAGGAAACAAAATCACCTTGTTATCTTTATTTAGATTCTTGCACTCGATGCGTTTCCCTGTTTCTGACTCGTTTTTTTACACTGTTCGTTAGAGTGAAGGTGCCAGCAGGTCTCTCTTTGACCAACTGGAGGACTTCCGTATTGAACCCTCACAGCCTGAAAACTCCCAGGTCAGTCTCTGAAACAAAGTATGCCAACTTACCTTAAAACAGAATCCAGCATAATTTTTGTGGATAACAACCATGAAAACCTCCATTCAAATCCAACTTCTTTTCTTTCTCAGGATGTGGAGGATCTCATGGACTGGTGGAACACGGTGGAAGGTTCGTTTAGCCTTTTTTTTTCTCTATGTTGAGTGGCAAGAGGCCTTCCAGTTGTTTTCACCTGTGTGCACTGACCTGTATGAGAAAAAGTGTGTTGGTACCAACTATTATTGGTACCCCAGTGTGTGGATGCTTAAGTCATGAGGTGAAATCATCTTGCTGGCAGTTTTAGACAATAGAGAACAGTTTTAAAAAGGTCATTTCCATAATATACTGTTTAAAAACAATATTATAAATGTGGGAGAAGATGGCCGTTCTAATCAGACTCTTGCACCTCTTTGGGCTGCAGGTCAGAGGCTGGCCTCACTGTTGGCCGGCTGTGAGCTAGCCAGGTGCCCAAGTCTCAACATGGACCTCTTGATCTCACGTCCACATGCTTTGGCCCTCTTACAGATGAACATTAATTCAAATATTATTCAATATTTACCTTTGCAGGATGGGAGGACACGCCTCAAGTTGACGACATGACAGAAAAAGAAGAAGCCAAGTAAGTGAACATAAATGTAGAAATATTGCTACATTTGTTGCTCCTCTAGAGATTCATATTTGTTTAGATTTGCAGAACTTTTCTGCTACCCTCTGGTAAAACAGGTCTGATCTGTCCTCCCTCGTTTCAGGGCCTTCGCGGTGACGGCAGAGAAAGTGCAGAAGGGCATCCGCGTCTTCAACAAGCTGTTCTCAGAGCGGGCGGAGAGCCTGTGGCAGCACGTCATCGACCTCAACGGCATCGCCGACGCCCTGGACAAGTTCAACAAAAAGACCAAGATCGCTCAGATCACCGGCGGCTCCACCAGCGCCATCGGGGGCGTGGCCACCATCGCCGGCCTGGCCCTGGCCCCCGTCACCATGGGAACCTCTCTGATCGTGACGGCGGTGGGCCTGGGCGTGGCCACCGCCGGGGGCCTGACGTCGGCCGGCGCCGGCATCTCCAACCAGGTCAACAACTCCATGGACCGCAAGAAGGTGGAGAAGATCGTGGAGGACTACCAGGAGAAGATGGTGGACCTGAATAAGGGCCTGAAGTTCATCAAGCAGGGGATCGAGAACCTGCGCCGGTTCGACCTCATCAAGATGAAAAAGCACGCCTACAACCGCGACTTCCCCGCCCTCACCAGCAGCTTCTACGAGGACGGCGCCATGGCCGGGAAGGCCATCCTCATCAACGCCAACGAGATCATGCGCGTGGTGCAGATCGCCAACGTGGCGGGCAGCACGGCGGCCCGCGCCGTCCAGATCGCCAGCATGGCCACCGGCGTGCTCACCGGCCTCTTCGTGGGCATGGACATCTACTTTGTGGCCAAAGACTCTAAAGAGCTCAAGAAGGGGGCAAAGTCGGAGTTCGCCGCCAAAATCCGGGAGGTGGCCACGCAGCTGCACGACGGCCTGGTGGAGCTGAACGGCATCCGGGAGGAGCTGCAGTCCACCACGCCGGAGCACGGCACAGCCGGCGCCGAAAACACGGCCGGCGACGAAAAATCAGCCGGCGACGAAGGCACCAAAGAGAAACACGACAAGTACGACAGTTCAGACGAAGACGAAATCGACCGCATTAAAAAAGCCATCAAGAAAGACATGGAGAGCAGAGAATACGTGTGAGCCCCAACTGGCTTCTCAAGGCCAGACGGCTTCTCTTGAGGCTTTATTAAAACTAAAACTGTCAGGGGCATTTCCAGTCCCCACCGGGCAGAAGTCGGCCTCTGCCAGCTGTCTGTCAGGGAACCGACTTCAGCCCATGTGCGCCACAATAACTGGAACTGAGATTTGTGGTGTAAAAAGAGCTGTTTTATTTTAACTACTTCTCTTGTGGAGATGTTTTCAGTAAATGGGTAACAGAGGCTTCGTTAGTTAGACGGACCATTATAGTAAAATGAGATGATGCAGTAAATATTTTCTGACTAACTGAAGAACAGGGCGTCCTGAGAGGGGCGGCGTGCTGCTGAGCTGCTTTACGGGCTGCTTGTTAAGATCAAGCGAGACGGCCTCAGATGATCTGAGTGAAGATTGTACAAGAAGAGCCCCTCAAAAGGCCAAAGTGGGACAAGTACTCCACGAGTCTGTGGACAAAGCTTTTTATTAAGTTTGATTCTGGTTTCACACTCATTGTAAACTAAGAGCTGTTTATACTCAACAAATGTCCTGAATAATGTTTAAAACAGCTGTTGGGCCAAAGGCAATACATTATGCACAAACTAACCAGATCCGCCAATCCTTTGATGAAGATAATGTGTTTTTTCGTTTGATTATATGCTGATTAAATGTGCTGCTAGCATTGGTGCGCTGAACTGACAGCATTTGGTCATCGGTCCTGTTTTTAACCCTATTTTTGTGTGTCTGTCTTTTTTAAAATTCTATTTTTATTTGACCTAAAACTAAACACGACGGTCTGAGCCTGTAATGGCGCACTGGAGTCATCAGGTGAAGGAAATCTGGGGGCCTCAGGCTGTCTCAGATGCTGATCAAATACACTTCTGGACATGTATTGTCTGTGTTACATCTCTTTAGCTTCATCAGACCGTTAGGCTGCTGTGCTCCGATTGGGTCAGCTGTTCTGGGCTCTGATTGAATCTAACTCCTATTTATTGTTTTGTTTTTCCTCTTCTGGCTGGTTTTGATCAGTCAGTGAAACTTTTTATGTGCAATTTAAACGTGTAAATAAATGTTAAATGAAGCCCCATTTTGTCATTTTCGTCTGTGCGTTTTGTGAAGGACACCAGGTAAAGGACCATCTGGTTTGAAGTTTGCGCCGTTAGGATTCCTGAGGCTATGGTCCACTCGCCAGCCAAAATATTATCAGGACCTGCCCGATGCAGCTGCCGTCCCGCTGAGCTCGGACCGGTCAGGGTGTGGCCAGGGAACATCTGAAGGAGTCCTGGGGCAGTAAGGCATCTTTTTTAGCCCTGTGGGTGGTGGGGAGGCTCTTTATGTACTGAGCTTGCTTCCCACGGACGCTCAGATAAAAAGTTTAGAGGTCAGAGGCTTTTTTTCCCACTTCTTTTCCCTTCTTTTTTCTGACTAGGTTAGTTAAGTAATGTCCACATGAGCCCCAGGATGCAGGTGAGTCTCACTTTACACATCACAATTTTGGGAGCTTTAATTAAGAATTTCACACCAAAGACAAAGCTGCTGGGGACTATTAGATACTCTTGTTTTGTTTTTATGGTAGCATTAATTGTGGTAGGGGGGAAAAGTGAGGGATCATTTTCAACATTTGCCATTTCAGCTGTCAAATTTTGGGAGAAATTTTAAGAAATTGCTAGGATGCATACAATAAAAAAAACAGTAAAATTCATGTTGGAATTATCTTGTGTCATCTGTAATTTACCTTTTAATTTAATTGGGAAAAAAATCCATGCTTTTTCACTTATTTATACATCTACACATGATCTCCTGGGTGTCCTCTCTCCTGTTCAGCACACACCTGCAGACGGGGATTTTCCACTCCGTCTATCTTGGTCAATCTATTTACTGTTTTTCTATCCGCCCTCATCATGTTTTGGGCTTCCTTGGATGTTAATCGTCTGACTCTTGTGACACTGGTGATTCTGATGTGGCATCAGTCACCTGCAGACACAGCAAACCCTCTGGGTGGCACCGCCCTTCCCTCCCAGGTGAGTTGGGAGCCAAAACCAGGCGACAGCTTTCAGACCTTCTATCTTTTCCATCTGAAACTGGAGCCATTGTCTGACCAGTTAAACGCCCCTGAGGTCATTTCCTGACGCAACAGGTAGTTTTATGAAGACCATTTTGCAGCTTGGAAACTTTCAGGGCGTGTTTGGATTTGTTTAGGATGCTTTGTTCAACTGGTGAAGAGATGTGAGCTTTGGGTGGTGTCGGAAATAATAGGATGGAGGTAAACAAACCCGAGTAACGTGGGAAGCTGACGTGGACCCGTTTACCCAAAAGGTTGACACAGGTGGAGTACATGGGTGATGTCATCTTTATTTTCCGCACAAAACATGATTATTTCTTTTTTTTTTTTTTACATTTGTTTATATCAAGACCCATTCCTCTTTTTGGGGTTTTAAGGTCAAATGTAAGTAACAATAGTATTACAAATTGCTCTGACCACAAAAGTGTTTGCATTTCATTTGAGTGGTAAACAAAGAAACTAAGTATATCAAATTTTTTTTTACTGTTCCTGATAAAAACAGGCTCACACGTCTTTATGATCCCACTCAGTAATATGTTTTTTAAAAATTGCTTAAAAGATGTATCATTCCTCAAGGAATATTTAAATAATAATAATAATTTTTATATATAAAAAAAAAGCTTGGCA
This sequence comes from Menidia beryllina, assembly GCA_013363375.1. Lineage (NCBI taxonomy): Eukaryota > Metazoa > Chordata > Actinopteri > Atheriniformes > Atherinopsidae > Menidia > Menidia beryllina. Next base: position 431,151 of record JABUIW010000217.1, read on the forward strand.
TATTTTATTTTGTGCCATAAATAAATGAATAAATAGTATATTGCTGCAAATGGTAATACATCTGTTTTTATTTGAGGATGAATATCCCATTTCTAGATCAGCTTTAAACATTTGAAATTAGGTCAGGATTCAGTGATAACACCCAACAGAAAAACTACACGTTCACAAATATCATGAATCATATTGCTTTGATTTTACACTGCAAAAAACATATCAAATGTGCATTGGATATTGTTAATACGCTGAAAGTGAAGTTGGAATGTCAGATCTTTAGCGGCGTCCTGAACGCCTCAGGAGTGCAGACGTTGTGATACGGGTGTGGGAGTTTAAAAACTCCTGGGAATCTCCTGACCGTGAACGGACCGCGGGTTTCCTGTTAGGCTGAAAGTTGGATGAGAGCTGTCCGCCCGGCGTCTGCAAAACTCCGGTAGGTGAAACGTCCCCGTCCGGCACCAACGGCGGGTGACTTTTGTCGTTTGGATGCAAAAACTAACAGATTAACATCAGTTTACGTTAAACACGGGCGTGGGTTTAGTGTTTTTAAATGTTCGCCTGCTAGCTGCTTATTTATTTATTTATTATTTATTTTTTTATACATATAATTTAGCGTAAAGCTCAGAGAATCCTATCTATAAAAATGACCCCAAAAACTACTATTATTACCAATTATGTCAGTGTAGATTCGGTTTGCATTGTATTTTTTAGCGTATATCTTACGGGGAACTATAAACAGCAGAATATCACTTTTTACACATAAACATTGTAAATTCAGTGAACGTAAATGTACTAAATAGTTTTTTCAACCTGCTTTAATGTCCGTCGAAGTAAGGTTAATGTAAGATGAGCGTGTTAATGTTGTGACTTCTCAGTCAAAAGAAAACAAACAAACAAACCCAGCTGTTGTCAATGTTTATCCGGATGAATTGATTCAGGGACTGAATTCGTGTCATAACTTGACCCCCTCCTCTGTGTTTATACCTGAAAAATGGCGGCCATTCCTATTCAGGATGGCTCATTTCAATTGAGGAGTAGCTCGACTCCTCTGCTGAAAGTATCTGACGTAGACACGAAGCTGTGGCTCATTTTAAGAGACAAAAAGCTTACTGATAGTTTATATTAGTATATACTCTCGAGGGTTCCTCCTTTTTGGGACAATAAAAAGGGAAGTACCTCAGCTACTTCATCCGGAATCATTTCTTTAAACCAGATTCAAATCATTGCCAAAAATTTCTAGGCCACACTTTCAAATTCATATTACTGTCTTATATTTTTGTCTTTTACTTATAACAACTCTGCTCACTTGGTGGCAAAAATTCACAAGAACAATAAGGTGTGAAAACCTTATTTGGCACCTTTGTTCCCGTTTCCTTTCACACTTCAGTTCAAACCACCCAGACAACGTTGCACAGCTCCAGTCGCTTGTTTGGGACAGCACTGCCCAAAAAGAGGAAGGGAAAAGGCCTTAGGAAGGTAAAAATCCAGCTCACCGATTGGCCATTCCCTTCTGCAGACGTGTTTACAGCCAGAGCAAAGAGTGGAGCTCCAACTCGATGACTTTTTTGGAGAAAGCTGCCCATTCTCAGCATTAGGGATGGCAGTGAGCTTTACAGATGTGTCGCTACGGTGACATGCCCATCACCACATCCCTGGTTTGCTGGAGGACCACAGAACGGATGTACTCTCCCAAATGTTGAAGCAGCACTCATCAAAGGCGGTCTGGTCTGAACCAAACGGCACCAGCGTTCCCCTGCAAGTGAACCAAGCTGCAAGTTTCCACATCAGAGCTGCGTAGGCAGCTTTAAATGGACCAGATAGTTTGGAAGCTCCTCCTAACTCTGGTCCACCTAAAAGCGAAGATCGGTTCATGTAGAAACGAGAACTATACACCATGTCCAGCAAACAAAACACAATATTTAACGTGGAGTACAGTACATTTTGGTTAAGGAAAAGAAGAAAAACTAAATCAAACGGCTCAAAACTGAAGAAACAAGTAACCAAGAAAACGTTGGAGACTGTGGAGCAGAGAGGGGGAAAATATCAAATTGTCAAAAAAATATATATTTTGGTCACTTAAAGAGAAATTTAAGGTTGCAGGTTGCATTGCTTCAATTATGAACCTAAAACTGGTTCTTTTCATCTTGAGGTAATTGTGTGTCTCTCCTGCAGGAGGGATGGAGGCCGGTATGATGAAGCCAGAGCTCAAGAGGAAGCCAAAACCGGTGAGAATATAACTCACAAAAAAACAATAAAAACATGGAACAGGATAAAAAAAAAATACAGGTGTGCAGGATTTAATGGATTACTGTCTTCATTCTAATAAATGTCATACAAGCACATGGTTCATGCTTCCTGGTTTGACCACATTAAATGTGCTGAATGGATGTCAAAGCCACCGGATTAACACAAGCTTTGCCTCAGTTAACGGGCCGATGACTCACCGTAACACAAATGTGGGACATGGCAAACAACGCTCTGTATGTTTGACCGAATCTGAAGTGACTCAGCTTAACAGACTGGTTCTGGTTGCTGATGGAAAGCTGATATCCATCTCTATCTGCTGTGTTTTGCATTCCCCGTATGTGTAAAGGGGTTCCTGTCAACTACCAATTGTTTTATGTTTGTTTTGTTTTTTTCACCTTGAATAAATGCTAATTTTGTAGGATTAATTTAACGTTTTAAGGCAAAGTGATTTAAAACTGGTACTAATGCTGTTTTATCCTTTGTGTTCTCAGCCCAAACCTCCTCCAAAGCCTTCTGAGGTAGTGCAATAAACTCAGACCTTTTCTTAAAAACAGACAAACGTATTTGCTCTCTTAAGTGTTTGTCCTGACCCTTACAGAAGGTTTAAACTCTGTTTTCAGGCAAAAGGAAATGAGCCAGAGAGAGCTGAGAGCCCCGTTCCCGTGGTGCCTCGTCGGCCCACCGATGCTGTAAGTCCACCCCAAACATTTGTCCGTCTCCAGGTCACAAGTCGGCAGCTCTCAGCCCTCTGTTACCTTAATGCTACCTCAATGCTGATAAGACCCCCTTTCTTCATAACATGAGATAAATCAGCTATTCTCTAACCCAGTAAAAATAAATCAGTGCTTTCAAGTCGGATTCATCAAAATCAGCAGTGGTATCTTTTTTTTATATTTTGAACATGTTTCATTCAGCTTTCTCTACTGATCTAATGTGATGAAAATGGACTTTCTTACAAATACTTCAGCATTTGACTGGACTCAGAGCAGAGTTGTGTCTTCTGTGCAGGAACTGAGTCACACCCAGTACAGACTGAAAAGAGCAGCCGCCTCAAGCGACCAGGTATTCACTCCATTAAGCTCTGGCTGATTGTGCAATCAGGGATGTTTGAGTGTTTTTTTATTATAATTACATAGGTTTGACACACTTTACTAAACATCAGTAAAATCAGAGCGGCTATTGTCTTGATGTCCTCAGAAAAACGGAGAAACCGAAGCGAAACAGTCGGAAACTCCTGTCGTTCCACCCAGACGCACACAAAGGGTACAGCACAATTTAGTTTATAGGCTCAGAATGAAGACCTCTTTTAAAAATTGGACATGACTCAGTAGCCTCTGAGAGCTCCTCCAGGTTTCATATGTCTCCCAGTTCCATTGATCTTTTCTTATTTGCATCAAATGTTCATACAGGAACTAAATGCCACAACCAGACAGAGCCAGCACAGGAGGGTCCCATCTGATCCCACAAAGGTAACACAGAGAAAGCCCACCCACACCTCACCCGCGATCCTAAGCTGCTGATTCAATAACTTCCCCTTCCCTCTCAGAGCTCCAGTGAAGCTGCTGTAGATGAAGCAGATTTTAAACAGGTATTTTAAATCTGCTACTGTAAACAGGAGGCTCTGAGCTGATTCCTAAACATGTGATGCCTTACCCCGCCTTTCCATGTGCTTTGCTCTAGAATAATCCCTCCGTCCTCACTGGAATCTTCCGGCGAAACCCAATAGAGAAGATGCCAACCTTTACAGTAAGCAGTCGCCTAAACCTCCCACGCCTGCACGTCTGCGTGACACTGAATCTGTGACGGGGAAACAGCAGGCAGCCTTCCAAACATAAGGTTCATCAATGTTTTAGTCACACTGTATATTTGAAGGCCGATGTCCCGCCGGCTTTAGATGTTCCCCTGCTTTTACACACCGGATTGAGTTTGAATCGATCTCTTAAAAAATATGAACTTCTGCACAAATCTGCCAATGGTGCAATGTTGGCAATCAATAGTGTTGAAGCATATAAGGAATGCTGTAGATCTGCTGTCGACCTGACTGCTGTAGAAAGCTAATTTTTAAATATACTGTGTTTTTTTTTCTTTTTATATCTCATCTCACGCAAGATGTAATTCTTCTGTCCTACAACATCTATTCCAGCTTTATGCACATGCCCTGTTTTATCAAAAACCTTTTTAGACGGCCAGTAGATGACTTCCTAACTGAGGAGCTGGCCTCACAGCCCTGAACAGTTTCACACTCTGCATTCAGGATTTCTGCCCTGTGGGAAATGATCGTACAGTTTAAAATCAGAACAGGTTTCTGGCCTCGAACAGGTGTATGTGTGGGTGTGCAGTGCCATGTATCATAACTGTTCATTCACACATGCGTTGTGCAACAGCCGCTGTTAGTGACTCATTTCAGCTATGTACAGCTTCATGTACCTACAGAGTTTCAGAACCTGTTTTTCTGGCCTCTGTCTTTATAATTCCAGAGCTACATGATCCCCACTTCTGATGTTGAAGAAAAAACTGATGACGCTGCAGCCAAACAAGCTCCAAGCAACAAACCGGTATGTCTGTGTGAGTGTGTGCGTTCATGTGTGTTTTTCCACTCTGGTTTCTGACATGTGACTGGTTGGCAGGGCGGTCTGACAGGATTAATTAAAGGGTTGCAGTTAAAGTCGTCACCAAAGGTATGAAGCAGCGTCTGGGTTTGGTGTTTCTGCTCAAAAGACTGACGGCTTCATGGGGATGGTGGTGGTCACTGCTCCTGCTCATAACTCATGATCTCAAAAAGCCATCACAGGTCCCATTTGAGTTTAAATCACAGCTCAGTGAGATAGTTGAGTTGTCCAGCTGTTATTGATCTTATGTCAGATATTGGGACAAAGCTGGCTATTGTGTGATGTAGTTAAACACTTCATTCACATAGTAACTGAATAAACCACCATGATCCTGGTTCAAAATCAGGGAAGATTAATTTATACACATAATGTAAAAGAGAGGATTTCTGAGTGTTGATCCATTGAAGTCTAACTTAGGAAGAAACAGCTGAATTGTTTTTTTTTCCTTTTAAAAAGAAACTTCAAACATCCTTAAAATCTCCTAACACCTATTTTTCTTTCTTCTCAATAATTTGACTCGAGCACAAGTAGAATTTCTTTCAATCTGGGAGCTCAAGCTCTGGCCCTCACGGGCTGCTGTCCTGCATTTGAGATGTTTTTTCCTGATTCACACAAGATTTTGGTTTAAAATGTACAGCCTTATAGTAAACGGGTAAGTGTAATTGGTTCCCATACCAAGGAACGGAGGCTCTGCCTCTGGGTGGGAAACACTCGTCTTTCTTTCTCGTTGGCTGGTAGAAATCATGGAATCCGCTACTTTGGTGACTTTATATTTTTGTTTTTATTTTTTTCAAGGCCAGTAGAGACCCGAGTCCAGATCCCAGTGCAGAAGAAACCGGCTCAGAGAGGGAACAACCTGCTGAGAAAAACGATCAGGAGAAGAATGCAGAACCCAAACAGGTGCATTCAGAGTTCTGCTTCTTCTTTTCCAAACAAAAGGAAATGCTGCATCAAGAAAAAAATGTGGAAGATGTTCATTTGTTTAGAAAATCAGTAAAAAACACACATAATGACATCATTTTAGGAATATTAAAAAGTGGTTGGACATATTTCACCCTCTCCATGTTTCAAAGAAACAGCAGTTTTACTGATTCAATTTGAAATCTCTTCATACTTTCTGTTTTCAGGACAAAGGAGGTCGGCTTACTGGAATGTTCTGGAAATCAGCAGAAGACAGTTCATCTTGTCCAACCCAGACGGTAAAATGTAACCTGTTGATTTTGGGTTTCTTTAAATTTATCCTGGGAAGACCGGCTAAGAACGACTGCTGGGGCTTTGTTTTTCTCCCCTTTGAAATGTCTGCAAACCAAAAAATTTCCACACTGTTAGTCTAAAGCCTTTAAACATCAGAGTCATACCAGGTCTCTGTTTCATAACTGACTGCGTACATCTCATTATAGTACATCCCATATAGTACAAATTGGGTTCATGACCAGTTTATCTAAAAAGTAAAATAAAGTATAAAGATTTCTTGAAATGGGCTTGCCTTAAAACAACAAAACTTTCCTTTTTTCTCTGAAGGTCAGTAAAGAAGACAGTGGTCCTGAAGATGTCGAAGAAAAGGAGAAAACGTCAGAGAAAAACCATGTAAAGTGCTATTTTAGTGTCTTTAGCAAGCAAACGGCTTTCAACACTTTCCCAGACACAAAAAAAACTGAAAGATGAGTTTTTTGTTTTTAGAACGAGCTGCAAAGACCACAGAATAAATGTGCTTTTATGTGTGATGAGCTTTTCTTCTGTGAGGAATATTTAAATGATGGAAACAAGGGACAGTACTTTCCTAGATAAACCTGATGTAAGTTTTTAAAACAATATGTTTTTTTTCCAGGAAAAAGGGGGGCTCTTCTCCAACATCCTGAAAAAGTCCAACAAGTCAGGAGATGAGGCCTCTGCACAGGTGTGACACCCCCCTGATTTTCTCTGGTCATGTGACTCATAAGAGAATTGATGTCATTGTTCCGCATAAAAGGACCAGTGAAAGCTTTTTCTATTTTTGAAAATCATTTAGATGTTTCTGTTTTGCCTCCTTGCTGTTTCAGGAGAACCTGAGTGCTCACAGCGAGCTGTCGGCCAGCAGCGACAGCCTGTCTGAGCAGGGCAAGGTGAGCAGCTCTGTGTGTCTAAGCTGCAAAGATGATATGGACTGTTGTGACTGTAGACTTTCCTTCACCGAATGACGCTGAGACTGTGCGTCTGTTTCAGGAAAAAGGAGGAATATTCAGCGGGATGTTCAGGAGGTCTCCCAAACCAGCAGAGACCGACCAGGTCAGCGGGTTTCTTCTCAGTTTGAATGCCACTAAAACAAAACCACACAGGCACATCTTTAGTTCACCTCAAATCATTTAAATACTTTTATTTTTACGGCTCAGGACAAAAAGTCTCTTTCTGGTGATCTGTCCGGCAGTTCTGACAGTCTGACTGAGAATCGCTCAAAGGTGAGCTCACCTGTGCAGCGAGGGGATTTCTTTAAAATGTGTCGGTTGTTATGATGTAACAGACACTAATCGCGTTCGCTTATCTGCCTGATGTCACCAGGAAAAAGGATTTTTTAGCGGGATCCTCCGCAAATCGCCCAAGATTTTTGGAGAGGGAGCAGCTGGGCAGGTAATCAGATGCTCACTGATCGTTTAACCACTGTGAAGCATGTTTTTCTAACCTTCCAGAGCCAAGTATTGATGAGATTATTTGGTAGACATACAGCTAAATTTTGTCAAGGACATTAATATTTTTACAAGAGAGCCAAATATACCTGATTTATGGCAACAAGAAAACATGTTCCATTTTGTGCATTTCGATTTCAACAAATCATCTGCTTTAATATTCTGAGGATTGTGATCTTTGTTTTAATTTGCCTTTATGTAAAGCAGCATTCCTCAGAGCTGAAATGTGAATGTGGACGTTAGTATGTACAACTCCAAAGATCCCGATGTAGCTACGTCTCTTTGAAATGCCGTGCTTCTGTTCTGTAAGCCCTAAAATCTTTTAGAATGCCCTCATTTGAGCATGCAGAAAGGCAGACTATAAAAGGATCCTTTAAAACTTTGTGGAAAAGATGCTAGGCTGCTGAATATGAAGACTTATTTTTAACATTTTGAGTTGTTTGTGTTTCAGGATGAAGAGTCGGTGCAGACGGAGCTGACGGCCAGCGATGAGAATCTGTCTGAGAAGAGCGGCCCTAAAGTAAGGGACCTTTAAGCCCTCTGAGAACGACTTTAACGTCTCTGCTCTGTTAATTGAGTGAAACTTCCTATTTGATGCACCAGGAAAAAGGGGGCGTTTTCAGCTCGATGTTTAAGAAATCTCCAAAACCGTCTGAAGGTCCGCGACTGGAGGAGGTAAGATGTCTACTTCTTTATCCACCACCTCTGAGGTTTGTTTGGTTCAAAGCAGCAGATGTGTTCACAGTAACTCTGAACTGACTTAATGAATTATAATACTATTATTAAGGCGTTTTTCATTTAATCTCTAAATGACTCTAAAAATGCAGAGACATATTCCGAGTTCCTGTGCCGTCTTCCATTTTTGGTTTATCAGGCTTTTCACTGAGTGCTCCTGTTCACCCTGGTTAGATGACATTTTCTTATTTTCAGGGCACAGAGTCTCTGCATAGCGAGTTTTGTGAAAGCAGCGAAAACCTGTCGGAGAATAAGGTGAGTCCTCCCACAGAAAGGATTCCCCACTTAAGCAGCTTGAGTCATCGCAGAAAACAAACATGTCTGATCTTGAGCAGCCAGCCCCACAGGTGGAAGATGCAGCTCACAACAAACAGCTGAAATTATTTTTGTGTCTTTGCTCCTTAGGAGAAAGGGGGTTTGTTCGGTGGACTCTGCAGAAAGACCCCAAAATCAGCCACCGAGGTAAAAAAACCTTCAAGTAGTTTATATACAGATACACAGGTTATACAGTCAAACCAGGGAAACAGTTCTTTTTATTTTTTACATTTACAGACTTTGGAAGCTGTGACCTACAGAATGCATTTGTTTGTGCCCAAACTCCCCTCTACATCCCCCAAACCTCAGACAAAGTAAAATAAAGAAGGGGAATTTCACAAAGATAACAAAGTTTTTCCAAAGCCAGTGCTGATGTCTAGTTTTCAGCCTTTCCTGTCAAGACATGCCACAAATACCTTCCGTGTTTTCTGAGGGGGGGAGTAGCAGGACATTTAGGCCACAGATTTATAACCCACATCATCCAGTTTTATAATCCCTCAGATGATCTCCAAGGACTCCATCTTTTCAAAGAAATAACTTTTCCATCTTCAGCCAAAATTACCATGGGGGGAATAAAATAAGTAAATGGTGTTGTTTCTGTTCCAGGAGAATCTTCTGGCTCATGGAGATGTTTCAGGAAGTACTGACAGTCTGTCTGATGCAGCCAACTCAAAGGTCAGTTTGGCATTATTTACGATGCTACGCTGATTGGAAGGGGTGTGATTAATTGTGTCACATTTTAAAGCTACTTCTTAGATGTGCTCATTTAGAGAAAACTGTGAGTATGTCTGTGTTTTTCAGGAAATAGGAAGCATATTTAGCGGGATATTCAAGAAGCCTACTAAATCGGCAGAAGCTACTCAATCTGATGAGGTAGGTCCATGTAACATGGATCAGTGACTCCAGCTTCTGCTAGAAGCCTCTCTGTTCCTGTTCCTTTTACAATAAGCTCTGGTTGTTGACAGGATGCACAAAGATGGAAGATGAGCTGGTTTTTGCTTTTAAATGTTATGTTTTTTACTTTTTGACCATTTTTCCTTCTACGAAAACCAAACATGTAAATATGTCTGTACTGATTCACACAAGGAGATTTGAATGTTTTTATGGTATTGATGTAATAAAGTCAAATGACCTTTTCATGTTTAAGGTAACAGCGCTTTTAAAGCTGTTAATGTCTCCTTGCAGGATGGGCTGTCTGACTGCGAGCTCTCAGCCAACAATGAGAATTTATCTGAGAACAAACTGGTCAGTGAGTTAAAACCCACAATAAACCTGTTAAACTCCGATCCCTCATCCTAAAGTTATTATTTTTGTAATTGATCAGGCGAAAGGTAAAGGTTTATTTAGCGGACTCCTTAAAAAGACTCCCAAAGCATCAGGAGAAAGGACTGAAGCTCCGGTAAGTAAGTGTTTTCCTGCTTGTGCAGAGAGTTTCAAAACTCTCCGATAATTTGAACCGCTTCAACTTTTAAAACCACTTTCTGTTTCAGGACGGAGAAGAAGAGCAGCCGCTGTGGGCCAGCAGTGAAGATCTGTCTGAGAACCCCAGTACCAAGGTCAGTGTGCTCCAGACACCTGGAGCTCACGCGTCATTAGCAGCCGCAAGCAGTTTTTTTAACCCCGCCGTCCTTTTCTGTTTCCAGGAGAAAAACATTTTCAGCAACATGTTTAAGAAGCCGCAGAAGCCAGCAGAGGGCGCCACAGCCGAGCCGGTACAGCAGCTGCAGCAGATGTTGACCACAGCTCCTTTTACAGAGCAAATCTTATCGTTTTCATTTTGAATTTTGTCTGTTTCTTCATGCAGGAGCTGGCAGCTGAAAACCAGCTGAAGGGCAGCAGTGAGAATCAGACAGAAACAACCGGCCAGAAGGTATTTCAGAGCAAAACACCACTTCTGCATTTCCCCGATGTCTCATCTGTGGCAGACTCTGTCATGAGAAGATGAACTGAAACCTGCCCTGTCATGTCGACTTGCGATATTGTCCAGCTGTTAAAGTAGGCCAGATAACGGATATAAGTGTTCACTCTTCACATACAGTATGTCGGACGTGTACACAGATGTTTTTGTCGCATATACAACATGCTGAGTCTGTAGTGATTCAGTCTGTTACAGAAGTAAACGAGTGATTTGTGTTGTGCTCTGGAGTGTCCATTAGAGGGGAAGCGGCAGGTTAAGCAGTTAAGTTTTAAATTCCAACCTGAATTCAACAGGGAGCCTATGAAATGAAGCTAAAACTGCGAAGATGTGCCGTCTCTTAATTATTTTAGTTGTGTTGTAAAGACAGGATGTACCTTAATGACTGATCAAAAGGCCTTGGCTGGTCAGTAAATGGTTCCCATCAAACACCAGCGAGTAAAGAGACAGGGGTCTTTGGAAGAGCGGCTTGTTTACTGGCAGCATGTGCATAACCTGAATATGTTGTGAATTTGGAATGACCATCACACCTTAGATCTGCTGGCTGCTTAGAATAACAAATGTGCTTAGAATTGTTATTCCGGCTGTTCCTTTGTTGCTTGTTCTGTTGTTGATCGTATGAACCGTCTGTGTTGGAGACCCTAGGTGGCTTTAAGCTGCTGTGAACCTCACAGTAAACTGTAACTTCCCACCTCTGATTAAGTCAACATTTCTGCATGATTTGTCACACAGAAAAATGACGTGCATGTGTGTGGTTGTGTGTGTTTCAGGAGAAAAAAGGAGGCCTGGCGGGAATATTTAAAAGATCCTCAAGTTTTGAAAACCTGTTGGAGGAGGTCAGTGTGTACGGCTGTGTGATTATTTACCTTCACTCAGGACTTATCTAAAGAAATATGGAATTTTGTGAAACTTGTTTCCCTAAACATCCAGAAAAACCTTGGTTACTTCCACAGGGACAGGCTGATGAGAGGAAACGTGATGGTTTCTTTCTGTTCTGTGTTTTTTCAGGACAAAAATATTTTCAGTGGGATGTTCAAGAAAAGTCCAAAACCAGCCGATGAGGTGCAGTGATGGAACGGAATGCTAAAACATGACAAAAGGGTTAATTTCATCAGCGTTTTTCCATCTTAAGTATGTTTAATTAAACTTTTTGTGTGTTCAGGAATCAAGTGAAGTAGGCGAGGGCAACAACTTATCCTCCAGTTCTGAAAATCTGTTGGAGGCAAACGTAACAAAGGTACAAATGTGTCCAGTCAGCGTTAGTATTGGCTTGTTGTTCAGAATTTTCTTTAACTGGTTATTAACTGTTGCCGTTTTATTTGTGATAGGAGAAAACAGGAGGATTTGCAGGAATCTTTAAAAAGTCCCCCAAACCAGCTCCTCGATCGATCGCTACTCAGGTGACAAATTTAACTCTGAGGTTTCAACTTCAACCTCAAACTAACAAAGCTGTGATGAGATACAGTAAAGCCACCATTCATTTATAATCTGAGCAAATATTTATGATTCTTTCTTTTTGTCAAAATGTTTTTTTAAAAGCCAAAACAAAAGGTGGACATCGGCAAAGAATTAAGGATATAATTTTCTTTTTTTTAATAACTCAACATAAATTCAATATGAAAGAAATATGAAAGAAATTGAACAAAAAACCTTTCGTAAAATGTACAATTCCCTCACTATTCATTTTATCACCCATGTTTATTTGATTTTTGGAGTTGGTAAAAGCAATTTATAATTAATTATACATTTTTTGGTCACACGTTAAGAGCGTCCTGCATGCCTTTAATAAATGTTTTTAAAGAAGGGAAATGACTGCTGCTTTCTTGTTCAGGACCCCCTCAGTGACTCAAACCAGCTGTCGGGCAGCTGTGACAGCCTCAACGAATTCGGAAAGGTGAGATCTTTGATACGGGAATACATTTTGAAAACTTGCTGAGAAAAAATATTGCCAATGTTTAAATAATTAATGAATTTTTGACACGATCCTGAGGCATGAAAAAAAAAAAAAAACAGTGCTTCAGCTGGAAACGAGCAATTCATGACCAGTTCCCTTAGAAAACTGAGACCATTCATTCTTACCCCATGAAATATTTGTATTAGTTTTTTATTATGCAATGATGATTTATTATTTGAAATCTAAAATGACTCTTTTAAAGGACGATGTCTCAGCCCAGAATCAACTGTCTGCTAGTAAAGAGGATCTGTCAGAGTCCACGAACAACTCAAAGGTGAGTAAAGCCAGTATCTGTGTCCCCAGTCTTTATGGTGTTAATTAGAGCTTGAATGGGGAAACCCGGACTTCTTTGATCCTAATTACGTTTGGCCTTACATTCTAAAGCTCCTTCACTCTTGGCAGCCAGCTACAATGGTTCCTTTGTTTCCTTCCTTAGTTGGTTTCACAACCATTTCAAGTTTGAAACCGGTGACCAAAACATCCTCTTTGAGACAAGTAAACAGCAGCAATCATGGCTTCTCATTGGTCGGGTGTTTCAGCCATGATTGCAGCCATAATAACCCACCAGCCTTAAATGGCCATGTTTAGAATTAAAGTAGACTTTAGGGTTATATGTTAATAATTTTCTGCCCACCATCAAGCAGCTCAGGATTTTATTCTCTTTCTTAACAGGAGAAAAACATGGGGTTTGCTGGGATATTCAGACGGACGCCCAAAACATCGGAGAAGCAGGTACAGAAAAAAATGTATCGTAATCATTTATTTGTAGACATATTCACACTGTCAGCTGCAACAGACTTGAAATGTTTTCACACATCAACGCTGGAGATGTTCCAGAGAAAATGTTTGTTTTGAGTTTCTTTTTAGTTGTGCACCTTTTCCAAAAGTTCATTTTTTTTAATTCTTGGAATCAACTTAGCCGAAATCTCGTTTTACAACCAAATTACATTAGTATTGGAATTGTTTAATTCTATATCAGAGAGTCACACCAAGCTGAACTAAAACGGAATCAGATGAACTATCGGTTATGACACAGTCCATTCGTTCATTTTTTTGCTGTTACCTGAGGTCAGCAACAGCTTCAGGGGGGAAACCCAAAGTTCGCTCCCCTCAGCTCCTTCTTGGGGGGTTAATTCCACAGCTATGTGTTTGTTTAATTTCAGCAGATAAAAACAGAAACTCTTCTATTTTAATATGTGTTGCAGGAGGGCGAGGACACAGAGGCACCGGCGGGAGGTGGGCTGAGACGCAGGAGGACGATAAAGAAGAAAAGACGAGTGAGTTGTTTATTTCTATTGACTGGGACGGTAAAAGTAAGACACCTGATTTAAAACACAAGCTAACACTTCAAACGACACACATCCCTGACTTCGTTAACATTTGGTTTTCATCAGGTTGTGTCGTTCCGGATCAAGAAAACTCTTCCCAAAATCCCCAAAATCGGTCAGGCTTCACAGGTATTTTATTTTTCAACACACAAAGCAAGATGTGACCAAACAGAAATACATTCATTTTAGTCACTCAGAACTGACTAATGGTGTGTTTCTTCTCCCCAGAGTTCAGAAAAGATGCCGATCATTGAGGAGAGCGTTGAGCTGCAGGATCTGAATGCCCCGCACGTTAATATCAAGACAATTCACTTACTGTCCACCTGTTAAAATGATGAAAACAGATATTTACATTCTGTAATAAGAATTAAAAATGGCTTTTTTTTTTCTATCAATGTTTTTTGAGATTTTGACAAATCTTTTGAGTTGCATCTTCTCATCTTGTCATCTTTTTGTCATTTTCTTTATCATATATCTCATTTCACCTGTTATTAAATGCTTGGCTGACTTTGGGGGGAAAAGCAGCTTTGTGTAACACTTGCCTTTAATGTTTGTTCAGCAGGAGAGCACCGTGGAGATCCAGCCGGTGGAGATGGCGGCTTTTCCGAGTGAAGAAAACCCTGCTGAACCCACGCCGGTGTGTTTGTGCCTCACTGCACACACTTGGTTTTGCGTAGGCCTTAATATGTCTGCTAACTAACAGAAGTCATGTTTTCTTGTTTTCAGGAGAGCGACGAGCTGATGGATTGGTGGAACACAGTGAAAGGTCGTGCTTTTACACGTCTGTGAAACATTTAAATCTCCGTTTACTGATCGTCTTGTTGTGTTGCTGTTTTCCAGGTTGGACTGAGTGGACTGAGAACTCCAATTTCCAGGAAGATGATGAGGAAATGTACATATAGTTTCTTCATTTTAATCCTAATTACCTGAGGAAATGTACCTGGGGTTCTGGGGAAATGTTTGGGTAAAGTGCCTTCTGTCTAAGTCGTGGTTTGGTGTCTCTGCAGGGCGATGGAGCAGGCGGCGGATCGAGTCTACATGGCCGCCCGTCTGTTTGTGCGTCTTTTCAACCAGCGGGGGGCGTCCTTGCAGCAGCGCATCCTGGAGCTTCTGTCTTTGGCCGACGCCGCCGACCAGTTCCACAAGAGGACGGTGACGGCGGCGGTGGGCGGAGGCGTGGCCAGCGTGGCAGGCAGCGTGGCCACCATCACCGGGCTCATCCTGGCCCCTTTCACCTTCGGGGCCTCCATCATAGTCACAGCGGTGGGGATCAGCGTGGCCACGGCCGGCAGCATCGCGTCGGCCACGGCCAACATCACCGACACGGTGCACTCCAACATGGACCGCAAAAAGGTGGAGAAGATGATCCAGGGCTACCAGGAGGAGATCAAAGACATCAGGGAGTGTCTGGAGTTTGTTCAGGTGAGGGCGGGGCGTGGGTTTTGTCACTAGAGAGGGGAAAAAACAGGTCTATTAAAACAAAAATTATTATGTTTAAAGATGGTTTCATGCTCTTACTGTAACTCAGTAACATCTGAGGGAGATTATGCGTTTCTAGTTAAAATGAGTGTTACAATCAGAATTAATCTGTGATATCAGGCGTTGCTGTTGTTGGAAACAAGGACTTTCCAGGCAGATGGTGGTATTTTTGTTATACCTCCTGGTTCTGTGTACATCTTCATTTGTCGGCGTTGTCACAGAACACAATGACCTCAGTCTGGACATCCTGGGTTGGACAGCACCACTGGACATGATGGCAGTTTTCTTCTATGCGTGATTATCTTGGAAGATAACGGGTGTTTCCTCTATGCTGCGTGGGAAGTCTCTGATGTTTCAGATTGAGTTTTCTGAGAAAAGAACACCACCAAAACCAATGTTTAGATAATCCTGTTGGAGGACATTTTAGAGATGATTCAACAGTTGATATGAAAACACAGCAATCTTATCACCCCCTGGTTTCAGATGTTTCCTGCCTCTTTCAGGGAGACGTGAACCTTTAAATTGTTTAATTACATTATTTTCCTACAAGTTTTACTCCATTGGTTTACATTAATGTGAAAGGTGGAGATCTGTTCCCAGAGGCAGCTCTGACCCTGATCTGCTGTCTCTGCTCTGCAGGAAGGTATGGACACCCTACAGGAGTGGGATTTTGAGAAGTACTCTCAGAGTGCTGCCAAAAAGGCCATGAACCACAACATCAAGCACGTGATGAAGGAGGGAGGCCGGGCGGGAAAGGCCCTGATGATCAACACCGACAAGCTCATCAGCACCGTGCAGGTTCTGGGCGCCGCGGGCGGCGCCGCCAAGGCCGCCCAGGCCATCAGCGTCACCACAGGCGTCATGTCCGCCCTCTTCTTGGCTCTGGACGTTTTCTTCCTCGCCAAGGACTCCCACGAGCTCCGAAAGGGCGCCAAAACCAAGTTTGCTGGCAAGATCAGAGAGGTGTGCAAAGACCTCCAGGACGGCCTCCTGGAGCTGAACAAGGTGAAGGCGCAGCTGCAGAAGACCATGGACGGCATCGAGGTGGAGGAGTACGAGGAGATCGAGGAGGTGGAGGTTGAGGTGGACGACGATTTGGAGTCTGACCCAAAGAAGCTGGCTGAGCTGGAGCAGGAGCTGGACCTCCTGGAGGAGAAGCTGGACAAGAAGGAGGAGGTGGAGCCACAGAAGAAAAAAGAGACGGAGAAGGGACTTTTCAAACTGAAGAAGGACAAAAAGGAGGAGAAGAGCACGAAGGAGAAAGGAGAGCAGGAGGAAAAGAAGGAGAAACAGGAGAAGACGGAAACCAAAGCAGAGGAAGGAAGGAAGCTACAGAAGATTCCCGACGAGGAGCAGAAGCAGAAAAATGACACGAGTAACAAAAGCAGCAAAGAGATTATAGCAGGAGAGTCTCAGAAAGGAACCAAGAGAGAGAAAGAAAGTGAGAACCGTCTGACGGCTGAAAAAGACAAGAAACAAGAGAGTAAGCACGAAAAGGCCAAAGAAGACTCTGGAGCAAAGAGAACGGCTGTCTGGAAGGAGAAGGAGAGCAATAAGAAGGAGAAGGAAGAAGCTCAGAGCAGATCAGGAGATTCAAAACAGGATGACCGGAGTTCAAAATCCAAGGCAGCGTGGGAGAAGAAGGAAAGCGAGAGGAAAAGAAGCAGCCGGGAGGAGGGAGGGGGGATGAAGATGGAGAGGAAACAAGAGCAGGGGGTGGAAGGTGAGCGTACGAGGAGGCACAGCAGCAGCAGGAGCAGCAAAGATGGAGAGAGAGGAGACAGAAATAAAGCGAGGGAGCCAGATGAGGAAAGGAAGAGCCGCCACAAAGACAGAGGGGACAGGTCGGAGAGCTGGGGGAGAAAAGGAGAGCAGGAGAGGGGAGTAAAAGACTGGAGAGCAGAAATGGTGAGGAGCAGAGAGGAGAAACAAGGAAGCAAGGGGACAGACAGCGAGCATCAAGGAAGCACAAGGAGGAAAAAGGAGTCCCACCGGGGTCACGAGGAGGCGGCGAGGAGGGAGACGGACAGGGAATCGGAGAGGAGTCACCACAGGAGGGTCCACGAGGAGCACAGGGAGAGGGAAGGGGGGAGACACGGCAGCAGGGTGGAGAGCGCCAGGAGGGTGTTTGAGACAGCAGGAGGTGAGGAGGAGGAGAGGCCCGGGAGGAGAGGCAGCGACAGGGAGCACCGGCCCAGCCGGCGAGGATCCCGCCTCCAGTCAGACGCGCTGCGGGAGGAGGGCCTGAACATTTAGCCCGCTCCCCGGGAGGAGGCGCCTTCAGCAGGGCCCGCCAGGCCCGACGGACTCCCCCGGGGAGCACCAGGTTTGGCAACAAACGCTCTGCTCACTGATGTTTTTAGCCATCCGGTAGAGCTCATAATGGGAGACATTTACACCCAAATATCTGCCGACATGTTGAAAACCATCTCAGTTTACGATCCACTGGCCCGGTTCATCTTCTCTGAGGAGGTTTATCTGAACACACAGAGCTCCTTATGAGGGGAGGAGCCCAAATACCCCCAATAATACAGCTCGTTAGGTCCATCCATCACAGAAAAGGCTGGGACGTAGTAAAATGAACACAAAAGTGCAACAGATAATAAGTCTTTCACATTGTTTAATCCAAAGATTTTTAGCTTTTTTTTCTCATTATTTATTTAAATTGGGTTAATTAATTTTTTTATAGTTATCATTAAACTATCTCAAAACTCTTGCTTTTCCTAAAAGAGTAAACGTAAAAAATCAGACGTAGGTTTCCAGGACTGTGCTGTATGAATTTGAAATAAATACTAAATATGATTGTCACCGTCACTAGTAGATTAAGGAGTTCCTAAAGCTGTTTATTCTTTTTTTTTAAAACAGTAATTGTTATGATTACTTTTTGCCAAAAAGCTGCCAAAAACTACAGTTTTATTTTCTGTGGAGTGCAGTTGACGAAATTCTAAACATAATGATGATTTTCATATTTTTACAGGCTCCTGCCTTTAACCTCCATGTCTAAAAGCTCAGGCCGGGCCCCTGAAACGTGTCAGTCTGTTACTGTGCTGGGGTTTCAACGGGCCTTTCTTTCTGGAAGCATGTTCTTGTTTTTCTTTGAAGCGGTCCGTTTGAAGGGGCTGTTTTATTTCTGCGTCGTGGTGCTGCCCGTCGGGACGTCCTCCAGTCGCACTTTAACCGCCGTCCCACGTCTGACGGGCAGCTTTTGTCTCGTCACTTCTGGTGTTTCTGATGCAGAATAATCAGATTTTTGTTTGTGTTTTTGTGTTTTTTAAATAGGTGAACACTTATTTTCTACGGTGCTGGTTTTTTACCGAACAAATAAATTATTGAGAGTAAACAAAAACGTCTGGTTTAATGTCTATCCTCACCCACGGCTTGAAAGTATACATGATGTTGTATGTTAATGAACACCAAACTCTAAATAAAAAGCTGTGTTTTGGACTTATTTTCTTTAACCCTTAACCCCTACAGACCTCTGGGGGGCGGCAGGAGGTCATATAGCATGAATAATGGTGGTAATAACGATGATGAAAATGTGTTATTCATCCCTCTTTGAGTGTGTGAGGACCTCGATTCTCTTTTAAACATACTGTGAAACTTTTTAGTCGAACGTAAAAAGGTAAAACACCCTCTAATATATTAACACTGTAATAAGCTGATTACTTAAAGCACATTGAGCATCACTGAAGATCCAACTTAACATGAGCTAAAACCAGTCGGAGTTTTACTGACTCACAGAAACTTGTTTTTTTCTGGTTATGAACTCCGAGTAAAAAAATTTTCTGACACGTTTGAGATACTTTATTAGAAAGATTAAGGTGTTTGATGTCTTGATGTCTTCAAGCCAAAACATGGAAAACAAGAACCTGGTGAATAGATTTGAGTACAGTCAGATGAGGGAGATCTCGTGCATGTGTGATCTTTTAGGGAAAATGTTTCCACGGGACATTAAGACAACCGACTGTGAAGGCTGTTTGTTTTCTTTCTTACGTCAAAGTAACCAGAAGAGCTCAAATAAAACTCCTTTCTTTTACCTGGAGCTGTATTTGCTTAAGGGGAAGCTGATTTGAATCCTTTCAATCTGAGCGCAGAGAGGTTTGGGCGAGTTTGTCGCCTGTGCTGCTGAACATGGAACAGTGTGTGTGTGAGGTTCTTTACAAGGGTTCAATAAAAAAGTTTGGTCAGGCAAAATGGCCTCGGGCTGAGAGGCTGCGTGCTTTCATACCTGATCGGGTCACAGCGCATGACCGGCATCGGGTTAAAAGGAAAGCGAGTGAGAAATGTTTTCCGTCATGTTTATGGTTTGTGCACTGCTGATTCATATCTGGGACGGCCGCAGATAGCGTGCGTCACAACAGAAAGGCAGAAAAGCCGAGTTTTATTCAGCTCGTCTGCAAAAGTGACTGATTTCAAACCGCAAACTGAACCACATCACAGCTTATCGAATCCCTCACTTTTTCAAGCACCTGTTTCCACAAAATCACCCAAAAACCACCAGATCTAGTGAGATGACTTGAAGTGTCTGTTTGTGGTGCGTGTAGAGAAGAAAAGTCTGCTTTTGTTGTGACAGGGAAACCCACAAAAGTCATTATGCAAATTTAAGTGTAGAGGCAAATATCAGAGGAATGAAGATGCAAAATGCACCGACTGTAAACTGACAAGGAAACACAGCCATGCCAAAATGCGTCAATAACCCACTGGATCATTGTTCCCTAATCATACAACTGTTTGAATTCAAATACAGAGCCAGCACAGGCTCAGAAAGCAGCCATTCAGGCCCCACCGCTGGTTTATCAAAGTCCAGGCTGTTTTTTTCTCAGCAGGTTCCAGACTTTTTTTTAAAAAAAAGAAAGAAATGGAGCCTAGTATCTGGATAAACCGGGTTAGATCTGTGATGTGATGGAAGAACTGAACCCTGTTGTGCAGTCGGTGGTTTCACCGTCCACGTCTCCGTGCCAAAAAGTGAGAATGGCAACCAGGAATGTCTTCGGTGGGAAGGTTCATAGTTTTCTGTGTTTGCTCTGCTGATCTTTATGGAAACAAATGACTGCCCGGGCACGGCTTATTTAAACTGTGTCAAAGGACTCGGACCCGAGGGCTTCAGGGCCCATGATAACATGTTCTACAATCTTTACTTAAGGTTTTACAATTTCAGGAAATGTAAATAAATCCCAACTGAATCAATGATGTATTTAGTCCTGAGACTCACTGGTGAGGCCGAACTTCTTTGGACGGAAGAATGTAAAGCGTTTCCAGATTTTTTTCAGCCGAATATGTTTGTGTTTTAGTGTTTTAGGTACAAAATGAGGAACGGTCAATGTGAGCACCCTCCTGATGAATGAGCTTCATGTTTCTGGCGTCTGCTTTCAGCCGCTGAACGCATGTGGAAGTGTCTGCGCACCCAACCGAAAAGCTCCCGTGGAAGTCAGAAAAGAGGATCCGGGTAGATCAACACTCAAAGCCACGAAACGTTAGATGTGTCAAAACTCTGAGTGTGACAGTGGTCCACTCGGACCGGGGGACCAACCTCAGCCAAGAAAACTCATGGCGGTGACTTATTTTCCCGGTAGCACATCCTTCATTACATTTAAAAAAACAAAAACAAACAATAGCTCAAGTGGGAGCTTTCTCGTGAGCTCTGGTTTCTGGAGGGCCGTGCATTGATTCCCCATTGGTGCTGAGTTTCCCCTGCTGACAGGGAAGCAAACGTCCTTTATTAAACAATGCCAGGAATAACAAAAGATGCCAGAAACCCGGTGTGGGTGACAGAGACAGGTTCTTTTGTTCTCTTGAAATTAAAAAAAAAAAATTAGTAGATAAAAACTGGTTTCCGATCAGGACGTGTGTGTTGATTTCATGCCATTTCCTGCTCACTTGGTCTGTGCTGTGCTTTGGTTTCACGGCGTTCTCTCTGTGAGAACGTCGCGGCTCGGAGGGCCAACCCAGAGACGACGTCTGGGAAGTCTGCTCGGCTCGGGCCGTCCCCGAGAGGAATGCTGGATCATGATGTGCCTCAGCCGACACCTCCCACCAATCAATCACATTCCTGATGCAGCACGTCAATAACTCTTTTTCTTGACAGTTTTGTCAATTCAGCTTTCAGAGCACATCTTCCTACCACAACATCTTTGTCTCTTGTCTTTGCTGAGCTTTAAAATGCCTGAAAACTGAGTCGTATTCAAAGAAAGGGGTTCACTCTCTCTATGCAGTTTAATCCAAAAGGTTTTCCTTTCAGCTCATTGTTACAAAACGTTTGGCTTTGGAAGGACCTCAATTAGCCTGTTTGCTGATACTAACCTTGCGTAACCTCTTGGAAAAAGTGTTTCCTAGTGAAAAAAACAACTGAGAGGTATTTCGACCCCCCCCCCCCTCCCCCCCCCCCCCAGCAGTGACTGGCCAAAACATCTCTGTTGATACAAACACAAAAGACGCACACGCCCATCAGCCACCGGTGAGTCAGACAGGTGAGAGAGGAGGCCCCGCCCCTCCCAGGATGCTGGTCCTGCATCACTGCCGTGCATGGGAACTGATATAACCCCCCACTCCTCTCCCCCCCGGCAGAGACCAGATCCTCAGAGGAGCCCAGACGGCTGGACTTCAACACATTCTCTTCTTCCTGAAACTCAGCTGAAGCCCCGCAGCAGCAGGTGAGTCTCTGGACGCTTCACCTGGACAGCTCAGAGGTCCCGCTCTGCTCACGCTTTTTGTTGGATGGACGCTTTTTGGTTGAATTTAGAAAGCTTGAATATGAACACAAAACTGTAGTCTGAAGGTTTTTATACAATGGTTTAGATGAAAAATATTCAATTTGACTGGTTTTTGTTCAGTTTAATATGTTAAATAGGGGAACTACTCAACCCAATGTGTTTTTTAAGAGAATTTTTTATTTAAAAAATGTATATTTTTAACTAAGGAAGCCCACATTAGTGCAAAGTGTCAGAGATTTCCCATTTTTAACCTTTCGTAAACAGCTTAGCCACCCTGTTTAATTCTTATTCATTCTTTCTGTGTAAATGTGTGTTATCCCAACAGCAATGGAGCAAGTTTGGATCCTTCTGCTCAGCTCAGCGATGCTCTTCATGGCTCCGGGTGTCCAGGCACAGGTTGGTACACACCTAACCGGTCGCCACATGCCACTGTGACCTTTGGACTGCGAAATATGGAGCGCCTTTTATTTACCAGCCCCATTTTACATTTTATCTTTCCTCAAATAGAGGCTGAAGTATTGATTCCCCTCCGGGCTATTAGCATTTAGAAGAGGAAATACTCGTGTTTTATGGAACTAAACTGAAAAAAACTATTCTTATGGGGAATCGTGTTCTTATGTTTTTCACGACTAATCGCTGAGTTTTGAACGTTTTCGTGAGGAAACTTGAATAATTTTTATCTGATGCTGATTTTTAAATGGTAGAAAGTTGTGCTAATTGCAATGCAGAAAATGAGTAAAGGCTGTTTTTCTTTGTTCCTGACTGATTTTAATAAATGCTTTCAAATGAGCTGGGTGCTGTTTTGCTGCCTTCCTCGAGGCCTTAATTTATCACGTAAGAGCCACACCCTTCCCATTTGCTGGATAACACAGTTTCAGTTTAGCGTGTTTTTACCCACTAAGATGCAAAAATGAGTTTTAAAAAGCACCTTTCATGGCCTTCCAATGGTTTCATCTTGGTCAAGTTGCTTTGGAAAAAACTAACTTATTTCAAATCATTAGGGCAAAAAGAACAAGATTTTACCTCAAAGGTTTCACTGGAAACTTCCACACAAATTGTGCAGACAAAAGCAATTGATTTAGTCAGAAATATTGGAATAAAGCTATAAAGATGTTGTCCGGTTGTAAGTGATGGTTTTGTGGGGGCTTCAAAGTAACCAGTATTAACCTGAGTAGTAATTCATTTACAGCGTTTCAGGTGTCATTTGAACACAACCAGCTATAAAAACCGAACACATCCTCTTGTTCGGGTTCCAGCCGAAAACTGGAAACCATCCCAAACCCCTCTTGAGCCCTCACTTTTAAAACTAACATCACGGAAAGCGAACCCGGGATATGAGGCTGAGTGACTTTTGGTGTGTTTGTTGGTCTTTGTGCAGCAGGTGAGCGTGAACAGGACGGGCTGTGGGCTCGCTAAGCTGTGCCTGGAGACACCGGATGACTGCGACCCCTCCGGGAACAGCAGCTGTCTGTTTGGATCCGTGGCGGCGAGCCCCCACATGCCCCCCAACGGGGTCAACTTGTCCTTTGAACTCAGCGGACAGTCGTCCGGCTACGTCGCGCTGGGCCTCACCACCAACGCAACCGTGGTACGCACAACCCCCCCCCCCCCCCCCCCCCCCCCCGAAAAGCCGCACAGTTTTAGATTGAGCTGAAATTAACTGATTAAACTCAGAGTTGGATGTTTTTTTAATATCTCCACCAAAATGGTGTTTTTTGGCTGGAATCTTGTCTTTATGACGACCAGATATTTGACTATTAAATAACTTATTTTTATATAACTAAACTACATATAACTAAACCAGTTTAAACCATGATGGTAGGAATAAAAAACTAGATAAATAAATACAAAAAGATAAATAATAAATACATAAATAAACTGCTTAAGCATAAGAGTCAGGAAATCCATCTTTTTCTTTTTGCCAAAAATCAATTAGCTCAGGTGTTTTTAACAGGATAAGGTGACTTCAGCCGAGTTCCTTCGGCCCCTTTTGCTCCATCATTCACGTTGGACTTCACTAACAATGGGGGATTAGGTGAGGCCGCTCTGATGGACGTCCTCAGGGTGACCAAACCAGATTGGCTCGGTTATCCAGAGGGTCAATGTTTAGCTGCGCCCAGTCAATCATCCACAGCGTCCCGCTGCTTTGCCACAGACGTAAATATTTGCATCCCATGTCAGAGAAGCTTTATGATCCTCCAGTTTAATCATTAATGCTAAACCAGCATCTCTTTTTTTTTATTACTGCACCGGAGAAAAAAAAGGGCCAATTTGTGAATTGAGTTTCACAAAATGATCTCAAATATCAAATTTGTGAGTGTGTGTGTGTGTGTTTGTATAGAAAATGAATAGATGCCTTTGTTCTCATGCAGACTTTAAGTGGCAGAGAATAAAAACTCCTTTTGTAAATAAATTTTCAGCCACTTGCTGCGTCAAAGAAAACTTTTTACAGTAACATAAAAAAAAACAAAGGTGCAGCATGAGGACAGAAATTTATTTCCACTGAAGAGCAGAAATAGCTGCCTGAGCGGCTCAACTGGAAATTAAATCTCGAGACTTTTGCTAAATGTTTTTTTTGGCTCGTGATGACAACAAAAAAATGTGGGGTTTTTTTCTATCCTGTTCAAATTATGTGCAAAGCAAATGCTAAAAGCTGCTGAACCAGAATCCTAAAGCTACAGAAAGTGACACGCGAAGCTTCGAAGAAGAAAATAACGCGTCAGGGGAAAAAAAAGGAAGTCACGCAGGGCTGTGCGGACTCATGGTCAGTGTGGAGGAGCCGCTCTGTGATGCTGAACTCTCTGTCCGCAGGGCTCCACCAGGCTCTTCATCTGTGCACAGAGAAACGGAAGCTTCTTCTTCACCACCATGAGCAGAAACAACACCAGCGAAATGCTGACAGCGGAGAACACGGTGAGCCGCCCGGCCCGGTGGAGCCGCTCAGAGACGGCCTCCACTCTAATCCACCGCCCGCCCCGCAGTGGGCCTGCTCTGGACCCCTGACCCCTGACCCCTGACCCCTGATGCTCTGTGCTCTCTCTGGTCCGTCAGACTGCCGTGGACGGGCAAGGCGCCCTGAGAGGGGACGTGATCCGCTGCCTGTTCACCGTGGGCGGTTTGAACGCCACCGCCCTGAGGAGCTCCCACAGCACCACCTTCTCCGTCCTCCTGGGACGCGGAAACATAACTGACGGTCAGATTTCGGCGCTGCTTTTTCCCAGTTTTGCCGCCGTTTTTACGTTACGATGGCAGAAATGCGATAAAACGTCAGAAAAAGTTCCCGTTTTTAGCTTCATGTTTGTTCGTTTTTTAAACACCTGGAGCCTTGGCACAACACTGCTTTTAATCTGAAGGCTTTATCTCTCAGGCGTCGTCGGGCCCCTCGCGGTGGCCCTGAGGAGCGACCCCCTGGACCTCACCAACCCCGGCAGCAACATCAACACAACGCCCAAGCCGACCACCACGTCAGGGGCCGGGGGGGCCCCCCACGCCCACGGTGAGCATCCGTCTGCCATGTCTGGTGGTCGTTAAACTCTAAAATGAGCAATAAACGATTTCAAAAGAGCCATAAAGTGAACATCAGAGAGGGAAATGTTTCAGTGAATCAACAGACATGAACCCAGTTCAGCATCTGAGAATAAACTCACCTCTATCTGTCTTCACCTTCTTTTGGAGTTTCAAACTCTGCAAGTTTTGAGCGTACACACAGATGTAGAAGGCATAGATTAAAAAAAAAAACAGTTTATCCATCAATCAATATTAAATATAGATATACAAAATATACAAAATTACACACAACTGCTTCTATTAACAACAATGAACATCATCAAAATGTTAGTAACTGTGTTGTAACCGTGTGTTTTAGCTGCTCAGAAAGAAGGAACCATGCACACATTCACAGTCCACACGCACAACCCGGTAGCAAATATACAAACCATGAACTGGAGTTCTGTTTCCTTAATATTTTGAATTTATTCAACTAGAAATAAATAAATTTTAATAGACCAAAGTTGATCTCAAAGATGAATATTTAAACGAACATGGAATAAAACCAGTGAAAAATTATTTAAACTTGTAGGTTTGTATCATAAATGATATCTATGTGCCTCAAACAAAATGTTAGATGATAAAGAAATAAAAAAACAACAACACACAACTAGAATTTGGAAATATCCACACTTTGTTTCAGACATTTGAGGAGCTTTCCGTTTTCAGTCGTTTAACTAGATCTGATTAAAACACCAAAACATAAACAGAACTAAAACCAGCATGACCGGCATGAGCCACAGTTCCCAGAAAGTGAAGACACGGCAGCTCTGTTTCCGGTCGGGATGACTCTGAGGAGTCAAATGTAAAGTGTGAATCCCCTGTGGGTGATCTCTGATGAAGCCGTTCCTCTGGTGTCTCCCCTAACAGCCGTGCTGCTGCTGCTGGGGTTGCTGGCCCTGGGCCTCCTCCCCACCGTCTGAGTGGACCCGACCCGAGGCTGTGACCCGCCCGAGATGCTCCCGAGGCCGCTGTTTCTACACATCAGGGGAAAAACTGAGTGTCAAACTATTTATAGTCTCTCTTTTTTTTTATTGTACTTGATCAATTCGGGTTGTGCAGTGTGCTTGTGCGTCATAAATACTCCGGGCCGATGAGCTTCAGACCGAAAATGTAAGGTCTGCCTTTCCTATTTTGAGTTGACTGGGACTGGTTTGTGTACGGTTAGGCCTCCTCTGACCTGTGAACAGCTCGGAGGAGGATGTTTTTGTGTGTTTGGTGGTAAAACCACCCCCTCAGTTCCCGGCCCAGCCCGCAGAACCTGGCCATCTGGTAACTCCGAGGAGGGCGTGTCTTCACAGCTCCATGCTGATTTGATAAAAGCTAATCAAGTTTTTTTTTTTTTTTTAAATAACTTTTTTAAATCTCTTCCTGCTTCCATAACGTGGCAGAACAGACTATTCGCTGATTCACATTAAGGACCAGCAGTCTGAAATGATGCCGATTTCTATTCAAGCAGACCCAATTCTGTCCATTTATTTGAGCCAATTTGATTTTTGGATGAGAATGTCCGATTTCCAGATGTAAAAAAATTATTCTTGGAGACTGTAAGTGTCCAATG
>JABUIW010000217.1:463203-489390 GCA_013363375.1 Menidia beryllina
GGGGGGGGGGGGACGCCGCCGGCCTACGAGTCGTCGTCGCCGTTCACGCTGTCCGCCTCCTCTTCGTCTCCCTCCACGTGCTCCCCCTCTTCCTCCTCCTCCTCCTCTTCCTCCTCCCTCTCTTGGCTCTTCACCTTTAAAGACAAAAGCAGAGCGTCAGGCTGTTGTCGGGCTCGTCTCCGGGCGGGACGGCGGCGGCGCTTCGGGCGTCCTCAGATCTCACCTCCTCCTCCTCCAGCAGGTCGCCCTCCTCTTCCTCCTCCTCCTCGTCCGAGTCGTTCATGTCCTGGCTCTCCCTCTCCCGCTTCAGGCCCTCGTCCTTCTTGTTGCTGGAGTGTGGGGGCGACGTCACCTCTCCCGGCTCCGGTTTTACG
Organism: Menidia beryllina; assembly: GCA_013363375.1. Lineage (NCBI taxonomy): Eukaryota > Metazoa > Chordata > Actinopteri > Atheriniformes > Atherinopsidae > Menidia > Menidia beryllina. Next base: position 463,578 of record JABUIW010000217.1, read on the forward strand.
CTCTTAGCTGCGGGCAAAAGGAGCGCCGGCGGTCAGCCCCCGACCCGCCGGACCAACGGGGGGGGGCGCTCCCGCAGCGCCAGGCGGCCTCTTACCAGACTTCTTGCTGTGGTCCTTCTCCATGCGCTCCAGGCTGTCCAGCAGGTCGTCCACTTTGTTTTTGATCTGGCTCAGCTCCCGCTTGATGGTCTGCAGCTCGTCCACTCTCACTGCACGGACACACGGGGGGGGGTCAGACACTGAAACGCATCAGCCTCAGTACAACCGAAACAACCGGCCTCTGAACCGGTTTCTCAGAGGAGACTAAGGAACTTTTCCTTTCAGACATTTACGAGGAAGCAAAAAAATAATAATTCAAATGAAACTTAGAGTCAAATTAGCCCGTTTTAGTAAAACCTGGTTAATAAACAGAATTCTGTTTAGAGCTTTGTGCTCTGGCTGGTGGGTGAAAGCGGGGAGATTTTCCTGGTTTAATCAATTTGTCGGGTTTTGTCTGTAAACAAAAGAGTCGGTTCAGTTTTACTAATAAAATCTGAATGAAGTTTGTGAATAATGAAAGTCTGAAAGTAAAGACTAAAGTGACTTTTGACAAGTTTTTTGTCCTCTAAGTAAAATGTATTTATGACTCATTGAATGTTTAGTGTTTACTTAGTGTATTTTTTTATGATCATTGAGTCTCTGAGGAGGATGAAATGAGAATGAAGCTCTCTACGGGGGGGGGGCCGACACCCACTTGCTCTGGACGATGAGGTCCTCTGGCTGCTCTTGGAGGACGAGGAGAAGCTGCTTTTGGTGCGCCGGCTGCTGCCTCCGCTCAGGCTGACCCGCGGGCGCTTGGACGGGATGACGGCCCGCGACAGGGGGGGGGGGGGGGGGGGGGCGGGGGGGGGGGCGGGGGGGGGGGGGGGGGGGGGGGGGGGCGTGGCTGGAGCCGGTAGAAACTCCCCACTCACCTGTCGTAGTAATCCCTCTGGAAGTCGTAGTCGAGGTCGAAGGAGGAGCTGCTAAACGGAAAAAGATCAAAGGAGAGAGCGGCTGTGAGGAAACATGGCGTCCACAGGGATCGGCGGCGGCCTGGGGGGGGGGGGCACTGACCTGTACATGTCGCCCGCTGAGCGCTTGGTGGTTTTGGAGCGGTGCGGTTTGGGTTCTCCGGCCAGGTTGATGTCTGGGGAGCAACATGGCGGTCAGAGAGGGGGGCCAGCGGCGTCCGGGCCGAGATCAGACACGACGTTCACACTAACGGAGACCCCCCCCCCTCCGCCCAGGAGGCCCCTCCACCGAACACGCTACATGAACCAAATCAGTCAGGACTGCTCTGAAACCGTCGGCGGCAGAAGAACATTGAAAACCTCTTTGTTTGTTTGTTTTTGTTTGTTTGAAAACGACCCGCCGCAGATGCTCTGCGTGTGGCTGTGAGAGCTGCTGCTTTGATGGATGCTGTGGTGGAGCTCGGACGGAGGTGACGGTGCGAGAGTGTGACTCCTCACCCAGCACTTGTCCCACGATCATCCGGCCGTCCTCGCTGGCCACGGCCGTGCGGGCGTTGCGCTCGTTGGCGTACTGGACGAAGGCGTAGCCCTTGTGGACCGAGCAGCCCACGATCTTGCCGTACTTGGAGAAGATGGCCTCCACGTCCGCCTTGGTGACCAGCAGGGTGTTGAGGTTCCCGATGAAGACCCGGGAGTTCAGGGAGCGCGGGTCGGTTTTGTTGGTGACGTTGCTGCTGGCCATCAGGCTGGCGGTGGTGGGCGAGCGGCTGGCGGGGACACACACACACATACACACACACATTCAGGATTTAGAGACATAGATGAGCCTGCGTGACCTGCAGAGGAGGAGAGACTGTCCCTGCAGGATTTGCACAGCCGAGTCGGATCGAACTGGCCTCTCCAAGACTGATGAGGTCAATCAGGAGTGTGGAAGCGGGGGAACAGCTCAGACCTGCTGGACAGCGGCCCCTCGAGGAGTTCGAGACACCTGCTCTCGATGGCTGTGCGTCCAGAGGCCTTTAGTCGGCTCAATCATTCACCAGCGGGCGATTAAAGCTCTCAGCTGAACTCAAAAATGTCCCTCAAACAACCAGGTGTGACATTTTCCGCCTCCTTCCCTCAGACGAGTTCACTATCAGGTTCTGCTTTTGCAGCAGGATGCCGGCGGCGTGAAATAAAAAGGGGAAATCATGCAAATACAGCAGCGTTAACATTAGCAGAAATGGGTTTTTGATTAACAAAAACAAAATAAAAACCGGAACACATCCTCGCACCGGTATTCCCTCAACACTTCCTCTGACCCACACAGATCTGACAGGTTACCCTCCTGACAACCGTCTGCAGTTTGGGGGGGGGGGGGAGTTGCTCAGGGTTTGAGGACCCGTCCACCCTCACTTGGTTGGTGACGTCGCTACTCTAGCTACTCTGAAAGGCGACGCTAAACGAGAGGCAAATTTCCCTTTTCATTGAGCCCTCATCGGTAAACTGAATCCCCCCCCCCCCCGAGACCAACGACAGGTTAGAAATCCTCTCCTTCACAAGGAAGAGCCTTGTGTTACTATGGAGACGTGGACATGTGGGAAAACAGCAGAGGCATCAACAGTAACACCCCCCCACGGAGCTGACGGGGGGGTTAAACATTCATCACTCACTCCATCGCGTCTGTGTGCAGGGCTGTCGTCGGAGGTTTGACCCTGGGGGCTGGGCTCAGTGTGGGCTGGTGTCCTGACCTTCGCCCCTCTCGATTTATACTGAGGTGACAGAAAACACACCTCAGTCAAGCTGGGCAGGGTTATCTCCATCCAAGTCTTACCTGGCTGGGGTGTGTGCAGGAGTCAGTGACGAGGCGGGGCTACGGCGGCGCGGCGCCCCCCCCCCCCTCAGAGAGGCTAAAACTAGACACTAGTGCATGTTTGAACCCAGAAACTTCACACCACGGGTCAGCCTTTATGACGCAGGTGGGATGAGACTGCCACGATGTGATGTACGCACAAGCCTCTGACCGACAGTTCTCACACACACAGCACCCATCAAAAGCGTTTCTTTGTTCACGTTTGGAACAAACGGAAAGCAATCACAGATCAGTGGCTCCACAGGTTAAAGGAGCCGTGTCAGATTTCTCAGAGGGAGTTTTTCCGCTACGCACTCCTCCGCCAGTCGTTTTATTTATGTGTTCATTTTTTTATTAATTCTCCACGATTGAAGCTCGTGTCACTTTCTGCCTTTAATCATTTTGGAAATAGCTTCCTGCAAAGTAAGAGATGGTTCAGTAGCAACACTGACTGATATGAGCCACTTGGGTTGGTGTTTAACTCAGTGCTGCCAGGTCTGCTTTTTTTTTTTTTTTTTAATGATCTTTAGCCCCTTTTTCTTTAAACACCCCAAAAGGTCAACAGGTACAGATTGGAGTTTCATGGATTTATACACATTTGTTAATTCAATCCGTCTGAAATAGCATCAATGCCAATTCGTCCTCCTGTATAGCAGAACCCCCCTCGTCTTCTTTGCCCCCGTTAGACAGCTACGGCACTAAAGGATGGATTTTACAGTTCAAATACAAAGAGAAAGACATGAGAAATGCATAAAATATTGGATTAAAAGACTTAGGCGAGATGCACATTTATACAGTGATGAATGTAAAAACAACATTGCTGACATTAATGAGGATTACAGGAAGGATGATTTGAATAGGTTCAATCTTTTCAGGACAATTCAAATTTGTAGGCATTTTCTCCAGCTAGAATAACTAAAAAGATTAAAGCAGCAATTTCATTCAAATTCACAGTCAGTCTGAGGAATATTGTATCTTTATTACTGCCTGAGAATCAAGGATGCTAGGTTTTAGAGCACCAATTGGTGGTTTATATAACAGGACCTGGCAACACTGGCTTAAATAAATTATTTTTTATTTAATGTGAACGTCATTGTCCTCACAGACACCGTGAAAGCATTTAGTCCCTCTGGCCACCCTCCCTCCGTTTTCTCAAGAGTGAGAGGTTTTTCAGATGTAAACAACAGTCCAGGCATTTTATGTACATGTTTAAATCACGGGTTAGCCTAAAAGCTAGCAGGAGGGCCTGAAACGGATCAGGCCACAAGCGGGGCTCATGGGGGTGAACTGCGGCCTTCAGAGCAGTGGACGCACGCCATTTGAATTGGATACACATTAAAGCAGTCGTAAACTTTATTACAAAATTGTTTAATCAAATGTGTATTGTGACGTTTTGAAACAAAGCCAAGGCCGCTGGCCGTCCAGAGCACCCAAAATCAGAAAAAGAGCCAAAAAATAAAAATAAAAAATTCACTCATCATGCGTGGGAAAAGGCAAAAACGAGGGGAAACTCCACAAAAAAAAGCTGACCGAGCCATGAAAAGCAGTCTTTGTTTCCTTATGTGGTTATTAGTGAAAATTACCTAAACCATCCACAACACCCGCCTGGAGAGCGACAGCGCCACCGCCAGGCTTCAGTGTGAACCACAGGCCCGGGGGCTCAAAGCCGGCTAGCATGGCTAACGTTAGCCAACCAACTACTGGAAAGCATGAAAAAATACACGGCAATCTGACCAGTTCTTGTGCTTGCAAAAACCAAAACTTGCAAAATTCAGATAGATACGCAGCCGATAATCAGTAATCAATCATGGATCGGAGAGGATGCTGCGGCTAGCAGAGCAACTGAGCCTCTGACGCCATTAGCTAGCGCTAAGAGCGTGCCAAAAAAAACAAATCAGTCCCGTCAAGGAAAAATCTTCCGAGTAAAAGCTAGAAAAATTCAAACTAGACAAAACTTGCAAAAACAGGAGAAACAGTAGCTAATTAGCATCCAAAGCGTCGTCTATAAAAACAACAAGCACCATTCATGTCTTTGAGCATTTCCACGTTAGCTAAGCTAGCTACCCCGCTAGCCAGCACATTACGTCCAAAAAGCATCGTAGAAAAAAAATCCAAAAAGAAAAGAAAAAGGAAGGAAAAATGAAAAATGTCTGGGGACAAAATACTCACCACGACCTTTACGAGCAAAATGCCTTGCTTTCGGTAAAATCTGTCAAATTACTTAGGTCGTCCTTTTGGTGCACAATCGAGCTTTCTTCTAGCAAACGAGCTAACATTCACGGGCGATGGCACGACTGCGGGTGGTGTTGGTTTTGAACCACAGAGCAGTCCGAGATGGGCGGAGTTTGGAACACAGCTGTTACGTGCAACAACGCCCCACCGGTGCAAACTGGTAACCACAACGAACACAATAAATGTCGTTAGATTTCATGACGCTTTGCATCCAACATGAGAAAAAAATCTCTTTATGCGTCAATCTTTTTTTCTTTTTATACTACGCTACACAAAAATCTAATTGGATGTTTATCCATCCTTATTAAACTGCAAACAGTAATGAGTTGTTAGCCAGGGTTATTGATTTCTCTGTAGCTTCATAGCTGTACCCTTCTCAGTGTGTGATGTTGTTGTTACGGTAGTCAAATGTTTATCATTTGAAGCAAACGATCTCCATTGTGATGCCCGGGGAGTCTACAGGGGGATTTTTTTAACTCTTGGGGAATCTCTTGCATATTAGGATGAACTACAAATCCTAACTCTAAATTTCTATCTACTCAGATTGTGGAAAAGTACTGTCGTAAATACAGAAAATCATATATATTTAGTCATAGTTCTGAATGTGGGGCCAAAAAGAATATAACGTAAGTAAGTGTGTTGTCATGATCCACATCTTAAAAAACTGTTTAATTGGTCGATAATCTTAGAATCTGTAACAATCTAGATACTTTAGACGTTTATTATATAGAAATTATGGATGGCCAGCATATTTAAGTGCAATATTCAAGAACAACCAAACTCACTCCTTCTCAGGTTAAGCAGAAGTACAGATGTACTTTTCTGTGTCCTGGGGGGTATTTGATGTCATATTGGACTCCATACCCGGTGTCAAATGATAGAAAAACATCAAGTTTTGATGATATTATGAGATGGTCACTTGGGATGCAGAGTCAGAGCAAATCAAATTTCGGGCACTTTTAGGAGATGTTAAATAAAATAATTATAGATCTATGTGGTGCTTCGGCATCTCATGGCATTAAATTGTTTTGAAGCTGTTTGAGGAATCCCACATTCTCTAGTTTTTATGTATGTTATTTGGTATTCCATGTATGGATATACATCTTTAGATATGTCTGTAATAAATGTATTTTGAATGAAACTCAATTGATCCTGTGAACTCGTCGCCAAAGCCAACCAGGAGATGGCGGCCTTGGAGTAATAAATGTGGAGGACAGCTGAAGCTGAAGCTCCTCTGAAGCTGAGGGATCTGGCAGAGGCTACAGTGCTGAAGTCTTTTAATTGGAGGAGAGGTTCACGAAAAGCCGAACAACAGCCAAGCGCTTCTTTGGAGAAAAGAGGGAAAACAACTCAAAACAAGGCATAAAAACACATCATAGGAGCGTTATTACCACATCTCTGTCTCAGTGGACTCACATAAGAGGCTGGCAGAGTTAAGATGTCGGACAGAGGAGCTGCTGGCGTTACCCAATCAGGACATCTGAAGTCAAATAAATAAAACTAAATGCTGTTTGTTAAAGAAATGTGTTCACAGAAAGGACCCTATAAGAATGACATGAATCTGTGTAAGAAAAGCAAAGGAAGTCAGCCTCTCATGGCTGGGGGACGCTCGATGAGGACATCCAGTGTGCTGATGGGGAACAACAGGAGTTCCTCACAACACTCCGGTCAGATAAAAGTCAGGCCTGTACCTGGAGGTGGTGGTTCGGACGAAACACGGTTCAGACAAGTTGTCGGTGTTATGAATTATGCTGATTTGTTATGTTTTTCCAATCGTTTTAGCTAAATTCAAGTTAGATGGCACCTGTGCAAGGACATCTTCTTCTCCAAACTAAGATTTTTAAAATCCATAATTCCCCCTTGAGACCTTTTTGGGAGGATTTTCAGAGAAATGGAGGGTGAAGTTGAAAATATCAGAAGTAGTTTGTAATTTTGGCAAACATCAAGAAGTTATTTTACAAGATCTAATATCAGTTCAATTTTCTGACCACATGAACGTTTTATTCTTAATTTGATGTTCTACCTGCCCTCTTGTAAACCATATTTTGACTTTTCATATATTCATTTTGCAACCGCTTAGTGGGCCCCATTCTGCAGGCAATGACGTCAAAACCACTTTACAGCCTTCATGAAATACAAAACCTTCTATATCAAAAAGTCTCAAAAGATCTTATAAATCTAGGGGAAAAAAATATGTTCAGTAAGTTCTAACATCAACACATAATTCCCAGTGACATCTTTTGCTTTCGCTTCATTAAGTGGGATGAAAATGGTCCGCAGATCCTTGAAGGAGGTGTGTTTTGTTTCAGAATTAAGCTTCATGTGACCCCTTGCTTAAATTCTCATTTTCCTATTTCAGAGTAAAGGGGACTGCAAACAAAACAGAATGATACCAGCTGTTTTCTGTATCTAGTTAACAGTGAAAACCCCCCTATGTCCCAATTTTCACGGAGAATATGTTCTTTTGTGAATTGTTTTTGCCCATCTGGTTTTGTTTAGAGCATTGTCCCAGAGGGCTTGTTTATAGCTCTGTGCATCATCTCAGGAATCAGAAATCTAACTCTGACGTGCCTTTTTTACCGTCTTGTACACAGATGAAACGTTTCTGTGCTTGTTTGCCTCCTTTGTGTGTTTCTGACAGGCTCAGCAGTGCACGGGCCAGATGTGTGACAGGCTGTTGGACGTTGATGTGACTGATACAAATGTGGGAGCAACAAGGAGGCTCTTCACCTTCTCCATGTCACAGCGGGTAGTGATTTGAAGTTAATGTGCACCATTAATTTTCACCCCAGAATAAATTGTGCAGACCTTAAAAACGATGCAGATACTGGAAACTGCACAGACCAGAAACCAGAATATGGTCAGTGTGAGGTCAGTGCCGAGCACCTCAAACCTAAAGAGCTGAAATTATAGGGAACCCACTGGAAATAAAAATACCAGAAAGTGAAGAGATGCCATGTGGACCTATGAGCCCTGTCAGCTATCAGTTATCATATAGGAATAGTGGTTAACCGTACTGGGAGGAAACAACCATAATATATCTCATGTTTGTTTGGCAGATGCATTAGTCTAAAGTGCCTTTTACTCAAATGATCAGGATACATGGAAGAATACAGTTTGGACTTTCGTATCTTAAATAAGATTCCTGTGATCTGTTGTGACTGTTTATTTGAAATAATCATTAAACATTATTACTCTTTTTCTGGCAAAATAAGAATCACCATCCAGGATTTTTCTGTCAAATCTGATTGAACTGTGAATTGTGATGTCAGACCTCACATTATGAAGGTTATTTATCAGCTTTCTGGAAACTCTTGCTTAGTCTACTCTAACTCTGTCTTTGCCAGCCTCACTCGGTATTCTGCGTGTCGCCCCAAAGAGATCCAGAAGCAAGCAGTAAGGATTAAAATTTGCAAACAGGACATTTATTTATTGAAATAAATTACATTTCAGTCCTTGTGTGGAATGACTCAGGACTCCAGTAGGCAGCTTCTGAAGCTGCAGATTAAGGATTTTTATATTTCTGTTCCTATTTTAAAACCAGTCCTCCAGTCCTGAGTCAGATTTTGGGGGTGTAGCTCCTAATGTTTAAACAATGTTCCTGAATCCATCAGATCTACTGAACATGGGATTAGTTTCGTACAACTAATTATTCAATATGTGCCTTATATCAAATTAACTGTTTATTCTCCCACTTTTTAAAGTAAAAGTGGAAGTGCTTTTATAAGCAAGAGTACAGATGAAAATTCATATCAAGTGAGTGTTTTCTTCTGCTAGTTTTCTCAGGCTGCATGCACCAATTGGAGCTTGCATGGGCAATTGTATATCCATAGATATGTCTTTGTTCAAATCAACATTTTCAGCCTGTGAAGACATACAGTAAATTGTCATAATCTGTTTTATCTCTTCAACCATTTTAAACAGATCTTTGGCATGTATTTTAGTTGTTATTTTTTCGCTTTCACATAAAACATAGATGATTCTCTTTGGGGGGGAAAACTAATAGAGACATAGAATAAGCAGCTGTGCTTTTAAAAGAGATTTAAAAAGTAATATTGGTACTGTAAACACACCCAAGGGAGTATTATTATTGTTAGAATTTTAGGGGGGGGGGGTATGAATCTGGATGGGGAGGGGGGGGGGGGGGGTGGGGGAGGGGGCGGGGGCTGGCGGTGGGGGTGGGGGGGGGGGATTAGAGTGCGTGCCCGTGCTGCTCGTGCGCTGAGCGCGCTGCAGTGACAGTGGGAAGTACAGTCCGCGTGCAGCCAGCGCGAGGGAGAGCAGCGAGCGAGCCGGATCGTGAACGCAACACGGTAAGAACAGCTCCCGACGCAAACCCACTCCTGTAGCAACACCTCTGCTCTGCTACAAACTCTGATATAATGTCGTTGACCAGGTTACCACGTGACGCAGGAGCGCTGCATGCTTAATTTGAACCTTTTCTGGTGATGACATGACTTGGGCTCTTGTGATGTGACAATAAGAAAAGTGTTCATATAAAAAAAAGAAAAGAAAAAGACATGGACTCTTGTAAATGAAGCCCAGCTGAGGCATGAAGTGACGTTTGGAGTTTTTTTTTAAGCAGAAACCTGCGAACTGTTTCTGATGAATGAGGAAAAACACCCCTAACTACAAGAATAGTTCCACATTGTGATAGGATAAAGCCATTGTCTGTTTTAATTTTACCTCCATATCACGGATTACACAAGAACTTGTTTTGATTGTGCAACAAAGATTTGAGGAATTAATACAGTGGGTGCTCTGCTCTGTGGTGAGCTCATGGTTACTTGTGATATTTTTTTCCCCTTCTTATTACTTATGGGACTCTTCCTTTCCACTCCTCCGCAGCCCACTGATTTATGTAATGTTGCTGGAATGAAAAATGCAACGCAGGGGGTGGAAATCTGGCTTACTGAGAGTCCAGCAGATGAGGAGGCTTGTTTTAATCATTAGTCTCATGATATCACTGGCACCGAGCGTGGGCTGGGGGATCATGGTTTATGCTCGCAGTGCTGTGGCACAGAGGTGTGTGCAGGCCGCTTTTATGATCTTCTTCATCTAATCTTATATATGTGGCTATTAAAACGCCAATAAACAAGATTTGCACTGTTTCGAAAAGCTCCGAGCGGCCCTGATACGGGGCAGATTGATCGTGTTGTTGATCAATACCAGTGACCGGCTGATTGTTCCACCAGATGCTGGGATTGTTTGGTCAAGTGTTCAGATGAAGCATGGCGCTACAAGCGGGAAACGGCCAAGATTTGTGTCGACCTGAAATATTTGTTTGGCTTGGCAGACCCTCCGTACGTTCATTTCAGTTTCACACCAGGGGAAGAGAATAACAAAAGCTTTTCAGTTTGAGAAGATTGTTTTCTTAATGCAAAGTTTCTAACAGAGTCAAAGAGCGACGTTGGATTACAACATGGTTGGATTAACCCCTGGGGGGGGGGGGGGTTCAGAGGAAAAAGCAGGCCCCTTACACTTAATCTACATTATTATCAGAGGGATTGATGCATCAATCCAAGGTGTATCCCACCAATCACCCACTATAGGCTCCAGCCCCCCAGGACCCAGAACTGGAACAAGGAGGTGCATGAAATTGATGGATGGTCGATGGATCAACCAGCAATGTGGAGCTGAATTCATTCATTAATCATATCTTTCGTATTTCTATTCACTCCTTTTCCAAGTTTCTGACCAGTATTTTTCTTTAGGTTGTTCACAAATCGGGGAAAACATTATAACAAACGTCTCTGACCCGTTCGAACGGGGGAATGAAGTAAACTTTGCTGTCCAGTGACTTTGCTGGTTTAGAGTCAGTCTGGTGCTGCATCGTGACATAGGGTCACACATTACAGCTTTAAGAGAAGTTTATGTTTTTATTGTGCCTAAAAAAACGTGATGACAGCATCATGAATCTGGCCGAGAGGCCTGTAAAGTGCCCGTTTTGGGCTTTAAAGGGGGCTGCAGCTAGAGTAGTGCATCAGGCAGGGTACCACTCTGGCAAAAACAGGGACACAATAGCGGCACATTTACGTCTCCTGAGGTGCTTTCCTGACTTAAGTAGCCTATATGGCAAATAACTGGACCATAAGACACCATATTTGTACTTAGAGGCCCCTAAATGTACACTAAAGGGTACAATAGCAGGACCTTTGAGGGTACCCCAGAGACGACTCTCTGGACCCCTAAAGGCACAATTAGATGCCAAAGGTTAATTTAGGATTGCAGCTGAACCTGAAATGCATGATTTTGTTGGAGGAAGTTTGAGTTTGCTCTTGGAGAGCAAACCCCACTCTGAAAGGTCCAGTCGGTGCTGACCGTGACTCTCAGGTTTCAGCTCTTGGGTGTTAATATGAACCCCCCAACCCGGGAATCACAAATTACAGAGAATGGAAAACACCACGTACGGAGGACACAAATTAAGCCTCCGGAGATATTTCCCTCCTTTGCTAACATGCCCGCCCTCTTCTGGATATTTGTGTAATGCAACGGGAGAAAAAAAAAAAAAAAAAAAAACCTGCTGATTCAGCTTTTCTACCCGCAATATTTTGCAAATTTGATAAAAACTTGAGCAACGTTTGGATGGAAACGACTCATTACGGCTATTCCCGCCGGTGCGCCGACAGAGTTCATTTAGAGTCGCGGCTTTGTTGTTAAGCTGCCTTTAATACTCATGTTTACATTACGTAGCAGGATGACCTAATGTGTTTAATTAAAGGCCCAAAGTGACAGAGAAACAGCTCTGATCATATCCCATACATCATATGGGATCCATCAGTGTTTGGCAACTATGGGTTTACTGCCTCACGTATAGATATTTGTCACTTAAAGCTGGATTTGTCACTCCCGGAGTCGGTCTGGTTTGAGCTGCTGTTTTCTGACAGCCGCTCCGTGTCCGCAGCCCGCTGATGAAATGGCTCGTCACATGTTTTTCTCGGCTGCCTGGACCCCGCATACCTTTCACGGACATTAACAGTGACTGCCCATACGCAGAGCTCATTTTGGTTTGGTGCAGAAATGTTATTCCTGGCCGGGGTTACCTGCTCTTTTGCAACACCCAGGGGTGACACAGCAGGGTAACACGACCCGCTGCAAGCATTGGAGGTAACTGTTTCAACATTGTTTCTGGTGTGTATTAGCTGAAGGCCAGTGTCTTTATAAATTGTGTTTACTTGGCAAATTATGTCGACTCCCAGAGGTTTTCTTCTTAGCACAGTCCAGAGAGTTTGTGGGTTTAAAGGAGTCCCAGTTCAGACATGGAGAGTACATTATCTCTACATGATGATTTTTAATTCTACACTTTTTGGTTCACAATACATGAAGGAAAAAAATAGGCCGAGCAAACGCTTGTTTTTATTCCTCCTCTTGTGCTGAGGTTTGAGTCGACGTCTACACATCTGGGCTGAAAGACTCTCAGATTCAGTGTCATTTGTGGAACCATCACTCAAAGTTAAAATAGAAATGTTGTTGAATTACAGGCACAACTGCAGTCTTAAACAAACTTTAAATAAACAGAATCCAAATCTCATAAAACAAAAGTTTTATTCTCATTAGATCGTGGAAATCTTGAAAGTGAGACATTCCACTATGCTAAGAAAACATTGAGATGGTGGGCAACAGAAAAGTAAATGCTACTAAAAAGAAACAGCTGGATTTAGGTGTCGCAGCTACTTAGGATCTTTGGCGACTGGCCAGTAACACGATTGTGGTATAAAAGAGCAGCTCAGAGGGTCTTTAAAGATAAGCAGAGGCTCAGGACTCCAGGATTGGCGAGCAGTTTCTGCATAATGTTCCACAATGGAGAGTTTGGAAGAACTTAAATGATCCAGTCTGGAGGCACAACTCTGCAAAAAAGAACATTTCCAGAAATCAGTATGAGATTCCTGTGACCTTTAGGCCCTCAGGCAGCTCTGATTTAGATGACTCTGTCCAGGATTTCACAGCATAATCGGGCCTACCATCCTGAGAAGAAGTCCAATGTGAAGAAGATCCAGAAACTGTGCGTTGTCTTCTCTGGACTGAAGTTAATTCAAAATGGACTGAGGCACCAAAGGAAACTAATCTGTAGTCGGAAGAATCAAAATTAAAAATTCCATTTGAAAATGATGGATCTCACCCTCTGGACATTAAAAAAAGACAGATGTCTGATGGTATGGGGGTACATTAGTGCACTTGGAGACCGATCAACATCTGGCAAGGCTACCAACAAGTGCATAAAGACTCTCATTCAGATGTTGTATTTTTCAGGAAAGGTCTTTTCTATTTTAGGAAGACAATACAAAACGACACACTACACACATCTGGTCACCTTAGTGCCCAGATGTTTACAGACTCTTGTTAAAATCAGGGGACTGCTACAAGAGGGAGGCGTGTTCCTGTCCCAGGTTTTTGAAGCATTTTTGGAACAAATGTTGCGTTGTGTTTGCATGAAGCATCAACTCTTCCCATTTAGAGTTAATAGCTGAATGTTTTACTCAGAGTCTGTGGGGGGTCATTGCCATTCATTATGCAGCAGTGAGCTTAGACAGACGTCCAGCCCTTCCTGTACTGAGGAGTTACACCTTCTTTCACAGGTTAGAGATCCACGCTGACTGTTGGGTGTGTGTGTTTACCTGCCCAGATGTTGGGGATGTGTAAGATCCAGCAGTGTGTTTGAGCTGAGATTAGTTTGAAAACATTAATAAAACAATAATAAAGTGTCCGTTTCTGAGAATGACTCAGACATTAAGGATGAAGCTTTTAGAGCTTGAATCTTTCATTAAAATATTTCTCTTTATAATACATAATTGCTAAAAAGTAACTGGTTACATGACATTAAAACAGTGAGGAAATATAAAACCCACTGAGGGTTTTGCAGGTTTTGGAAGGACAATCAGTCTCATTCAAGACTGAAAAAAGTCACCTCAGATGTATTTTTTATATCTTCTGCTTGTTCTTTTCCTCTTGGGAGCTGCAAAACAAGCTCAAACAAACAAAAAAAAGATGTTCCCCCATAAAACCGATAAACATCTGCCTAATCCGGAGTATTTTTAGCATGAATATTAAATCCACTCAAATTCACCACCCCCTTTGGGCTCTTTTGCGTCCCCCTCCACTTTTGGGGAGTACATTTGTGTCTTTTGTGGTGAAATGCTAACTCTCTGCTTTTTGTTGCTGAACAGGGACTGTTTATTGTAAACTCTGAGGTTTGTCTTTGAGAGCAGCTTTATGCTGCAGCCTAGAACAACCCAAAGCAGTGTCACAAAATAGTCAAATTGCTAGCTGGAAAGCCACAATCATGATCCATATAACTCAGAAAGCTGTTGTGGATCCTTTTATGGCCTCTTCCATATTGCACAATGTAATTTGTTTAGTTTTTATGTAAATCGCATCATGCAATGCAGCTTGGAGGGTGCCATGCCGCTCAGACAGATAACAGAGTTGGGCTATATCCTCATCCTTGTTTTTGTAACTAAGTGAGTTTGTGGAATAAGATACACATCCCCAAACAATCAGTACGATCCAGCTGAGTTTATTGTCCATTCATTCCAAGATGGGGGGTCGACATTGAGGTTGCACGAGCAGAACGAGCAGTGAGTTCCACTGATAACGCTGCAGAAATGAGGGACAAACTAAGAACACAAGGAGGAGGCATCCCACTGACGCAAGAAGCCAATTAGAATGCACTTTAAAGAGGGGATGTGGTCACTATGGCAGCGATTTCAGACCGTTTTTTACATTCGTTTGTGCTGGGGCATGCTGACTAAAGACAGGGCCAAACTCTGTGTTAGGTCCAGCTGGAGCCACAGGAAGATATACTCGACCGGGATGAGATTTTACAGAGAAAGTGTCATTTACCCTGAAATTAAGTGTGTATTTAAGTCATTTTGATGAATGATAGTGAGGTTTTTTGCTTGTTTGTTACTTCTCTGCATCACTTCTTCTATTTTTCCTTCTTGTATTTTAAATATGACTCCAACACTTTTTAGCAATTCCAAGACACTATAGCTTTTTTCCTGGTTCAGTAAGGCAGCATGGGGGCCTCTCTCCTCTTTAAGAATCTGTTTTCAGACGTCTCTTTGATGCTTATTGTGAGTCGCACGAACCGGATTAGTGAGGTTAGCTTACGCTGCTTCTTTTTAATTCTCTTTCTTTGTCTTTAGCTGGTCACCTGTTGTTTGAATTGTTTTGGCTGGACCTTGGTGCTTCTTTGCTGGACATTAGAAAACTTAGTTGACACCTTGACGGGTTGTCTGTGCACCATTTTTGTTTCAGTGCTGTGTTATTCTTATGGTCCAAAGCACAAGTGAAATCAGCACCAGTAGCAATCAAAACAAATATTAGAAAATTTTTCCACTGAAAGATTCTTGTGTTTTTTATGTTTACAGGCGGCCTTTCTGTTTACCCCGTCGACTCTTTAAGCTCCAAACGTAGACAGCTTTCTAGGTTTTTGATCGACACCTCAACAAGTTTATAGGGGTCAACGTCATGTCCACTGGCCACAAAGAGCCCGTGTTGCAAGAACAAGAAGCTTCTTGTCTGTCCTCTGTCATAAGTACACTGAGCAGGCTTAAGATGGACCTAGAAATTGGTCTGGTATGATAAAGCAGTTAGCTCATGCTGAAAGTCATTACTTTGCATTTTGTGCACTGGGATCTTATTACCCCCTCGCTGTGTACTTTTAGCCAAACCACCTGATGTTTTAAAGGTTAAATCACTTTTGAATTGTGTGTAAAAAAACACCAAAATGGTCCTGCTCTGCATGTGCCTTTTAATTCCTCTCCTCCAGGGTTAGATATTAATGGATCTAACCCATCAGATCCATGGATCAGAGACAATTTAGAAATGCTTAGATATTCAATTTTAGTTTATAATGAAAACAAATCCACAGTATGTAACAGCTAATGGGTTTTTTCAACATTAAAGGGATGATTAAATATGTTTAAAACACTTACCATTTGTCATTATTGTAATTCAATGATATAATGAAACGATGTTGCAGCAAAGAGAATTATGCTCTTTCCATTGTTTTTTTCCTCCTGCTCTTTTTTCATCCACTCTGATCAATTGTGGGTCAATACACATGATTTATTCGTTTCACTGTCATTGCTGAGATTTTTGTTGACATTTTTCTCTGCTATAGACATTTTCTGTCAGAGGACTTCCCTGTTATCTCATTTTCCTCTTTATAAGTCTCGAAGGCTACAGAGGGGACGGGACTCACGTGGAAGCCCTCTGCAGACTGGTTCCTATTAGATTACTGTGTTATCTTTGGCCTTTACCATGGAGTTAATTAAAGAAATGGGAAAAAAATCATAAGCCTTTGTGACAGGTTGTGAGTAATAAAATCAATAGAGATACATTTTACAATGTTTTTTTTTTAAAGTTGGAGTTGGATTCCTGTATTCAACTTGTGGTAGTAATATCTCATAGTTGAGTTGATAAAAAAACTCAAAAACAAAAAAAATGGTCAGATACAAAGACTGGCGCAAGACCAAGTGGGAAAAGCAGCCAATGTTCACAGAAAAACATCCTCAGAAAGCCTGGAGAGCTATTGCTCAAGACTGCTTACAAGATGCAGATTGCAAGATTTTCAAGATTACAGGCTCAGTGACTTGGAAGAAAAACATGAAAAGAGGGGTTGTTCAGTTTGTGCTTTATTTGAAAAAGGGGCATAAAACATGTCTGCAAAAGACAGAAAACGACCCTATCTCAGCTGTCATGGGGCCAGAGCTGAGCTACACCCTGGAGAGGTTGCCAGTCTGTCCCAAAGAGCATTTAATGATGAATAAAGGGGAAAAGTATGAGTCAAAAGTCGGGGAAACAAAAGGGGAAATGACATAACTGAAAACCCCAGCAAGTAATGGGTGGGGGAGCCTATATTATCGGCTTTACCAGGAACATGGCCGCCATCTTGAACGCCGCCATATTGGATCAAGGGCAGGTTTTTCCAATGGGAAGGAGGTCATGTGGCATATCAGAGAAGACAGCTACTGTCTGAGAAATGGATGCCAGCGCCTGACGGGTTAGTGTGCTGTCCCTGGTGCTGAACACGCCACACAGCTGGGCGTCGCAGGTAACGACCCCCGCCGCTGCCGCCACTTTCTTCGACTGACTTTTGAACCAGAAGAGATATTTCAAATCTGCGGTCATCGATTTCTGAGACAATTCTGTAAGATGTGATGTGACCACATTCCCAGTGGAAAAACTTGCCCCTTGATGCAAAATGGCGGCTCGCAGTGTGGCGGCCATGTTAAAGATAGGCGTCTTTGCCCATTACTTGCGGGGTGTTCAGAAACTAAAGTTTTCCCTTTAGTTTCTGAAACAAAAGTGTTGTCCTGTGACTTTTGACTCACCCTGTTTTAGTGTTAAAATAAGGAGTTTTATCAGTGGTGCTTAAACTAACTTTTGACAGGATGACTGAGCTTACTCTACCAGATTTATTGGGCCTTTTAAATTTCGTATTACTCATTTAGATTTTCTTCTCATGAATAATGCCACCCAGTTGCCTGTGAATCAGTTCACTTTTACATAGTGTGAGCTCATTTTCCAGGAGCTCTGACGAGGTCAACCTCAGTTACTTTATGTGTCACCGTGGCAACAGCAGCTCCGTCCCAGCGCATCACTTCACATCTGCCTCGTAGTTTCTGCCGCTTGTAGCTTTGCCTCTGAGTTTGGTCGTGTTTTCTTATGTCCCGATGCCTCGAGACCACCGTGACGACTTGAGCCGTGGGGTTGTTCGCAATGCCAACAACGCGCCATGCATCCTCGTCTTTGACTGATTGCTCACCTCTTGTTCACGTTTTTTTGCTTCTTCCCGCCGGCATTTCTTTATATACAGGGATGGAAGAGTAATCACCTCCTCTGCTGGGGTCCTGTGGTGCGCTTCAGCATTCCTCTCTTCAGCTTCAAGCTGTGTTTCCACAGACATCGGTGGTTCGTCACCTAAATGGGCTCCATCTTTAGGCTCCCTTCATTAAGCTGATCGCTCAGGCCGATGCTTCGGGGGTTTCTGTTTGGAAAAAATACGCTCAGCAGCCTTTTTTCGCCCGGAGTTGGATGCAGGGAGACTGAAACACTGAAATGAGGTGGCACCGGTCAGCTGTCAGCCGTCAGTGGCTTGAGTGTCCCTGGGGCGTGTGAGCACTCGGCTGTTGGCGGGACTGTGGCGTCCTCAGGTGTTTCTGCGTCGTCTGTCATCGGTTTGACTTCCTGTTTGAGGTCTTGGCCCACATGAGGTGTGGAGTTTTCAAAGCCGTCTCACCTCGGAGTCCTTTTTGTGAATACTCACCTCATTGTATCCAAGTGTACACTTGTCATACTGAAAAGTTTATTTAAACCGAGCAGAAAAAGTAGCTTCAGGTGATTTCTGAAAGTTTCTGTTGAATGAGGGTTAAACTGTATTTATACTGACGTTTGCAGTTCAGTTTAACTTTCCAGGCCGTTTTTCTTTATCAAAGCCCTGAGTGTTGACTCTCTGACGCCCTGTAACAGCAGTTGTTGTAACACCTTGTTTCTTTTGTTTTTCAGCCAGTTTGTTGCTTTTATAGTAATGAGGAGGATATGTAGCAGCCAGCGGCTGTTATGAAACACATATTAAACATATGTACATGTACATATGTTTAATATTTGTCTACTCTGCAAAGTCTTTCAAGGAAATTTCAGGAGTCTATTTTCTTTCTCTCAGAACTTAATTAGAACACACAAACAATGATAATCTCACAATTTCCTAAATGAACAAGATTAAGAAACACTCCCTTCTGTTTTTGGCTAAGGTTGGTTCATATTTGCTGCTAATATTATTTAGTATGATAGACAAATGGATGTCTATCACTGCATTTCTTAGAGACTTTGCCTGCTTTGTGGTCATGAAGTCACTCTGGGAAAATGTGTTAACTGAAGCTAGATTCAGACCGTGAAGGACGCCACGCGCTGGTAAACGTTCAGACGTTTTTCTTTTTACAGATTTCTTTTTCCCGAAAATTTGCAGAAATACAAAGCTGTGGAAATTAAACCAGTGAGGAGCCTCTTGTGCAAATGTGTGGTGAATTTTCTGGGTGTGAACGTGTTTATCTGTTAAAATGACGAACAGGCTGCTGTTGGTGAAGCACAAGACATTTCGCTTCCCCTGGAAAAGCAAAGACGACCTTATTTTCACAACACATGCCAGAAGAAGTTGATCTACCAGGATTAACATGTTTTGAAGGTGGAGGACCTACTCAGAGAAGTGTAAACTCTCAGCTTTCAGCCAGCTCTGTCCGTTTCTGGGGTTCTGGTCTCTTCTGTTTGTTCAAAAAACACGGGACACAGTTATGAAACCTGTTTCTTTAATGTCGATTCAGACGAGTTTATGGGATTTTGATCCTTCGCATATTGTCCAAACTGGAAACATCCTTAACCCGGAGGGAGTTTTACCCAGAAAAATCCTTACTATTATTATTATTATTTCAAACATGCTTTATGGCTTTCAAATATATTTTAAAAAATGATTAAAATGTAATCTAGAAGAGAAACAATAATCTCTGACAGGGTAACAAATCAGATCTATGATCAACATCAAAGCCTATTATGATAAATATATGGGGCTGAATCAGCTCCCCTGGGTGTTTGGTGACAGTAACCTGCATCTAAAAAGATCCAAATCAAACCCTTGCTGGATATTCAAAGACATTCTGACCTCACTGTGTGGCAGTCTGTTCACAACTTGGCTTCATTATGTCCTTATATAGGGTTTAAAAACTTATAAACCTGTATATGTATAGGAAAGCGAGTGTACGTGCTTAATCGGCCTTTTGATGAACTGATCTGTTTCTGGTGTACGCTGCCTCTTGCCTAAAGGCAGCTGGGACGGGTTCCAACCCCCCCATGACCTGGTATGAAGCGGGCATGAAAAAAGAATAACTAGATAACCAAGAAATAGAAAAAGTCTTGAGATTTTAAGTTTTATTTTCCATGAGTTTTCAGGCCAATGTACGCAGCAACCCAAGTCGGCACAAATAAGTTAATAAAAAAAAAAGACTAAAAACTGACCGCAAAACAAAACACATGCAGATACAAAATGAATGACATTTAAAAACTGAAAAGCTTGAAAATACTGAGAGAACTTCATCTGAAAAGACAAAACTGCTGCCTCGCTGTTCTCTGCTGGGCGATAACTGTCTGTCCGTGGCACATTAAACATTGATCAGTGCAGCTTGTTAAGCTGCAGGAATCTGGATGAACATAAGGAAGAAGCAAAAAATATTCAATATTTTAAGGAAAACCGAGTCTCTACTTTTTCATAAATATATTATTATCATATATAGATATATTGTACTGTAATTTGGTCTGTAGTGACACTCCAGGATTTTCAAACATTTTTTTTTGTTTTTTGTCAAACATCTCTAACATGAATCCTGAGTGTTTTTTTTATAAGGACCATAATTTGAAGCGTATGTTCTCGAGGATTCACACTCCTCATTTGAATGAGGTTATCTTTCCCACGTTTCAGCTGAACCGAAAAGCGCAGAAAAAAACTTTGTAACTGCACAACCAAAGTGCTTATTGTTGAGATAAGTACACATTTGCTTGTGCTGAAATGCCACAGCTGTGTTTAGCTAACCTCAGCAAGTGAGTCTATAAAAGACACCACATGAGATGAGGCTGCTATTTTATAACGTTCTCTGGCCCGGCAGAGGCTTTGCGGGTCACTTTTCTTAGTTTCACTGTCTGAGTCTTCTTTTTGGACGGGGACCAAAGTGTTTCTGGAGAACAGGCGCAGCTGCACTCACTGCTGGATCTCTTACTTTTATTTCAGAGGGCGCGTGATGATGAGCGCCGAGGCAATTATTTTTCTTTGACTGTTTTAT
The DNA here is from genome assembly GCA_013363375.1 of Menidia beryllina. Classification (NCBI taxonomy): domain Eukaryota; kingdom Metazoa; phylum Chordata; class Actinopteri; order Atheriniformes; family Atherinopsidae; genus Menidia; species Menidia beryllina. The sequence continues at coordinate 484,463 of JABUIW010000217.1, forward strand.
TTGCCCTCAAAACTCTAATATTGGTTTCAGCTCTCGGGGCCAGCAGGTACTGTGGCTGCAATTATCATACTTAAGCCGCACCAAACCACTTCTGCTACACGAGTGTCATTAATACTGCTGAGCTCCTTCACACACAGACACGTCGCAGCCTCTCTAATTAAGAGCCAACCACAGTTCCCATGACTGGTCTGTTACATGACTCCGGTGGGGGGAACTCCAGCGATTTACGGGAAGAATCATAAAACTATAAACCAGACTATACCAGGAAACTTTGGGCCTGAACCTACATTTAGAGACTCCCTCATCAGCTAATATAACTGCTGAAGGGAACTTACTCATCCCTTTGAAATCACCATCAGAATAAAAAATCCCATTGAAGCTTTGGGTCGACTAATTACACATAGCTGGAATCCGGTTGTGAATTAGATCATCAATACTGGACAGTTTGCAAAAAAAGAAAGAAAAAAAAAAAGGAAGAAAAAGCCAGGGATCAAGTCCAGAAAACCAGTAAAACACTTTCACACAGCAGAGCTGTTGCATCAGTGGTGAGCTGCGAGACGTGGCCCACAATGTCTCATCTGTTAACAAGCGTCTGGAGCGGGTTTCGGCCGGTCGGCTGCCACAGAGCACCTGGACGCTCGCTGCGAGGGTGGCCTCCACGAGTCAGCTCCAATTCACACCCGCCGCCACGAGAGGCCCGGGCTTTCAGGTTTTTTGGGGGTTTCACTCCGTCCAGAACCTTCCCCGCTGGTCACTGTGCTCCGTTAGTTGCTAATGACCGAAGTCAGAGTGGAAATGACGGCGTCTCCGTCAGACAAGAAGGGATTTCCTCAGCATGGCAGGCCTAGTTTCTTAGCAACCTTTAATATAATGCAGAAAATGTCTTTAATATAATGCAGAAAATGTCTTTAATATAATGCAGAAAATGTCTTTCCCTGACAGGAAATGACACGGATACTTTATAGCTGTCTTGTTTTGTTTCATTATGACTCTTTCTGCACAAAAGCTAAACATTATGTAGAGCAAAAGATAAAAAGGTGGCAGAAGATGGGAATGATGAAAAATTACTTCAAACTTCATCAAAAGGAATCTTATGCAGTTGTTTAGATCCATTTTCTATCCTGATTGGCAGAAGAAAAATCCTGCTACAGAGTCTCTCTGCTGGTCAGTTCAGGCGTAGTGACGCGTTCTGACTCGATTTAAGGTGATTTATGGTGGAAAGTGTGCGAGGTGTCACACCTGAAGGAGAAAAGGATCAGTTCAACGCACCGTGGCTCCTGTTGTAAGACGTCTGGTGATGGAGATCAGTAAAATGTATCACTTTGAAAATGAGTAGTGAAGAGCAAATTCCTTTGTCTGAACTTTGCAGCATCCCGTGTGTTGCCTTCCAAGTAAAGCAGGAAGGAAAAGAGGGCCCATCTGCTTCTTCTGCATCATCCTTTGTGAATGTTGGACAACTTCTTTTTTAACTGTTTCCACATGTTAAACCTGCATTAATCTGTCAGGGACACAGATCAGGATGGCTGGCTGTTCAGCTTGAAGAAATAGTGTAAAGAAAGGGGTTCTGACAGAGATGCTCTTTCAGCTCATTTCCTCTGATTTGTCACCTTAATGCCTCAGTTTTCATACACCTTTTACAACTCTGAGGTCAAACAGATACTGCAGTCAGCACAGGTTAGAGAGAGTGCTCTCCTTTAATATTTCAGAAAACATAAGATATTATCCTTTCTTTGCATTTTTCCATATCTGTGCATTTTCCCTTCTCATAAAACTTTTGCATTCCTGTTCCCTCTGCACTGACCAGATGTGTCCTCTTGGACAGATGTTGATCATTTGTCCTGTGAGGTAGTTAGAAATGATGTCTCTGGTGACTCTGGTGACATGAGGAAAAACAGCAGAGGGCTTTTCGTGTGCAGCCCATAATAGGTGTCTTTGATTTTGTTTTACCTTTGTTAAACTTTATTGACTTACTATTTACTATTTGCATGGATGAGGGTCTCGCGACTACCCTTTAGTGTATCTCTATAGAATGGATTTTTTTATTCGCCGTTTTTATAAACCAGAAGCTTTTATTCTGCTATTTGAACACACGGAACAAATTCAGCCAACATAAACACTGCTGTTACAAATTCAGAAATGTGTCCCTGTCTTTTAAGAGGACTCAGTTGCCTTGGTGTCTTTTTCCCACAGTCTTCCAGTGATGACCGGCTACTTGGGAACAAAAGACAGAAGATTGCTCCTCCAAAAGATGCCAGCTGCTTCTAATCCATCAAATCAATTTACTTTTGAGTGTCAAAAGAAGTGGTGGATGGTTTAATTTCCGGTGGAGTCCTACAGTTGCTCTCAGAGAATCACCATTATTAAAATCTGCTGGTGTTAGTGGGGGCCGGTATGTGGCCCCCTGACCTCGGTCCTCCAGATGTGCAGTTGACTCTTCCTGGTTTTGGGAGCGTGTTTGAAGATGCTGAGGATCTTCAGGCGCCTCTGTCCTCCGGTGGCTTCTGCCAGCCGTCCATCAACTCAGGAGGCCTCTGCTGCCTTTCCAGGACCTCGCTGTCCCTGTCCTCTCTGGGATGTGACCTCAGCTCCCTGCTCAGCTGTAAGACCGCGGCACCCCACTTAGAAAAGACTGTGGAGGACTTTGCCACCAAAGCTCAGACAGACCCCAGAAACGGTGCCCAGAGGTTCAGCTGCTTCCCTCAGCCCTCCTTTCCTGTCCCCTACATGCTCACCAACTGCGCCACGTCTCCGTCTTTCGTTTCTCCACCTTCCTCCCTCTCCACTTCCTCCTCCTCTTTACCTCTGACCTCCTGCTTGCCTGCTTCTGATAACCACCACAAAGTGTCTCAGCAGCAGCAGCACAATCCACAGGAGGAGTATTGCTCGATCAAACAGGAGCCTGCAGATGAGTTCACACCGTGCAAAAGGGAGCCAGTTCAAATGAGCAGCCAGCAGGGGCCACTCTTCCATCTGGGCCAGTCCCTGCAGGGTTACAGCGGTCAAGACAGCACCCGGTCACCTCTTCACTCCCCCAGGCCGCTAGGGCAGAGCCCCACGCTGGACCAGCAGGAGCAGTCGTGCCACTGGATCGACTGCAGCGCCACCTACGGCTGTCAGGAGGAGCTGGTGAGGCACATCGAGAAGGTGCACATCGACCAGCGCAAAGGGGAGGAGTTTGCCTGTTTCTGGACCGGCTGCATCCGGCGACACAAGCCCTTCAACGCCCGCTACAAGCTGCTCATCCACATGAGGGTTCACTCCGGAGAAAAGCCCAATAAATGCATGGTGAGTCCACTGTGATAAACATTTTTACAAATTTTACTACTAAATTATTACACACGTTAGTAATGGTTGGCCTTTCAAAAGTCAAATGTTTTTACTGCTTTAACGTGTTTAATATGTGAAGTAGTATACACAAGTGGGCCTGTACAGGTTAGCAAAAAAAATCATCTTGAAACACCAAAAGTCATTAGATTTGCCAGAAATCTGAGGAATATATAACACATAGGCACATATAAGAGGTGTGATGGTCACATGACCAGGTCGTTTTTGTTTGCACTTCTGGATGAAAATGCCTGGGCTCAAAATGGTATAAGTAAGTGAGCAAATACCTGAATTCTATGGTAACCGGTTAATGGGCTGCACTTATACATCACTTAAGAGATTATTAATCAACAGATACAACTGAAATATTTGGTACATATATGTTGTTAATGCTCTTCTCGGATATGACGATAATGACTTTGATGTGTGCGTCTTTCTATCCAAGAAGAGTAAATGTAAGGACTATGACGGTCATTGCGTCAGACCGGCAAAAACTGAGCAGAGTGGACTTTGGACAGGGGCCAAGTGTGATTTCTGGTCTGGCTGAACAAGCAGAAGTTCCTCCAGGGTGTACATGTACGCGTGATAACCTTTCCCCCGCAATTAGCCTTATTGATGAAGTGACCTGATGAGGTTATCTGTCCCTCGGCACAATGGGATAGCGCCGTCTGCATGACATCACTTTCACAGGTGTGAAGGAGTTAGAAAAGTTCAGAGGTGCTTACTGAGGGAGAGGAGTTCCTAATATGATGAAGGGATTACAGCGCTTCACCACCCCCAGTTGTAGTGTGTTACACATATTTGTTCTAAATGTAAGTTGGCCAAATGAAAGAATTCAGACTTTGACATTTCCCAAAGGAAACAGTTGTAGAAAACCTCCCTTTTCCCAAACCATACTAACATGAAATGAAAAAAATTAGTTTAAAAAAAGTGTTGGAGAGGTCTACGCAGTGACACACATGCAGGGGCAAATTTGGGATTAAATGGCCACAGGCTGCTTGAGAGCCTTTTAGAGTATTTTGTTGTGTTTTCAAAAAGTATTCAGACTTCATGACTTCCTAGGCTGTAAAATTTTAAATTATTTCCTAAGGCATAACACCTTTTTTTGGCTTTTCTAAAAATCTGTTCTTTACGGTGGCCCTGAGGTGCAAAACACTACGACATTAACGAAAACACTACAACATTAACAAAGCACAAATACAAATTCAAAAACACAACAACATTAACGAAGCACAAATACAAATTCAAAAACACTACAACATTAACGAAAACACAACAACATTAATGAAAACACAACAACATTAACGAAGCACAAATACAAATTCAAAAACACAACAACATTAACAAAAACACAACAGCATTAACGAAAACACAACGGAAATGGTATGTCCCAGTGGGTGACCTAAGTTTTGAACCGGAAGTTATTCTGGCTTTAACGTGTTTTTTTAAAAACATGAATGTTCTCCGTGATCCAAACCTTACTTCTGCTATTCGAGAGTATTTTGACTCAGGATATACATATGAGGTGATACTGGACATGCTTCGGACCAACCACGAAGTGTCAGTTAGTATGCGTTCATATCTGTGTTTTTCAGATGTGAAGT
>JABUIW010000217.1:489400-570237 GCA_013363375.1 Menidia beryllina
AGTGTTTTCGTTAATGTCGTAGTGTTTTGCACCTCAGGGCCACCGTAGTTCTTTCCCCTTCTTGCTTTTCTTTTTCAATTGAAAAAAAGTGAATAAACCATAGGGATGTAGACTATCCCTGATAATCATGGACACAATTTAGACAAACAAAATTTTGGTATTTAACTGGTATTTCAGTTTAATTTCCCTCTTAAATCTAAAGAAATTGGTTAAACATTCCAAAAAACGTCATGAGTGTGATTTTTTTTTACATTGGATGCCCCATATCAAAGTCATCCCTCTACCTCAGACTTTAAAGGGTGGTAATGTTGACTAAACAAAAGTCAGAGGAGAAAAAAGTTTCACATTTTTGTCTCAAACATGCGTCATGACGGATTGAAAGTGCCGCACACCCCTCCTGCTCCCAACTGAGCACTCTGTGGTTTCTTAGATAAAAACTCTAAAGAATGACGTCTGCTCTGATGTGGAAACACCGATGTGAGTCACGTTTCCGTCCAGAGGACCTCTACAGGACGCTGTCACAGGTCCCGTTTAAGGACCGAAGGACCAAATGTGTTCTCCCAACATCACTGCAGAGATTTGGGTTTATTTCCATGTTAAAAACAGTGATACATATACTCATTCATAGGAGAATTGTTGCTCCTCTCGGGGTCAGTGGGGATTCGGTTTTTGCTTGGAGGTCGCTCAAAAGACACAAGCATGCGCGTGTTGTTTTATCACCAGGCCAGAAAGGTGCTCTCCGTCTGAATCATTCTCACTTTGAAAACATTTTTTTTATTACTCGAGAAGACAAAGGCGGCCCCCGTGGCGTTAACCCTCCCAGCGGTGGCCTTTGATTCCGCCCTCCATCCCTTCTGTCATCGCTCCTTCTTCGAAGCGCGGCTCCTCACGTCTGTCCCGTGATGACCTTCTTCTCTGAGCCAAATGGCCATCCCCAAGAGGGAGTCACTCTGTTATTCCCAGCTGTCACCAACCCACAACACAGATTAATAATTCATTCAGAAGTTTTCACTCAGGGACACGCACTCCCTACTTAACTGAATTACTTCATTATGGCGTCCCTCTCCTCTGCCAGCTCATAAATGTGTTACAGCGAGGAGTCGCCTGCAAACAGATTAATATTAAATCAACACCAACACCAAAAATTAGTCACTGGTCACACTCGACTTACTTCAGCTCTGTGATTTCACTTTCATAAAGTTCTCAGACCTGAAGATGTGAATGAAGTCATTCCTGGTGGAATGGAAAACGAATATCTCACATGAAAGCAGGCAGTGTTTGTTAATGAATTCAGGCTTTTTTTTTACCACCTCGGAACGTGGACAGGTGCTAAACACGAGTGGCCAAAGTCTTTCAAATCCACCGAGTGGTGGTGTCTCCCAGTGACAACATGAAGTGACGATATTCTCTATGTTCAAGACACCAAAAGCAACAGCTGCTGCCGAGCAGAGCTCTATTGTTCAAAAACCAGGGAGACACACAGGCAGCCACTGAGTCGTGCCGGCTGAAAACGGACAGTTTTGTTTATAGTCTGGCCCAACAAGGTAAACGCGTAAAGCATCGGCAAGTGACGAAAAGTGAACTGAAAGAGAGAGGCTGCAGCTCATCGGGAATGGAGGAAGATGGATGACGTTATTGTCAATAAACGTGTTTATGGAAAAGACACACGTGTTATTTTCCACTCGCTGTCACAGCCTCTGTTGTCTGAGTCTGAATGTTTCAGTATTTTTATTGTTGGAACTAACTTGGATCATCAGAAGAAGATGCTAATAAAGATATTCATAAAGGAGGGCTTTTTTTTAACCCTATATGTGGTCTTATACGTGTATAGAAATAGTCTTTGACCCTAAACCTAGTTTTAGGTCAAACATTGAAGGGTTTTTCTTTCATTTTCTTTAGTTAAGATTTATTTGAGAAATGATATATATCATAATGAAGTTTCATTTCTAAATGTATAGTTTAAAATAAACAGACGTGACTTGTTCTTTAATAAACTTGTAGTAGAAGATGTCTTACTCTGGTCATCTACACCTAAACAAATAGTTTTTCATGGCTCAAGTTATCAGATTGTTGAGGAAACAACAAAGTTTGAAACAATACAAACGAATATAAGAGGGCCCAGGTTTCCTGAATGATGAAAAATAGAAGATTTTACTGTCGTTTTCAGCTGGGGGTGTAGCAGTGTCCTTTAGCCTTGTTTACATGGTAATTCACACTCCATAACACTGAAAAATTGTCATTAAAAAATCCAATGTGCAGGACTTGTGAACGGCTGTTTCAGCACCATTGAACACAGAAAACATTATGCTGTTTTTCCATTTAAAAAAACAACGCGTCAAAAAGAATGTGGGATGGAGGCAGCAGAGGGCTGGCAAACAAAGCAGCTCCAACATGATGCAACTAATTAGGTTAATTGGTAACAGCCCAGTAAAAAGTGGGCACAGAGCTAAAAAAAAAACTGCAGGAGGAATTTTAGAAAAATGTTGCTCAACATGAAACTGTGACGACAGAACGTGTCTTCATCTCCAGCTCATGATATCCCCGAAATTCTCCGAGGAGCTGGCGACATCGGTATAAGATTATTTTCGGCCTTTCGGCGCTACATTAGAAACAGGCATTACTTTGTTATGGAAATGCCTGCATGCTCTTAGAAACACTTAAAAAAAATGTCTGTGAGCGCAGCTCGCTGTGATCTGCTCGTCAAAGCGAGTCGGGCGCCTGCTTCCTGGCACCCGAAGAGGTACAGCTGTGTCAGGGCTTCCTGTAAATGGATCTCATTTAGGTGAGAACGTTTTAGCTTTGAACTTCTGTTTGTATCTGAACCTGAGTTATAAGTGCCCTCCGTGTTCATAGTTATGCTTTCCCATTGTTATGCCCATCTAACAGCTAATAAATACAAGGCAGACGTTTGTATTGTACCCTGCTATTTGCAACAAACCTAAAATGAGTTGACTCACTCTTCCACCTCAAAGCTATTTCTTTTTTCTTTCTTGTTATATGTTGATGGGAAAATACTTCAAATTCAGCCTCTCGAACCCTCCCAGCTATAATCTGAGCAATTATTTTATTCTATCAATAAGCAACCGGTGAGAAATCATGAGTGCAGTTTCACAATGAATGCCCAAAAACTGTAGAGCGACAACATGACACAATCCTTACAAAGTCCTGCATGTGCTCCACTCCTGAGATTTAACTGTTTTTTTTGTTAGAAAGTAGTTTTGGGTTACAAAATGTTTTTCTGGATTGGCTAGTTTTTCAAACTCCCTTTAGAAAAGCATCTCAAATGTATACAGTCATAAGAATAAAATGAATGACACCCCCCCCCCCCACACACACACACGTTTTGAATCACTGTGTCCTGTCTACCATAATATTAAAGCTGTAAATCTGAGCAATTTAGCATTGAGTGATGAACTTAAACCAAATTTCTGATGCAGTTTAATTAAATGTGGGGGAACAAACACTATAAAAGTAGTAAGAATGTTAAATATAGTAGACACACACACAGCCTTTTCACAAAAATTACACTAATCCTGCACAGACTTGCAGGGTCAAAGTGGCTACTGTGAATTTTATGTCATGATAAAACTTTATATCATTCAACAGAATTGAGGTTATTATCATTATAGCTCTGCACAGACGATAAATTGTCCAGTGTTGTGCTGCCAACATCCCGTTTCTTGTGGAAATACACGGAATTTTCCCCCTGTATTTCTCTAGTTTGAAAACTCTCTACCTTCTTAGTTTGAGGGATGTTCGAAGGCGTTCTCTCGTCTGGAGAACCTGAAGATTCACCTGAGGAGCCACACGGGAGAGAAGCCGTACATCTGCCAGCACCCCGGCTGCCTGAAGGCCTTCAGCAACTCCAGCGACCGGGCCAAACACCAGCGCACGCACCTGGACACGGTCAGTGAACGCCTCACGCTCTAAACCCGCCTCTGGACCTGCTTCTCCTGATCTTAGTGATGTGTTCACTGACAACGGTTTTCTGAGGTATTCTCGATACCGCGCTTTGATTTCGACAGCAGCATCTGTATTTAATGCAGAGCTGCGTGAGAGCACATCTGTATGGCCTGAAACTGAGATGTGTTTTATACAGTAAGACATCTGAGGACGCAGTGAAGGAAAAACACCTCGCGAGGTCAAAGTGCCACACACAGCTGCTTCCCTGATCTTTTCTGTTTCCTTTCTTTGACTGAACAGGCCAGCTAAAGAACAAAATCCCAAACGACAGAAAGCTTTTTATGACTCTGCCGACGTGGGGAGCAAAAAAAAGAAATAATCTGCTGATGAAGAGAGCATGGGAATCTATAAATGCTCATTCGCAGCATTTATGCATTTATCGACTCTTTAATATCCCTGTCAGAGTCTTAGAGAGAACACTTAAGTTATGAATCTTAACATGGCTTTGTGTCACTGCAGCAGTAACAGTGATTAATGGACGGACTGATGTTTTCTTCTCATGCACAAAGGAAACAGGCCTCTTTCTATGTACAGAACACTTTATTTCCATGCATCAGATAGCAAATAAACTCCAGCATTGGGACTCTCCATGAGGTTCTTTTCATGGCCAGAGGACATGTTCAGCTACTGCACAAAAGTCAATCTTCAAACAAAGTGTCATCATTTTCAACAATTCTAGAAAATCTACTTCAGGGAAATATTACTTTTTTTCTCATCGTCTATTCCTTTAAAACAGTTTCTGTATGTACTGTCATAGTTTAGGTTTAAATATAAAGGAATTGCCATAAATCTATAAGTCCTTATAGCTCCGATTGCTCTTGGTTAGTATTCATCAATTCCAACTAATGAAAGTCAGGTTTGTGGTGGGAGCTCTACAACACAGACTGAAACCACTAATAGTAGCAGCCTTCAGTACATCCCAAATGACCCGAAGCCCTTCTTCGAATGTGGGCTGCCTTTTGCACCGTTCTCTGTCAGATATTCCCACACTGCTTCAACAATGTTGAGCTCTGGGGAGGATTCGTCCCTCTTTGGGAAAGACGGTTTGTCAAACTGTTGTAGTTGGAATTTTTCCTTGGTGCGACTAAGAAAATGCAAATAGGCTGCATGTATTAGCGACACTCTACTACTCTAAAGACGTGCCTAAACATTAGTGATAAAAAGAGTTTCTTTGATTTGTGTTACATTCAGACACAACGCTGGACTCTTAATGAATGGAATAGTAGCCGATTTCCAAAAACAAATTATCGAAAAGGCTGTAGAGCTATTTTTTAAGATCACTTAACAAGATTCCAGGAAAGTCTAATTACTGGTAAGAAGATACAAAAAATGAGGGGCAGCTCAACACTTTTGCACTGTTCTGTGACTGATTTTGTTTCTTTGAATCCTTGTGACAGATTGGCTGAGAAAATATCCGCTGGATAAATAGAATTGGTTCTGCTATTTATACCATTACATGTTCTTTAAATATGGCCAAAGCAAGTTAATTTTTTTCGAGCACAATTTGTACACAAGACAAATTTAAAGCGCTACAGTTACATAAATTCACAAAAGTCAAACAAAAATATTCTGCAAAACATAAAGAATAATCACTGATTGATGAAACTAAAAAACGCTTGCAGATAAAAATTTGTTCAACTGTCATACGCATAGCTGATTTGAACTGTTTTCAGTTTGGATTTAAAGATTACAGAGCTGAGGCCTGTCTTCTGGTGGACTGTTACAGATGATATATTAGGAAATCATCATAAATAACTTTTTAACAGCGACGTTTTGGTGTAAGATTGTTTTTTGATTATAGCCACGAGTTGAATTGTCAGGTTAACATAATATAGCGTGACATATAAGGCTAACTGTGTCATTCGTTTTTTCACATTTAGGCCGTAAACACCAGTTTTATAACTGTCAATCTCATCATAAGGTTGTCAGGAGCCTTTATCTGAAATGAATGAGGGAGCTGTGGACATACATTATGGATTAAGTCTGCATATGGCTGCAGAGTGTTGAAACATATGCTGTTACAGCAGGGTGCACTTTATTGCTTACACTATTTGATAAACAGTATTTGAATAGTTGTGTGCAGTTCTGGGCACGCAGACACTCGTTTAAAGTGCCACCGCTCCCTTCATCCGCCCTGTCTGCAGAGCTGCCTGATGTGCCGTCTGAATTCAGCCGGACGGTTAGACTGCATACCTCCTGTGGATTTATTCTACAGCCCAAAGTTATTTTTACTCCTGCTGACAGGCAATGAGGATTTAGTAGTAATCCAGCAAATCAGAGCTCTTATTACAGAGATGAGATGGAGCTGCACGGTGCGCTCTGCTGTTATTACAACGAAAGTACGAAGTTATTTTGTCCCCTTTTGCGGTTTCATGCTGGCTAATGGCGGTTTCGCAGTTGCGTCACAAATCAGGAATCAGACACATCTGGCGCCGCTACGGGGGCCCAGTGGAAGGCTGGCTGAATGTAACAGCCAGCCAAGATAGGCTATTCAAGTTTGATTAAACCGCTCGTTTTGTGTTGCTAAAATGAAGTCAGTTTCACTCAGAAATTCAGTTTCTAAATCAAATTAAACTTTACAGCTCGGAAAAGATGCAAATTTGTTTGGTTTTTCACTTTTTTTCTACGGTTTCTACAAGTTAGTCAGTCAGTATCCATTTTGTGATGATTTCTGATTGTGTGTAGTGGAACAACACACTGGTGTTGAGTTTGGGATCAAAGTCCTGTTGATGAGACACTTTTAGCCCGGCTTTAGTTGTGGGATAGATGGCTTCAAATCTGAAGCTGAATACTTTGGTACCCAAAGGGGTTTGTGTTGGACTCAGGGACTGTTAAGCTCCCAAGTCCTGTGGCTGCAGAACCAGCCCAAATCATCAGCCTCCCCCCACCATGCTGACAGCATGAATGAGGTGTTTGGCCTTCTGTGCATTGGACTCTGGTCCGCTCTGTCCAAAGCCTGTCACCGTGGAGTGCATTTACGAGGACCCAAGGAACTGAGGTTTTATTTATAGAATAATAACAAAAGATGCTGCAAGGTCAGAAATACAAAAGAGTGCCAACAGTCGAAAGACAAGCGTGGATGAAGACGAGGGAGGGAGCAAGAAGCTACGGGGGTAAGGCAGGGAACAGACCCACCAACAAGGGATTATGAGCTGACAAAAAATAGGAGAAAATGAATAAAGAAAGAAAAAACTCAAATGCAAAGCTGGATGATTACTGATTGAAAGCAGCTGAGGAAGAGGAGCGCAGGTGAGATGAGCAGAGTTGATCACCAGAAGGAAAAAACACCGAAAAGAATCAAGGGGGTAAATGGTGGGAAGTAAGAACACGGAAACCAGCTTTCTGTAAAAAGACACAAGCAACCTGGTTGGCTGTAAATCCATTTTTATTTCTATAGGTTTTTAAATGTATTCCTGAGCATTCTTTTAAACATAGATGCCTTAAATAAATGTACTACGAATATATGTGATTAATTATTAGATTATTTAGAAACAGACTGAAACAATTGCACCAGGACTTCCTTTTTAAATTGAGTTTCTTATTTAATTTGAAAACATACTTTTCTACATCTTTACCACTTTCTGCTTCCACTTATTTCTCTTGGACATGATTCTCTCATTTTTAACTCAACTCAATTAACCAACAGCGGTTCAGTTAATGAAGTGCGACCCTCTAAATAAATACTGAACGTGTGTTTTTCTTAACCCGCTCCAGCTGTCAGTTATTGAGCAGAGGGAGAACGGAAATCTGTGAGGAATCAGACTCCTAGAAATGAGCTCATTTATTTTTCTTTTCATCCACTTTGAAGTTTGGGAAACTTACAGATTTTTTTTTATTTTTTATTCTTATTAATTTGTTTCCTCGTTCTCTTCCATTTCAGTCTTTGTCTGTTCTAAACAGTGTTTTTGAAGGTTCACATGTTCAAAAAGATAAATGCTAATAACTGCACATTGTTTAGCTGAACGCAGCTTGTGTTATGAATGACTGTTTTTCTGGCTGAACCTCTCTTTTCCTCTTTTTAAGCCTGCAGATGTAAGGTAAATATCTGCTGCATTCTCAGCTGAGGGGCAGCTTATGCAACATGTTGACTTAACTACTCGTCCTTCCTTTCTCTGTTAGTTCAGTCGTCTCCAAATTTACGTCCATCCCAAATGTTTGTGTGTACAGTGTGCATGGTGGATGTGGCTCAGCTGCGCTTGAATTGTTCATTCTTAATATGTTTCATGTCTGGCATCACATCGTGTTCGACCGAACCATCGTCATCATGTGCTGAACGTTTTTTTAACAATAGCCCATCCTAGGTCAGTAAGATTACATGAATCGTGTGTCTTTGCATATAAAGAGCAGGATCCAGTCTGTTCTGTGTCAGTCTGTAATCCCTTAATGTTGGGTTTATTTTGCTGTCAGCTTTTGTTTGTCTTCACGTCATGTTTTTCGTTGTAAAAGTGAAAAACGATGTCCGAAATGTCTTTATGGTCATTTTTACATTCTTCTTGTGATTCCCTCTCAGCTTTGCTTGTTGGGTTTTGTTCACAGAAGCCGTACGCCTGTCAGATCCCGGGCTGCACCAAGCGCTACACTGATCCCAGCTCGCTGCGGAAGCACGTCAAGGCGCATTCTGCCAAAGGCCTGCAGGAGAGGGAGCTCAGAGGGCCGTCTGCAGCTTCTGTAGGTTCTCACACACCTCCGTGATTTGATCCACCATAAACACACTCACGCAAATATTAGTGGTGGGTTAAGAGGAAATTTTTTGGGACATAATACAGTTTTTATTGGTCAGATAAGAAAGGTACACAAATGGATGCATAAAGTGTGTTGAACTTTGTTCCGGGCCAACAGGAAACCAACACTTGTAAAAGTCTTGTGGGAATATTGTGAAATCAACTAATAATTCTTCTTTTAGTCCAGACAAAGCATGCTCTGTTTTAGTTTGTTGTGGAAGGTATTTTAGGGGAACATTTCTTCATTTCTTCTCAGTAACATGTTTCCTTTACATGGTGATAAATGGTGAGTCAAGGATAAAGTTGACTCAAACTTCAAATAGTGAAAAATGTATTTGATTTTTAAGATGTTGATGTTTTTAACTGAGAAGCTTTGTCTGAATCAGACACAATCAATAAAAGCTACTTCAGACAATGTGACTGAAACATATTCAGGTGATTATGACTTAATTCTAACCAACTAACCAATTGACTGACATGTCTTTAATTTCCACAGACTGTAAGGAATAGACAAACAGAAGCTATGTCTTCTCTGATTGGTTCCCCTCACTCAATGACTCATTGTCTACAATGCAAAAACACTGTGTCACAAAGAGGGCCCAAAAATTCCTGATTGCCTTTGATATCAGACTTTTCCATCCAACCATGTACAAGGAAAGTTCTTTCATTTGTGTCTGATATGGGATTGTGAAGCAGGCTAACACCTGGGGCTTTTTCCTATGAAGCCATGCTCTTATGAATCCTTGTAGTATTATTATTAATGACTGATTAAACCAACCATAACGAGGCAGCTAGAAACAGAACTGAGTTCACTGTGTGAATGAGCCTCCAGCTGTTTCTGTGAATCTGTCAATCGAAATTCATTAAGTTAATTTGTTTAGAAGATTACGACTTGGACTCTGACTGAAACGACATCTTTATGTATTTTGATGAAAATGTGCTTTGACAACACTGACAGGTGATTTCATCACAGTTGACCTCCCATCAGTGGGCAGTTAAAGTTGTCCCAACAACTAAAGATCTGACAGTCCTCAAAAACACTCTGGCGGGGGGGGGCGGGGTTGGATTATGTGAGAGTGACATCTGGAGAAAAACTGCATTTGTAGGTGAAAACGTGTGAGAAGCACATTGAACGCCAGTACTGTCTTGTTCATAACAGCCCCTGCTGTGTAAAAAAATGCATCATAAGCCTAGCGTCAGTTACACTGTCGATGCACCCCAGAAAACAAACTCATCTTTTCACTCTTTGTAATTTACGAGAGAACTGGAGTTAATAGGAGTCAGGGCCTAACATCCATCAGTTAAGGTGCATTCATACTGGTTTTACTTTTCCAACTGCGTCACTGTTTCCATCTTAAAACGCAGCGTTTCATAATAAAAATGCACATTTTTTGGTGCAAGTGGCCTTTATTTGAAAGTAGGTTGACAGAAAAGGGCAGAGGGAGCAGGGAAAGCATGCAGCAAATGCCTCAGGCAGGGATCAACAAGGTGCAGCCTCCCCATAAATATGCACATTTTTGTGCGCCTCATAGTTATATCTCGAAAACAAAAGTGAAATAAGTGTTTTCCGAAGTTGAAAAACACCAGCTTGAAGCGATTAAGCATCTGTATATTGACATGTCACGTTATTATTGAACCATCCGAACATCATCTGAAATGAGATCTGCTATAGAAATATGACTGATTGATTTATGCGTCGTAGCTTTGAAAACAGATGGGGCTTTTTGTTCGAGTTCTGCTTGGACCCCGAGCAGTACGTTAGAAATAATAATGGAAATGGAGAAAAAGAAAAGCAGAACATTGTTTTATCCTGTGCTGATTTCATTTTCTCATTATTCTCTGATGAAAGTCAAATTTTTCGTTTATAGGCCAGAGATGACTGTGCAGTATGTTCCCTTTAAACCTTAAAGCTGGAAAAGATATTGGTTTTCTTTCTTTTAGCTTTCACTATTAAAAAAAAAAAGGCTCTTAAGGCGTCAGTGGTTGCAGGCCCTGTTTCTGAGGAAAGTATATGTAAAGCAGTAGGAGAAGGAAAGAGTGAATTCATTAGGATGAAACTAAGTATTCCGCCCATTCCCTGGAAGTCAGAATAGGGAGCCTATTGTTCTGTGTTATCTGGGCCTTGTTTATTTGCTATGGACCGTGAGTGACACTGGACTGTGTGTGTATTCAAATGCCTTGTTGGTTTAAATAGAACAACGTGTGCTTGTAAGCTGTGACGTGGGCAACAGACCCTCTGGAGCTAAATAAGACCGAAGTATCAAACATGCCCTTTCACATCTCCCTATATTTCTTAAAGCTTTTGCAGATGGCATCTTCATAAACACAAATTTGGGCAAATATTTCTCACTGATTATATGTATTTAGTTCTTTTGCGGTCTCTGGGTGTCCTTTGCAAGCCTCATCTGACAATAAATTGTTTTGGAAAATCCCGGGGGATGCTCTGCTAATGATGGAAAATAAAGTGAATTATCTTGCCTTAACTGTTAACATTTTAAAATTTTGGAATAAGACTGCCAAACATCATTTCTGGATTTTGTACTTTGAGAAGTTGGCCTGCGAGATGAAACAGGAACCCAGCATCTGGTGAAAGCATCATTTATCTGAAAAATTAGGCCAGCAGAAAACCCTGTGTTTTCAATTGATCTACTGAATGTAATCAAAGGAGAAAACAGTCCTTTTTAAAGCTCAGATCCATGGGAGCTGTGCCGGCCAACCGAGGAATACATTTGGAAAACAACTGAGCTGCAGCATTGACGTTGTCATTTTCATTCCTACATGCGGGATCCTAAAACACACGGCGCACAACTCTAACGGCCCCATAAATCTGCATTATCTAAATGAACATCTGTATTTTGTCTTACTGGCAGGCTAAGGTCCACGCTGTGCTGGAATCTGATGTTTTGAGTGATTGTCTGGCAGGACAGCATCTCCACGGCTCTGCAGCTTCCCACCAAGAGAACGGCTCACCTTTGCCAGCCTTACACGACTTCGCAGGTTTGTGTAGATGGAACAGTAGCAAGTGTCTGTGTTGACGCTCTGCCGCCGCCCTGAAAAGTGCGTAAAAACAAAGGAAAAGGGGAACTGTCCAAACACCTGGGCTGTTAAGTTGTGTCTTTCATTTTCTCCCATGGCCTCATTTGCTCCTTTTCCTCCCCTCTCTCCTACATCATTCCTTCTGTGATAGCTCATCATGCCAGTGTTTACCTTGTCCAATTACCGGGCACTGGCTGTGGGCACGTTGGCCTCGCTCCGCCCGTCCTTCAGCCTCTCCAGCACAGGTTTTCCAGCCAAAGTCTTTTTTCCCCCCTCCTTTCAATGGCTGAACTAGGATCAAGAAGCTGTCAGGTACACTGAGGCTCAGTTGGCAAAGCAGAGGAGAAAGCGTCCAGGAGAGCTGTCCATGTCTATTACTTCAGACTACTTGCAGTTTTACCCAGAGGACTTTGAGGGAAAAGCCTCAAACGGCAAACTGAGCGCTATGTTTATTCAGGGTGAAACAAGCATGTCAGTGTTTAACTCAGAGAGTATCCCAAGAGGACTCTGTTCTTATCAAAAATGGATGAATTTTAGTAGCCTGGAACTTTGTTTCTGACTGAAATGTTCGCTGCTCATCTGATGTGCTTGAATCCAAAGTGTTTGGGATGTCAGCGGCATACTTTTGGAGTTTGACTGAACAACAAAAAAACAACATTTATGGTGTGAACCACTTGGCCGATGTGAGAGAAGCAGGTGCTTTTAAAGCTTGAAAGAACAGCAGGATGATGCCAAGTATTTCAAAAGAAAGAAGCTAAACCACGCTCTAAAAACCACGAAACAATCACAGCCAAATTCTTTATAATGATGTTCATTGTTCTTTTTTTCTTGTCTTGTCTGAAATCGTGACTGTTCATAAAACATTTACCTGTGGTTTAATAGCATTTCAGATTCAGACAGAACCACCGCCCATGCTATTAAAAACCAAATTAAAAAGCTGTATTTTCAGGTATGTAGTTCTCCCATTAAGGAAAAATAAATCAGATATAGCAGAATTATTACTTGCACATGTGCAAGCAGCTATTTTTGCAACTGAATAGACAAAGATGAATAAAAATACATATTTTTAAAGGGCAGAACATATGTTGCATTTGTATTTCCATCTTGATTATTGAGGAAAAAGTAAAAAATGTGTTCATAAAGCCTGAAAAAAAGCTAAAAATAGCTACTGAAAAAGCAAGTTATACTCTTCATATGTCTAAAAATCCTAAGAATAGAAGGACAAAATGTCTCTGAATGCATTATCATTAGACAGTTATAATTCCTACATTGCTGATTGCAAACAAATGAGCAACTAACTGTTCTTGCAAGTATGGTGCCAGCTATTTATTGTTTATCTATTTTGATATAAATCTGGGTGTTTGGGAAAAGCTGATTACAGGGACTTACAGGGAAATGTGTGTGTAGTCTCAGAGGTAATATGGTAAACTGCATATTCTCACTGTTGGATGAGATTAATCTTTGACTTATAATTACTCCTTTTTTCTTTTTCTAGGTTTGTATTCAAATAGCAGCACCACCCAAAATAGGGGGAATCCAGAGTTTTTACCTCCATCTGCAGACACCTGCTCCAGGTACCCAGGCCTGGAGGGAAACTTTAACGCCAACAGTCCGATATCTTCACTGACCAGCCCGGGCAGCATGCCAGAGCGGTGAGTGTGAGACTAAAGCTTGTCTGTTACAAAAGGCGTTTTTGCTTCTTCACATGGAGACAATTCATTGGAAACACCTGGAAACTGAAACTGATTTACAGCGGACCGAAGGATTTAAAGCGTCTTGCTCGTGGGCAGCAACAACAGCACTTGGTTTCCTTTTCTTCCCCAGGGTTGGGCTACATTACCAGATAGGATGCCTAATAGACGTCAACACATACCGCTACATTTGACCCCTTCTTACGCATTTTTATTTTAGAAGTGGAAGTGCACTTTAATGTTATTCGATTATTTACCAAGAGGCAAACTCAAATAATCAGTTTATCCAAATTGCAACACAAATAAAGAAAAATGAAACATATTTTCCCACTTACTCCTTGCGGTCTCTGGCTGGGGTTCAAGTTATCTGCTGCTGGAATATCTTCTGCCAACGCGATACAGAGGAGCTGAATGGGATTTCATTTTGGCAGTTCACTCAGTTGTTTTCTGCCAAAGATAAAAATAGTGAAAAACTTACTGACCACGGTTTTCTGCTCTTCTCTGCATCTGCTTACCCAGCAGTCCGTTGGAAGGATTTAACCCCTTTATTTGTCCATTTATGAGACTATCCAGGCTCTACTCTGCTTGGAAATCCATCCCGGTGCAGAGTGATGCCACCATAAAATCCTCTCCTGATGCGACTCTGAGGGATTCGCAATCACTTTGCCTTCTTTCATTTCTGAGCAGCACATGCTCAGAAACCAGCAGTGATATGAGCTTACACATTCTTGCATAAACCAGACATTATCACCAGAGATGGAGTTATGGCTTTGTGGTCACAATGATTGGGTAGTTGGAGGCCACAGAACTTGTGTGTGTTGTAAACTAAGACAAATTTTGTCTAGCCCAGAATACAAGTATAAGGGAGGCTAAAAAGATTCAGCTGAGAGCCTGCAGGGCTTTGGCTTTTGGACATTGTGGCGTCAAATATTTGGTCATTGAAGGTTTGCCTGTAAACTGATTTTTATTGGAACAATAGTGACAACAAAGGCACTCTATCCAGTAAAAGAATGTTCATAAAGGCCAAGTCAGCATTTTTGTGGTTTGATAAACGTTGTAAAATCTGCACACATAATGCACATTGTTCCACATGAAACTCTCCTGTCTTCCCTTGAGCTCTGTTTAACGGGGTTTTACTTGATCAGATTTATTCCAAACAAGAATAATAGCAAAGGAAATTAAATGTAAAACTTACCAACATTAACAAACATGTCCATAAATATTACACGTCTAAAAAGAAGCAGTCCACAATCAGCCAAAGAATAATCATCTTAATGTTGAGCATATCTATACAGGCATACAACAGCTACGCCATCAACAACATCTATGGTACATATATATATATATATACATTAATTTTATTTTAGCTTTGTTTTGATGACATATTTAAAAATGTACTCATCTTGCCACCTGTTCACTTATTTCATAGTGTATCTAAATTCAGCATAAATTTGTCCTGCTCTCGCTTGAAGCTTAGACCAAGCTTTCTTTCTTCTCCATTCATCAGTACTCTCCTTCCTTTCTATGTCTTCTGAATTCGGGTCAATCTCCTCTCCTAAACATTTTGAAGGAGAAAGCGTACCATAATGAGTGACACGATACCCAAACAGACGGTTTAACAGAATTATTTGACATGTCTTCACATTATTGTATTTACGCAACTTCAGCAGTAAGCCAGCCTCTCTGATTATTTTAAAAAGTGCTCGAGGGGAGCGATTTCCTGTCTGTTTGATGCGCTTGTGGCTCCGCCGCCATGATAGGACAAACATGAGCTAATAATCCCAAACTCTCAAAGCCAAATTCTTCTCATTCCAGGTAAACAGCAAGGAAATGCAGCTGGCTGTAGTTAGAACAGGAAGAAGTGAGTATGAGGGCCGGCAATATACGATCAGAGAGGCAGTTTCCTTCGGCCCCTTCAGGCCTTTGGCTCCTGCTCCGATAACCTTATGCATCCTAGCGGTTTGGACACGGCGTCCACAAAGCGCCGCGCTGGCCTTCCACGGCTCAGACGTCTCAGCTGCGTTCTTCCAGCGTTACAGGAATGTTTATAGCTGAGGTCAGTGCTGATGTTTTCGGGGGCCTCTAAGGGGAATCCAGAGATGGGCTGAATTCTTTGGGCCCGCAGTCACAGCAGCACAGTCAACAGTCGCACTATATCAAAGCCCACTTTGTTTACATAATCCTATACACAGCCTGGTCTTTATTACCACGAGAAGCCACAGCCATCTGTAAGCTATATCAGTTTGGGTTTCAAAAAGCCCTTCTGATTGATTTTGGCTTTTATTGTATTTCTCCGCTGAAAGCAGAGACTGTTAAATTAAATGTAATAGCACTTGACATGGGAAATGGGTAATAAAGAGACCTGGGGACGATAAATGATAGATATGTAAAGAAATCTCTAAATATTTCCTTTCTTTATAGCCGGTCAGATGCGTTTATAGGCTGCGCAGGGCCTTCGGCCACCGATATCTCTTACTGCGTCTGGCTTGTTTATGAAGACTTCTCCGATAGAAACCAAGGCCGCTCGACTCTCTGGGGACCAATAGGCCTACAGTACATCATCCAGGAGAGCTCCCAGGCCACGTGAAATGCTGAGAGAGGGCTGTTTAAAGGAAGGCAAGGAGCAGGAGGGCGGGGGGGCGGGGGGGCTGGGGCACTCAAATACCAAACTGGCGGTTTTCAGCTGCATATCTCCTCGGAGAGATTCGCCCGCCTTCCTTTCTTCTCGTCCACTTGGCTGCACTGACTCACTCGTTTCCATGTTGAGTCAGAGTGTTTGTGCACAGTCAGCACATTCCTGCGCCGTGGCGACGGATACAGCGCTGCACAAAACCCGTCTAAGTTACTCCCCCCGAGGTGGAAACGCTTCTTCATAAAAAGCTCCACTGTTGCTGGACTGGCAGCGTTTACGTGTGTCCTGAGGGCGTCCGGCCAGAGGTTATCTGCATCCAATCAGCTTTGGCCGTGGTCGCAGATTTCACTGATCACAGCCAATATTTGATTTCTGGAAACCATTTACGCTGCTTAAGAAATTGTAACGTGGTCTTTAAACTAGAAACCTGTAGAAATTTTAAGCCATGAAGAGAAGAAAATGGAGTCAGTTGTGTCCCACCACATAAGAGGAAGAATGTCCACAGACACGATGTTAATGTGTTTTCATTCTACCAGATGCAAAAATAACTCCACAGGGAACATGATGCCTGTATTTGCTGAGGCTGCACGGTGCTGTGCCGGTGGCTGGTTATGAAAGGGAATAGGGTGTATATATACAAAGAATGGATGCCTTATACTGAATTGCTACAAAAAAAATGAGCTACGCCTCATTTGATTGTCCACATACGTCCCATGAACAGGTTGGAGGAGTGAATGGAGTCCTCCTAACCTGTTGCGGATGGGTTTTGTTATTAAGCTGCAAGAGATTTATGTTTAAAAGCCCAAAAACTGGATGTATCATCAGGCTGGGCGCAGCATCCCTGTTTGAGGCGGCCGACGGCAGCCGGGTGAGCTCCTCCACTGACAGGGTGGACGTCCAGCTGCAGGCCTTCCAGAAGACCTACAACCACCAACAGCAGGTCTTCTCACAGCAGCATCAAGGTACCAACGGCTAGCCGAGCGGCAGACGGCCTGATATGTCCGGCCCGTTTCAATGTTTTCATGTGTCATCGTTTCCTGTTTGGCTCTCTGAGACTGTCTGTACGGAGAGGGAAAGGTGGGTCCTCCGGGCAGCGACGGAGGCTATGAGTCTTCCAGTTACTTCACAAACCCCCCCGCCTCCCACTCTGCAGGTAGGACAGCAATGGGAGGAATGACCGTGGATGGCTGAATAAATACTTACTCCGGCTTATAAACAAATCTTTTGGGGAAACAGAAGCCAGTAATGACATCTCTCTGATAAAACAGTCTGTCTCAGAGCTGAGCCAAATGACTGCTTCCTGTTTTCCTCCTCTCAGGGTTCGACTTGCTGCAGGACCTGCAGGGCCAGGCGGGGGGCGGTTACTCCATGTCTGCCTGTCCAGACGACGGCTTCCTCTTCCAGGCAGGAGGTGTCGACCGCTGTCTGAGTCAGATCTACTCCATCTACCTGGACTCGTGATCGGAAACCTGAAGCCAAAAAAAGTGAAGCGCTCCCACCGAAAATGAGCAAAAAGCAGCACAAAGGATGTGAGACGTCCAGGCACACCTACGACAGGCTGCAGCAGGAGGTTGTCAGCACTGCTCTTCTTTACAGAAGAAGCCGGTGGCAGTTTTAACCGAACAAAATATGACTGGAGGATAAGGAACTGTATGCAAAAGTGGTGGATACGGATGACCGAAGTCTGTCTGCAAAACGGATGTAAATAGCAGTGAATTTTATATTCAGAGATGACCTTAGCGTTTGTGATCTGGATAGAAGGAGCTATTCACTTATATTTTGTGCTCTCCTATTCACTATCACTATCATATTTTTTCTCCGTGTCTTTCTCAACAATGTCAAACTCAACCAAGGAGGACATTTCTGCATTTCCAGCAGTATAACACAGAGCCTCCCCGTCTGGGCTGAATTATCATGTCAGCACACACTGAATAAAACCAACGAAACAGAAAAGCAATTTAAGTCCCCAGAGCACTTCGATAAGACAATCTATGATCTTTAAATGCTAAGGTTGTATTTGTTTGGCATTATGGGAAATTTCCTCCGTCCCATATTTCCCAAATGTTTCATTAGAAGCAAATTCACACGTCTAAGATGGTTAGCTTAGCTTACCATGAGGAGCAAAACAATCGGCTTGGCTTTAAAACTTGCTGGAACCCATTTGTCTTTAGTGGGAAACGCTTCCATCCACTTTCATACATAAGTAAAACTACTCTGCCGTGTCATTGGTACAGCACGTTCCGGCCAACCAAGTTTTGTTTCCAGGTTGGTGCAAAGAATGTTGGAAATGTTGCCCAAAGTGCAAACATTCAGGGCCCTGAATGTGGGACCAGCTCCTGTCTTCAGGCTAAACTAACCAACTTCAGCTGTTTCTTTCAGTAAATGAAATGTCCAAGTAGCCAGCTTGTCCTGTTTTGTGTTTAAACTGCACTAAAGTGTCATTGAGCAACCAGCGAGTTGTTTTTGGAGTTGAAGTTGCAGCAGTAAGCTGAAACACTGCTGCTCCCCCCTCGTATGAATGATGGTACAGAGCATGTCCAGGTGAGAGACTCTGATGAACAGAAGTACTGCACTATTTGTTTTAAAAACAACAGAGTGGCCCTTTTTTCTGTGTCTGGTAAATGTGTTGATGCTTCAGCTTGCTGTCTGTAATGCTTTTTTGTGCTGTTTCTGCCTGTGAGAACGAGATGTAGGCCGTTTACAATATCTCCCCCTGCACCTTTTCTGTGTCATCATGAGGACTTTAGGAAAATGTTTACACTGATTTTGTTGCAGTTCAGAGATTTCCTGTTGTCCCTGAGCAGTCTGTAGACTGTATAAACATGTGTCAGTCTTTTATATCGGAATAAAATTAGTATTTTACATTTGGGGACTAGTTTGCTAATTCTTTTTTTCTGTCAGGCTAATTTGTAAGTCATCACATTTCTGAATTTGTATGTTTTGTTTTGACAAGAGCTCGGTATTCGTTTTGGTGCAGATACACTCACAGCACTATTTTGGTAAGACTTATGTGACCTTTATAACAATTATTTTTTCTAAAGTGTATTGGCCTGTGTGACGAAATAACGCTGAAGAGGAGAATGAACTAGTGGGATCATGCTGCCTCCCAGTGGTCAAATGAAATCTGAATCAAAGCTGAGCACCATGCCACCAAAAACAATTGTTGAATGTCTCTCTGACCTTTGCGATTTTTTAAAGGGTTATGGATTTCACTTTGGTGATTCAGCACATGCTCAATCAGGTCAAAGAAATGCAGATCTGTGTGAGCTGCCAGAGTTTCTGTTTCTCAACTCTGCGGGGAAAAACACACTAGTAAGGGACTCGGCAAAATGTGTTGCTGGCATAAACCTAATATAAATATTATACTTTCATTTGTTTAGATTCTCAAGACATCTCAACTAACCACAGAGGACAGTCATGCATACTAAATGTAGACTATAATTCATCTCTTTTCTTTTTTTTCTTCCAATTCTATGTTTTTTTGCTTTTACTTAACTTTTCAAAAGGGATCTTCCCATTTGAAGGAATTTTAATTTCATTACACGAATATGTTATTTTGTCAAGTCCAAGTTTATCCAATGGACTCTTCATATTCCCAAGAAAAGATTATACATTCCACTCACCTGACCCTTTTACTCTATAATTGTTGGGGTTCAGAGGCCATCTGGCCCGAATTTAAATGAGGTGTCTTCAGGACTCAAAACAGAAGCTCAGATATTTAATATGTCTGCGCAATACCACCATTAACTTCCAAGCAAGGGTTTGTTTTTTTATGAGAGCTAAAAGCACTTGAGACGCCCTTTTACCGTCACTGGTGTTCATATTTCTGAATGTATCCAAAAGAATGGATCTCTGAAGCATTCCCACATGCGATGCGGCCTGGAATATGCATTTGTTTTTTAGCCCGTTACATAGTTCTGCTTAAATATCATTTAGGTACTTTACTGTTTGAATTATTTTGAACTTTTATTGATTTGATCCTTTTAAATATTATTTAATTTTTCTGGGACATCTGTTTTCATCATGCAGTGCTTTTGTTTGTGTCTTGCAATTACTTTAAGGGTTGATATAGGTTCTGTAAAACCTTTTTCCTGCAAAAACAACAACAACAACAGAAAAAGATGCGCTTGAGACCTGAGCGCAGGACAGCGGTGTCCGGCCACCGGGTGGCGCTCTGGCACCACCCCGGCTCAGTCAAACTCTGAATCCAGCCGGAGATCAATCCCCGACGTAAACAGCTTTTAAGTGGACACTGTGTGTGGGGGGATGAACTTCATTAACACCTCCCCGCAGAGAAACTGGAGGCTGCGTGTCCACGTTCCGGAGGAGCACCGACCCCCAGATGCGCAGGAGGAGAGGAGGAGAGCCTCAGCCGGAGCGGCTGATGGGATGTTGATCAGATGGCTGATGGGATGCGGAGAGGAGACAGACGGGATGTGTGAGCGCTCCATCAGACGTCCGCAGCCCGCAGACAGGGAAGCAACAGGTAGGAAGACACCTCACCCCTTTTATTCCGTGTTTCTGCTATGTGCGCATTTGCAGACATGACTAAAGCGGCTTGTCTGAACTGGTTTATACCTTATGGTCGTAAAAAGTTTGCTATAGACAGATTCTAATGTATAAAAAAAACACAAAAAAAAACCATAGGCTCAGGAAGTGGTGTTTTTTTTGTGCACAGCTACAACCATACTTTGGAAATACACAGGCTCAGAGGCTCATTTGTCTCTAAGTAAACCCCACACTGATGGGGAGATTTCTGCCACACATTTAACCTCCTAATGTACTCAGCTCAGTCCGTCTAATGAGCAGCACGAGGGCTGGAAATTGACATTTCGGATAACAGAGTCTCCTGAATTCCTAGAATCGCTACATTTTACCCAAATATGTCCTCTCCTAAAGGATTCCTGAAGCCATTCATTCAGATGAGGCTCTGCTGGCAGAGAGGAAGTACCGACTCACATTGTTCGGGAGTGAGATCATCTTCTCCAGATTTAAATCCTCTTTTTGGATGTCAGGCCCTCACCCTCTGTCTATAGTTCGTAAAAGGTCAGCCGGCGTACTGTGCCTATGTGTTGCGTTACATTTCAAAGATCAGCTCAGCTGTGTGTGTTTCCACTGAATGCTCGTTTGATTTCAATTGACTGAAACCTCACACACTCTCAGATACCTCTCCGACCTTTACTCCCCTCGTCTGTTATCAGGGATGGGAGTCTGGCTCCTCAGCATCTAACTCCTGGGTTAATGGACTTTGCTCGTCTCGCAGCAACTGTTTAAACTTAACTCAAATATAGGTGTGAACATTTGAACCTGAGCATCCAAATCTAGCCAAATTACTACCCGCGTGCAGCCGCACAGGCTGGACACTTTTTTCCTCTTCCCTCTCGAGACTGACCGAGCTCTGAATGCATCTGCCTGTCGATGGCTATCAGTTAGAACAAAAGCCCTCCACAGGGCTGCCCAGCATGCAAATAACCACAGAGTTAAAGGACACGAAATGCCACAAACTATTTTTAAACCCAGAGCGCCAGAGGAGCTAAATGCACACGATAAAACTCTCAGGAAGTCCAGATTAGTAAAAACAGAGCTGGGCACTAAATGCTGTTCAGGAGCAAAAGTTTTAGGTGCTTCTGGTGTGTAGGTGCAGCCATTGCTCCAGAGTTATCCAACAACAAAAAGTAAAGCAAAGTGGTAAAAAAAACAACCTAACTTCAGTACAACAAGAACAAAGAAATACTGTATATTCTTGTTATTTTTTGTAATCCTCACAAAGTGTTGAACTTTGAAACTTCCATCCATCCATCCATTATCAATACCGCTTATTCCCTGTTGGGGTCGCGGGGGGAACTGGAGCCTATCCCAGTGGTCAACGGGCGAGAGGCAGGGTACACCCTGGACCGTCCGACTTTGAAACTTTTTATTCAAAAATGTGTGCGTTTGGGCGTTTATCTGTTGAATCAGAGTGAGAACCAGATGCCAGGCAGACCCATCCAGGAGACATGATGGCATTGGGATAATGAGCGGGTGTGTGCTAAACCTGCCTAAAACAAACAACCGACTTGATTCGAGCATGGAGCGTTATCCCGGAGTCAGAGAGCACTTTTCAGCTTTGCTGTGAACTTCATGGGTTCGGGATAGGGATGCATGGCTCTGCTATGGATTCTGGAAACAGGAACCTCACACGGCTGCTCGCACGTGAAAGAAACAGATCAAAGTGGCACAACAGGGAAAGCTCTCAGCTGACTCCCCCAGTTTTAGGGTCTTTCAGCTCTTCATTCTGGTTTCAGGCCCCAAATCTCAAAGGAGGATTATGCGAAACCACTCCAGCTGTCCAGATTTACCACGTCGTGTGTGTTATATCACTCATTTGCCAAGAAATCCCTACATAATTGACAATGTTGGCAAATTAACATGGGATCACAGAGAGACGGGCTAAATTGGGTTTGTTTAGATGCATACTTTAAGCACAAAATAAGTATTTTACTTAATTTATCATTGGTTAAAACACCTCAATGTGTATATTTCTTTCATCCAAACGCGTTAAACAAATATCAAGTTTGAGCAGAGTTCATCTCATTTCTATTTCTTTCAGCTTGAGCTGGAGAGTTGTGTCAGTCTCCAAAGTCAGGCGCCTCTGTTTGGAAACTGCCTTCTTCTTGCCGTCCATATTTCATCCTCCCTTACACATACTGGATACATTAGATCACCTCTTCTGCCACAGATAGCAGCTCCCTTCCTGCCTTTGTTCAGAGTTCTCCCGGCTCCGCTGACATTCTCAGCCAGAGCTGCTCGCGTTTTTTAACCCTCAGTTTTGGCTTTTGTCGCCTCTCTTTGAGACACAGAAAGGTCAGTTTGTGTTAGTGCTGAAGTGTCTGACGCAGACCCTTGTACAGGCGTTCCAAGTTCCCCTTGAAGGACCTTGTTTAACCTGACGTGAGCATGTATGAAATGAACAATCACCTCAGGAAGTCTTGTTGTACACGTCCTCATTCCAGACACGGCTGAGGAACATTTTCCGAAAAGAAACAGAAAGTTGACTTTTGGACAGGACCTGTGGGATGGAGCTTCTCTGGTCTCTGTCATAAGGAAAGCTCCCGTGTTTCCTGTGCTGAATGTCTCCCTCTGCAGATCAGAGCTCAGCCCGTCTGTCCAAGCTGTCATTTCCCTCCCTGCTGCTCGTCTTCAATTGATGTGAGGCAAAGCCGTTTTCAGTGCCAGTGCGTTTCTGCAAAGTGCGTTAATCAGCTTAGTCTGTGAGACCCAATCGGTCATTTTAAAACACTCTTTTGTTAGAGTTTCTCAAAGCTTCTTCTGCATCTTAAGGAACTTCTTTTTTGCCCATAAAGGCTTTAGGTGGGTTTTTTGGCTGTTTAACTTGATGCAATGATATGAAATAGTTCTTTAAAGGACACTTTTTCAGACACTGCTGAGTAAATTAGCCTTACAAAAAAAGAAAAGGGGAAACAAAAGTGAAGGTTCATCCATTAGTTCAGGTTAGAAGGAGTCTGTCTGGATGACCCGCTTCATCCTGGGTCCAGGCGTGCCCTGGACTTGTGCCTGTTTGGCTTCCTGCTGCTAATAAACAGCACATCCTTCATGTGAGGTTCATAGTAGCATCTGTTTCCTCTCCCACAGCCAAACACAGGACTCCCGCTCCCCAGTGATCCGTGTCACCATGCCAACTTTTACGATCCTCACAGCAACCAGGAGTCCTCAGAGAAGCTGCTGAGTTTACAAGCACATTCACGTCCCTGTTAGCCATAAAGTGGATCACATCAGCCCTGACAGAGAGACCGGGGGGCAGGTAGGCTGGAGGAGGGGGCAGAGACCAGCGCTGCGGGGATGACGTCACCTGTTCATTCCTTCCTCTGATTTCTGTTTCAGAAATGGTTTTCCAGTGGACGTTTCTCATCATTCTTACTCTGCTTGAGAGGACGGGACTGGTTGGTGGGTGCGTTTGTCCACCGGCCACCATCCTGTCTCAGTTCCCCCCGGAGGTTCCAGCTGGAGCGTGCTGCTTGAACTTCTCTGGCTCTGCCGTCAGCCTCGTGCACTGGTCCGTCTTCACCAATGACACAAACCTACAGACCCTGGATCTTTCCAACTGTAACATCAGCTCTATCGACCTCGACGGGAAGGAATCTTCCACGCTGCAGAAGGTCCACTTGAATGGTAACAGACTGACAATGCTGCCGAGGCTCTTTCTTTCCAGCCAGCCCAGCTTGACTGAGGTGAACCTGAGCGAGAACCTTCTCCAGGAGCTTCCTGAGGGCTTCCTGAGGGGCTCCGACAGCCTCCAGAGGCTCAGCCTGCGGGGGAACCGGCTGCGTTATCTCCCCGGAGCCCTGCTGCAGGTGTCCAGCCTGCGGAGGCTGGAGCTGGATGGAAACCTCTGGGACTGTTCCTGTTCCTTACTGGAAGGTCTGGAGGCTGGCGGGCGGGCCAACAGGACCACCAAACTGCAGGATCTAGTGGGGAACCTGACCTGCTCCTCCCCTCGGCACCTCGCCGGCCGGACGGTCTGGTCAGTGAACATCAATGACGCGTGCCGCCCCGCCGGCCTGACGGTGCTCTTCATCGCGCTGCCCCTGGTGGTGCTCGCCACCCTGCTGCTCTGCTGGTGCTGCGGGAGGAAGAGGAGGAAGAAAGAAACCCCGGCCTTCAGCTCCTCAAAGAAGAGGGCCTCCAGCTGCAATGGCCAGAAAAGCCACGGCAAGCAGCACCTCCCGGGGGCCGAGCAGGCCAAGGCCGGGGGCGGCCCCAAAGGGGGCATCCTGAAGAACCTGGGCAGCTCCAGGGACATCTACGAAGAGGTGCAGGTCAAGCTGGGCTCTGCGGAGTCTCTGCCCCCGGTCTCCTCCTTCTGCTCCAGCTCCACGGAGGGGAGGCAGGGCTCCCAGGAGCCCGACGCCGCCAGCAGGACGGAGCTGGACACGGTCAGCGTGACGGAAGTGATGAAGGACTCGGCCGACAGGGAGAAGGCCTACATGACCCAGTCCACCGAGTACTACAGCCTGGTGCCGGGCATCGAGCTGGAGGACTCGGACCACGGCGAGTACGAGAGCGTCGACCTGTCGTGACCCCATCGTTATGGAGAAGTATCCTCCTGTTTCATGCCGGAGAATCGTCTGCCACAGAGTCTTTTGGCCTCATGTTCATAGACTGTGGTGAAGTGCGTTTCCGGGGCGGCGTCGCCATATTGTGTGATCACAAAGCAGAACGACAAAGACACTGCTGCTGATCGCACAACAAAATTACCCTTAGTCTGTTTGAAAAAGGGCGCTCTACACGTCACTACAAACCAAACGATTGTTGGCATTAATGACAATTTAAATGAATGCCAAAACTCACACGGTGATGATTTAAACACTCATCAGGATGAATGAATGAATGAGTGACTGTGGTCCTAACCTAAATGTCAAAACCATCCTGCATTACTTCACTCCTAACAGAAAGTAACAATATCCTCTACATTTAGTTGCACTGATGCCTATGTTGTTACATAGATTTGCCTATCTTAACACACACACACTGGAAGCAAAGACTGACTGTAAATCTGCCTTTTGAGCTAATACTGATTTTGAAATATTTTTAACTGCATTTTAATCTGCTTTTGAAATGTGTGCATATGTTTTTGTGTAAAACCAGGACCACCGGAGCTAGTTAGGTGAAGGTTAAAATGTTGGCTCTGGGTCTAAGTTGCTCACAATACTGCCTTCAAAGGCAAATAGTAACTACAAACAGGGTTTTATATTGAGGGCCCTTCAGTGTACTGCGCAGAAGCTGTACAACTCTAAACATCGGTCACAGATGTTTAGACTCTGAAGTATGCTAGCAATTCTCTTTTAAGGCTGCATTCAACAAAACGTTTCCATCAAGCCTTTTCTTGAATAGTGATGTCTGAGTGATGTGTCTGCTTGTTCTCTCACAGGATGCTGAGTCAAAACAACCATCGCTTTATGGGTTTCCCTCTGATCTTGCCATGTAATTAAAAAACTCTGTTGAATTTCAAAGGCCTCGATGTAATGATGTCACCTTGTTAAATATTTGCATGATGTCAGATGTTTATTTTATTTTTCTCTGATCCAGACAGCTGACCAATGGAAAATGGGCATTTCAGGACAGTGTGATTTGATTCAAATGATGCTCTTTTTTACATTTGTAAATATATTGCAATAAAATCGTGATCCTTAACGCGAGTCTACTAAGACCTTTATGTCATTATTCCTTCAAAGCCAGAAGCAGCTTGCATGGCAGCTAAGAAGTTTAAAAACAGTGCACGGTGGAGCTATCATGCCATAACAGGATCTTTATTTTCTAGTTTTAAAAGACTTTATTTCCCAGAATGTACAAATATTAATTATATTCTCTTAAAGACAAACGGCACTTGAGTGTGTTACAGAAAAGCTGAGAGCTGTCTGACTTCAGGAGTATCACAATGTAAGAGGAAGTGGTTCAGTCCAGACCTTTTCCTGTGGGATATAAAGAACGCATTAACAGTTTGACAGAACGGGAGGGGTGGCAGCTTTTATTTAAAGACACAGACACATACAGTAAATTTTATACCGATTTTTTTTGCAAATGTTTATTTCATGTTTTTAAGTCCACGAAGATGTGTGGCGTGCTTCCTTTGAGTAAAGCAGCTTTTTAATGTGTTTCTCTTCCACTAGTCTTACTGTAATGACTTTATATGACTTGTGACCTATTGTTTCATGTTACCATATTTCATGCATGAGGTTGCCATGTTAATGCTAAACAACGAGCAATCCCAATTACGTTCTCACAGTTATTTCAGAGCAAAGTGTGGAATGTAAACCTAGGATGACCAAACACATGAGTCACCCATTGTTAAAGAAGGTTATAAACAAAAGGAATTGCTCTTTATTCGCATCACACATAAATAGATTGAAAAATTCCCAGGCTGGGTGGGTCTTTAATACTTTTAAATCTCTGTGGGCGTTTTAATCAAAAGAGCAGATGATTTATGCCAAACACTGGACATCACAATCTGTGAGGATGCAGGACACAGAAGCTCAATTGTTGTCTGAAATCTGCCGAGCAGATGGACGTCTTTCACTTTTACTGTCTCTGAAGGTTCATTTTTCTCAGTGAGAAACTGTGGAGGGTGCAGCAGGGTGTGGAGCTTCCTGGTATTGAAAAAAACTGAGACGTATTTTCCGGATGGTTTTTCACATATTTTCCATCTAAGCTTTTATTTATGGCACACTGCCTTCTAAAAGACAGATATAATAGATCTGCACATCATGCTTCTGAAATGTTCTGTGTTTATCTATTACTTTTATCTTTTTTATCTATTTTATCAAATGGTCTTGACCAACTATGATAAATATTTATTTTAATCATTCTTTCTTTACTTAAGCTTCTCTTTTTTCTTATCATATATGACTATAATTCCAGGTTTTCCCTTCCTCTGTTTCCAAAAGATATTCATATCAAATCAGCCCTTTACCGTCATGGACAAAAGATTTTGTTCAAGAAGTTTTTAAGACAAGCTATCACACTGGGTCAAATTTGTCTAGAAACTGAAATAAACTTGTAACTTTATGTCTTAGTTGAAATCATGTCACGAGTAAAAAATTGCTGTGCTCCCTTAAAAGTGGCTAATGTGAGGCTAAAGGGGTTAGCATCAGTTAGGGACTCCTGAAAAAACTTTCTAAAGGAGTAAACCACAATATATTTCCAAACTTAAACAGTAGCTCAACAACCTTTGACATTATTCCAACAGTGAAACTACCTTAGGAACAACAAATAATGTAAATGCCTCCATAAGTAACCAAAGTTCTTCGTCAGTTATAATTTACTTTAAAAGTTTTGTACATTATAAAAAAAAAGTGTTTTATTATTAGAAGACATTGATGTTTGGAGTCTTTATCTGCAATGTAGAAGTACAAAATACAAATAAATGCAAAAAATGAAGCAGGAAATCATGAATCATATTTAAGGAAAATAATGCCAACAAAACACTAAGAGAATAACTAGAATTGGATTGGTTTATTAAACACATCTGGCACAGTCAACCATAATAATATGTAGCATCGTAACAACCTTACAAGAAAGTAATGAAAAGCTAAAGCCTCTTCGAGCCGTTCACCCAGCCTCTGGGAACATGCTCCAGATCTTTTCTTTCTCGGCGGCCCCTTGGCGCTCTGCCCTGACACCGGCCCAGGCCAGCTACATGTACCTGAAATCTCACTTTTCTCTTTTTTTCCACTGGAGCTCAGATTTCACCCGGCGTGGGAAGTTGTAATTACAGCATTGGGTTACCGAAACGATCAAGATGGAGCTTCTTTCTCTGTGTGGTTCTCAGAGGTCTCAGCTCCGGCCAGTGGATCCAGTGGCCAGAGGCAGGAAATGACTGGACTGCATCAATTGTTTGAGTATTCATGAGAGGTATTCTGGGAGCACGTTTGATCGAGATCAAGACCACAGACAAACTACTGTCTGATCTTTTACATAGTGGGCAGAACTAAAGACAAGAAAGCTCGTGTTTGGGAGAAATAAAAATGTCAGAATTGTCTAGAATTGAAAAGTCTAGAATTGAAAAGTTCCTATATGCTTTGCACAGGAAAAACAAAACAAAAAAAATGTCATGCCGATTTAAAGAAACGGTCACTCTCAGCTATTGGAGATAAACAACTTTCTACAAGAACATACAGCTCCGATGATAGAATGTTTTCTGTCAATAAAAGAGAATCAGGCCATCTTTATGAGATAAACACAGGACTCAAAGGTCAGTTCCTCTGTACGCCGCAAGAGTGACATCTAGTGAGAACTTTAGCTCACTCCAAGTGAGAGAGGGAAGTTCTACACCATGATGACAATTTATTGTGACAAATACATAAATCTGTTGGTGACGACACAGATAAAAATGCAGTCACTGTGAGGTAGAATCAGACACTGAACAGGGCAGGCTGCTGGTCCAGGCTCTGACAGGGGTTACATGGCCCCATAAATGTCCATTCCCTGCAGTGCAAACAGAGTCAGCGGGCAAAGAGCGGCTGGTAAATAAGAATCTGATTTACAGCAGACTGCTGTAACGATGTGAAAAGCAAACAAGCGAGGAGACGACGAGCACAGCAGCCAACGACAAAAGGCTCAGGCAGGGCCGATAAGAAACCGCAGAAGTCTCTCTAATCAGCCCCTGTGTGTGTTTTATTTGATTTTCTATCTGGAGGCATGAGGTACGCACAGATAACAGGTCCAAAGAACGCAGATGACTTCGTGGTATCCATCAGACGTGCTAGCAGAAGAACGGCAAATCAAAATATAGCTTTTTATGCCTCAAAATGTCATAAAAAGGTTTTCTCAGCAATAATAAATTTTACAGCAGTTAAAAAGAACCTCATACAGATTCAACGGATGAAGTTTTAAATACACAATAATTAGAAATAAACGTACTTCCAATCATTTTACGGGGTAATTACAGTATATGTCCAAAATAACAAAAAATAACATATTACTTTTGATCACATTGTTGAGGTTATTTCTAAATTATTACATGTCTTCTAAAAACTCAGATAGAAACGAGTTCTTCATTCTTTCTTTTATTATCTGCACAATGTTCCATATAAATATATATGCATAATCCCTATATATTCAATTCTATGGTATTTAGTTAACTTAATAACAGACTAAAGGGAAGAAATAAATTCTTCTCAGTAGCTTTAGGCGTGTCTGTCCCTGGCTTTAGTTTCCCAGGTAATAAATTAAAATGTTAATTTATGACGGCACAACAGAGGAGTTTAAATTGATATTTAGAGGAGGAACATCTCTCTTCAAAGAAGCAGAACACTTCACAGGATCAGCCTCACAGGTTAGATCTGGTGTCTTTCACTAAATTCTAAATATCATAATTATTGTTCTTCCACACATTTAAACAGTAATCTGTTTTTGTTTCGATTTTTTAGGAAACCACTGTCTTAAACATGACAGTCTCCTACTCTCTTGAGGTGGCCAATGCAAAGTTTTGTGGCTTCTCCAGGCTCCTGTTCAGGTGGAAGGGGAGCATCTACCGGCTGGTGTACAAAGAGTTCCTGCTGTTCGCTGGAACTTATCTGTTTTTCAGCGTGCTTTACAGGTAAACTCACTGAAGTCTTGCTGTTCCTTCCCTCCTCTGCAGCCGCCTCCTTGACACTTGTCCCCTCGCAGGTTTTTTCTGACCCCGAAGCAGCAGGACCTGTTTGAGCGGGTCGCCCTTTACTGCGACAAGTTTACCAACGCCAACTTCATCCCCGTCCTGTTCGTTCTCGGTAAGACCGGGTGAGCAGGCTCCTTCTCTATCCCTACAAAGCACAGATCTATAGAGGGTTCCGCTGTGGTCATGGCAGGTTTCTATGTGACCCTGGCCTTTAACCGCTGGTGGGGTCAGTACACCAGCTTCCCGCTGCCCGACAACCTGATGATGGTGGTGTCTGGGAACGTGCACGGCGCGGACGAGAGGGGCCGCCTGCTGCGCCGGACCCTCATGAGATACGCCAACCTATCCTCCGTCCTCATCCTGCGCTCCATCAGCACCAGGGTCTTCAAGCGTTTTCCGACCATGGAGCACGTCGTGGAGGCCGGTGAGAACAACGGAGGGGAGGAAATCCCTGAGTCACGTTTTATTCAGACCAAATGTCTTTTTCAAAGACTTGTTGGAATGAGCAGCATGCAAACAGACACCAAATAATCACATTAAGGGATCTTCAGTTTACTGAGTCATTACTTGAAATTTGACTTTTATTTTTCTAAACTTAACAGCAAACTAAACTCAATTAAAATACTGTTAAATTCAAATTAAAAAAAAAGTAAATTAGAAAAACCTTAAAAAAGCAGAAGATCAAACTATTTTAAAAAATGGAATCACCTACTTTAGATTTTACAATAAACAAATGAATAATCTTATATTTGTAATATTTTTAATCCTCTATTTTTCTTAAAACTAACAGAACTCTTTGCTGGAACGTCAGGGACGAGCTAACATGTTGGGACGGTGATTAAAGTTCTTCTGTTGGCATGGGATTTACAGTGTTGTGTATGTTTGCGCAGGATTTATGATGAAACACGAGCTGAAGTTGTTTGAGTCGCTGCACTCTGATTTCAACAAGTACTGGATGCCTCTGACGTGGTTTTCAAACCTGGCGTCCAGAGCCAGGGAGGAGGGCCGAGTGAGGGACGACATCGCCCTGAGGCTGCTGATGGACGTGCGTTTGTGACTTGAGCTTTATTTTTTATTGAAATAAACGCACTTTATCTTGCTCACATGTAAAATATGAATATGAGACCTCTATAAAACTGTGTGTCGGCAGGAGCTCAATAACTACAGAGCCAAGTGCAGCCTGCTGTTCCACTACGACTGGATCAGCATCCCGCTGGTCTACACTCAGGTACGATAAACACTGACAAGTTCTGTTCTTCCCTAAACACGTGCAACTCACAGCTAGAGCTCAAACACCATCTCATCAGCGTCAGTGAATGAATTAATGTGACCGTCTGCTGGAAAACATCATCAATCATCCAAACAAGTTGTTTGATCGCAGTAAAGATTACTGAAAAATACTCAATTGAAACTTTTTTCAAATCTAATTGAATTTTTTATCCCATATTAAATCAATTACCTGGAGTATTTCACCCCGTTGTGTGAGCATCTGTGCTGGATGAACATAAGCATACTCTGGTTATTCTTTTTAATGAGGATTTTAATTCAGTTAAATGATTTTTAATCAACTGGTATCAATCGTCTTGCTATCTGAAGTGTTTTTACCAGAAAAGACCCGACTAAACAACACGTATTTATACTAAATTTCATGTCAAACCAATTTTCTGCATTAAAAAGCTAAACTGACACATCTCTTTCTGCTTTTTTCTGTGCAGGTGGTAACCATCGCTGTTTACACCTTTTTTGCTTTCTGTGTAATTGGGCGACAGTTCTTGAACCCTGAGAAAGGACACGACGGTCACAAACTGGACATGTACGTCCCTGTTTTCACGCTGCTGCAGTTCTTCTTCTACACCGGCTGGCTCAAGGTAGCCTGGCTCATTTAATATAACATGTTACGCATAAATAGAGTCACAACTTATGTTAGATTACAGGTTTACAATGAACTGTAAATGTATTTAGCTGAGAGTTTCTGTGATTTTGCTCGGCAGGTGGGAGAACTGATCATAAACCCTTTTGGTGAAGATGATGATGACTTTGAAACCAACCAGCTGATAGACAGAAACATTCAGGTCTTCAGCCTCAAAGCTCTGCTCCTTCATGTCCAGTATCGAGACTTTAAAATGACATTTGAATGAATTAAATCTGTTCCTGTGTGTTCCTGCAGGTGTCCATGCTGGCTGTGGACGACATGTACCAGAACTTGGCTCCCATTGTGAAGGACAAACACTGGACACAGAGCCACTTTGCCGTCCCTTACACTGTGTCCACAGCAGCAGAGACTCTCCGACCAGCTTTCATAGGCTCCACCTTTGATATGAGGTAATAAGCACCCACACAAAGACAAATATATCATTTTAAAATACCATCTAGTTGGAGAAAAGAAAAGAAGATCCAAGATAAAGAACAATACATTTAAGGAGAAAAAAATTTATCTAAACACACCAACCTTTTGCAGTTTGAAACCACATTTACCATTACTTGCACTTTAAGTGGATTTCTGTCCTTAGCGCACTAAATGTTTCAGAAATTTCCCTGAAAAAGTTACCAAATCTGTGCCTTTAGATGCGCATTTGTCTTATTGATTAGGATTTAGGCTACTTTGATATAAATGAGAACTGATGAAGTAACATGCGCTGTTTGCTTGCACAGTCGCGCCACCTTGTGGGGAATGCTTTTTAAAAAATGTATTTAAAGACAACTGTTTATTGTCTGAATAAAAAGGTCAGGAAACTACTACTACTAGCAATTTTCACGGCAAGCTGTCCACGTCTGAATAAACTCCACGCATTTTTGTGGCTAGAGTTCTATCATACCTGGACACCAGAGCAGAAGTAGACAGTTGGGGGGTAAACTATGTGTAAATTTGTGAGCATATTATGTAGCCAACGATATTTGTCAACAACTAACAAAAAACGATGTTATAATATTTACAAAACAAAAGAAGCTCAAGCTTTATTATTTTTTCCAGAAATATTCAAGTTTGATCTGACAATCAGCTTGATCAGACAATAGCTTGATAGTAATTATTTATCATTTGCTATTCTTCTTTAAATTTAAATTTAAAACACATTATTGCCCATTGTAACATATAACATAGGACTAGCAAGTATCCAATGGAATATTACATTTTATTTGGCCAGTAAAGTATTGAAAAGCTGTACATTTAGTAATAGATAAACAGAATGAAAAAATGACTCCCATAAAGAATGGTTCTCATATAAAAGGTTAGAATAAATAAAAAAAGGTTAGAATAAATTATAGTTAAAACGTTAAGATGAAAAATTTAGCTAATTCAAAAATATTATGATACACGGCTGAAACACGTTCTAATTATAACTTCTTTTTTTTTTTAATGAAAACCAAGTGTGACTTAATTTCTGCTTCAAAAATCCCCATCTTTACAGAATGAGTGTTGAAGATCTGGAGATCCAGCAGCCGACAGATGCACCTGCGAGCAAACAGTATTTGCCCCTCCAGGGCACTCTGGTTAACGGGTTCGACAGTTTCCTGCACAGGGGTAAAGGCATCCTGCGCAGTGGGAGTCTCCCTTATCTGGTGGAGGTTTTGTCAGACCCAAATGAGGAAGATGAGGCTGAAGTAGGTGAAACAGATGCCTCCGATCACAAAGAACAAGAAGTGGCTCTAATCAATGTGGCACTGGGACAAAAAATATAAGAACTATTGATTCTTATTAAATCATTTGACAAATTCTAACATCACATGCATGTAAAAATAAACCATTTTGGAAAGTGTCACCTTATTTTTTTCTGTTGTGGACACAAACTTTTCCAGGAACCAATGTTGCCATGGATACTGTGAGTTATACTTTGAGGCAGCATCATTGAGCGTAAATTTAAGTGAACACTGTTCAAATACAATGAGTCTGTGAAACTTGTGAGATAAATCCGAAGAATGAACAGAGGATGCAGCATCTTTGCATGATATAGGTTTGTTCTTGATTGATTTGAGGGAGACTTGATGTTAAGTCTTAAAAAAGACTGACATGCCAATTGTCTTATCTGAAGTTGTGATTAGTTTTGCTTATTCATTCTAACATTTCCACCCTTTTGGCTATATTTCAGAATAGAAATACCATTAAAAACCTTTCAAATCTATTTAAAGTGGAAGGGGCTATTCATGATAGATAATCTAATTGTGTGGTGAAATAACCAGTGCAAATGTTTTAATTAAAATCACACAAGCAATGAGAAACAAATTAGATGAATGAATTAAATGAATGTTTATTTGATGTTTTTTATGTTAACAGGTGACATATTTCTATTGAAAAAGAAGAAGCTAGTCAAATGAAGATGCAAATACTTTGTGCTCCATGGAGATAATGTGTTTGGCTTTTTCATCTGATAAAAGATTATAATAAAATATAAATATGAGAAGAATCTGTCTTGTAAATACAAATTTGTGGTTTTATTTTCCTCATCTTTTTCCTTAGATGCAGTGCAGTGATGCACTCCAGTGATACATTTTAAAAAACTTTTCTTTATTGGACAAAAATGCAAATATTACAATAATACTCTTACAAATGATATTGTGTTTTGGAATCTCATCTATTAAATAGTAATACTGAATAATAGATAAGATTACACTTGAGTAAAATGTTCAAAACATAATTTTGACATTTTATAAATAAATATAAATACATGTTGACATAATATCTGTCAAACTTTCATAAAGAGATAATTCTGTGTCTATAATTTTTAGAACTTTAATTTGAAATGAGTTCTAAAATGGAGCAATGACAACAACGGAAACGGAGAAGGGTCAAAACACTATTTTGCGCTTCCGCGTTGTCAGATATCCTTAAATCGGACAGTGAGAAACGTTCACATTTGACAACAGGTATGTTACAACGTGTACAATTTTAGTACAACCCGCGGTGTGTTGCCTTTTAAAGGCACATATGCTCTGACATATATGAAGAAGCTGATTCATTCAGGTTTTATTTCTAATTACAAAATAATTCACTCGTGTACCCGAACATGCAGCTAGCATGCTAACGCTAGCTCAGTCACTTTTACCTTTCGAAATGAGGAGATAGTTTAAACACAGTTTTGGGCCCCTTTTAGTCGTTGTTTAACGAATCTCTGACATTTCAGACCGCGAAAAAAGAAGTTGTTAAGAAGCTTTAAACCAGAATATCTAAGAGGACCGTTGTTGTGTTCAGTTGAGGCTGTGTTAGTCAAGAAGGTTCTGTTTTGTTTGGTGTGTACAGGAGCATCCCTGCAGCCAGGCAGGAAAACGGTGCAGGGCAGCCGTGTTATGACTCCTGACGGCCCCCTACTGAGCTGCTGACCACCACCGTCATCATCTTCACCATGTCTGTGGGCGACAACCCTCACCTGCTTCTGGGCAGGATTCGCTTTTTGAACAGATGCATCGAGGGTTTCAGGAAGAGTGAACCTCTGCCAGAGTGTCTGTGTTATGTCCCCAAAGAAGTGTGCTACAAAATCTGCAAGGACTCATCGGCCAGCAACGCCGCCTCCTCTGGGGCCTCGGCAGGAGGCTCCACCGTGGGCAAAACGCTGGTCCCTGTCTTTGAAACTCCGCACCAGGTTCCCCACAGCAAGAAATCTTCCAAATACAACATTGAGCCAAAGAAAGGGACCTGCATCCGGACCACGGGGGAGGAATACTGCAACAGCCAGGGCCTCTGGGTCAAAATGAATAAGGTGCTGCCTCCTTCTGTTCTTTCACCGAACTCCAACTTCTTTAAACAGCTGCCATAACTCTAATCTGAA
Organism: Menidia beryllina; assembly: GCA_013363375.1. Taxonomy (NCBI): domain Eukaryota; kingdom Metazoa; phylum Chordata; class Actinopteri; order Atheriniformes; family Atherinopsidae; genus Menidia; species Menidia beryllina. Next base: position 525,358 of record JABUIW010000217.1, read on the forward strand.
GGATCATTTTACCACTCTCCCTCCCTTTACCCTTTGTACCCAGAGTCCTATGATGCATGATCCTGCGTGCATTTAAGGCACACTCTCCAAACAACTTTACATTGCTTAAAATCATGTAGGTTTTTCTCTTGCTGATATAGTGCAGTTTACTTCAGAAGGAGGAATTACCGGGTTTCATTCCACATCTTCTTCTTGTGACAGTGGTGGATTCATTCAGAGTCATGTCAATAATGTTAAAAGCATATGTGAATGTAACCCATGAGTAATATTTCTGAATGAGAGGCTAATTTATGGCCGTTCTGAGAACATACAGGGGACAAAAGCTTTTGTTCAACAGCACAAAAAAAATGTATGAGAGTGAACCAAAGCACACAGAACACTTAACTGTTTAAGCTCTGGGGTTGTGGTTAATAACTGTCCATGTGTCAGGTAAACCAGGGCGTCGCTCCCCCCTGATGATCCCTTCCTGTTTCCAGGAGCAGCTGGAGGAGCACCGCCCGGCCCAGGAGCTGGAGGAGGGCTGGATCCTGGTGTGTAAACACACCGAGGGAGGCGACCGGCTGGTGCCCGTCGAGTCCCCGGACACCATCAGCAGGCAGCAGCAGCTCTTCGGCTTCGACCACAAGCCCTGCAACCGGTGGGAGCAGGTGGTGGACGTGGAGAACGCGCTCTACATCGGCTCCAAAGCCAAGATCTCAGAGTGTGACGCCGCTGCCGTCCAGAAACTGAAGTGAGCCGGCGTGTGAGAACTAAACGTGTCGATTCCCGGTACCTTAATTATGATGCTGACGTCACGCTTTCAAAGGTATGTTCCTCCTACCTGGACGTACGAATGTGACGAGGACCTGGTGCACTACTTTTACGACCACATCGGGAGGGAGGACGAAAACCTGGGAAGCGTGAAGCAGTGCGTGACCAGCATCGACGTGTCTTCCTGCTCAGTAAGCAACATCTTCTCTTTTAACACACTCGGCCAACTGTGTAAATCCTGGTTTGTCCCGGGACATTGAACCGGTCGTCAGATATCATGACATTTTCTGACAGGAGGATCCCAACGGGGGGGTGAGCTGTCTGACGGATGGTGACACCGAGACCTACTGGGAGAGTGACGGCATGCAGGGACAGCACTGGATCCGCCTGCACATGAAGAGAGGCACCGTGGTCAAGTAAGAAAGCCAAACCAAAAGCAAAGAATGCCTGTCGTGTTCTTTGTGTTAAATGTCCCGGTTATCAACGTCACTAACCTGCAGGATGCTCACAGATTCTCTTTATTTAACTCCAGTTTATTAACTCATGGCCAAAAACCAAGAAGAATTCAACTTAAAGCAGTAAACTGCAAATCTGCGTGGACTTAAAGAGAGTTGTGTGGAATTTATAGTCAATAGTGGGTCTGTTTTCGCTCCTCAGTAAGCTGATACTGACTGTGGACTCGACTGATGACAACTACATGCCTAAGAGGGTCACGGTTTACGGAGGAGAGGGAGACAATCTGAAGAAGCTGAGTGACGTCACCATAGACGAGTGAGCTTCCTCCAGTCACATTTTCACAGGATTCCCTCACATGACAATCTATCATGACTATTGTTGCTCGCATATAGTGAGAGACAAAGCGAGTTTCACCATATTTTTTACAGATAGCCATTTTATTTATCGCTTTCTGTTGTAGATCTCATCATATTTCAGAGCTGGTTGCCATTTCTTTCCAGCAATCTTATAGGGGAAATATGCGTGCTGGAGGACATGACCTCCCACCTGCCTGTCATCGAGGTTCGGATCGAGGAATGTCGAGGTGAGGCTTTTAAATACCTTTCTGTGTTAAAAGAGCAATTAGTTCTCTGAAGAAGTTTCTTAAATCTTTTTTTTTTTCTCCTTCTTTTGGCTTTTGCAGATGAAGGAATCGACGTGCGGATCCGGGGTTTGAAGATCAAGTCTTCTTGCGAAAGGGACCTGGGTCTGAACGCTGATGTTTTTCAGTCATCCAACCTGGTGCGCTACCCCCGTCTGCAGGGCACCCCTCCAGACATCCTGTACCGCAGAGCCTTGGTCATCCAGAGGTAAAGCAGCTGACACAAAAAGATGCTGCTCAGGCCGGTGCAGAGCAGGCAGGGAACTTCTCTCGTTTCTTTTTCTCCTTCAGGTTTATCTGCCTCCTGGACAGTGTGCTGCCTCATCTGGTGCCCGCCTGGGACTACAGCCTTGGCACCTTCAACCAGATCAAAGTGGGTGCTGAATACCACATTAGCACATATACAGACACTCTTTACAATAATTTCTAAGGAGATTTTTACCTGTTAAAACGGAAGGACACATTGTGCTAGTATATCTTTGAAAGGCAGAAAGGAGGGGCACTAGGGTGTGAGAGGAAACAAGAAACTCTAAGGAACCTTCCTTTTATGTTCTTCTTTTTCCCTCTTTACATCTTGTTTTAATTCAAGAGTCCCCAAAAGGTTGCAGGGGTGTCATTTTCGAGCTCCCCCGCTGTAACGTGTTAGCTTATCTGACCCTCAAAATAGTGCAGGTTTCTCCTTATTGGTTAACTCTACAACTTTTTCTGTGTGGCGCCCTCTAGAGCATAAAGCAGTTCTTGCTGCTCTCCAAGCGCCGCTCGGCCCTCATCACTCAGTGCCTGAAGGACTCCGAGACCAGCAAGCCAAACTTCATGCCTCGGCTCTACATCAACAGACGCCTGGCCATGGAGCACAGAGACAACCCGTCTCTGGACCCCAGCTGCAAGAACGCCGTGTTCAGTCAGGTACCGGGCAGCGGGAAGCCTTAAAAATGGGATCTCCAGCCAGGAGTTTGGAAATATTTCTGTTGTTGTAACTGTGGTCTCATGAGTTTTATATTTGCAGGTGTACGAGGGTCTCAAGCCATCAGACAAATTTGAGAAAACCTTGGATTACAGGTGAAATATCACGTGTTTAACATATTCTCAGCCATAACTGAGGATGAAATCTGATTTCTGGCGTGTCTTTGAACTCATCAGATGGCCCGCTCGCTATGACCAGTGGTGGGAATGCAAGTTCATTGCAGAGGGAATCATCGACCAGGGAGGAGGCTTTCGGGACAGCCTGGCAGACATGTCGGAGGAGCTGTGCCCCAGCTCAGCCGAGTGCCCCATGCCTCTTCCGTTCTTCACCAGGACGTCCAACCAGGTAATGGCTCTCCATCACGGCCTGCCTCCTGTCGCAGTCAGACTGGACCTGAGTGTCCTCACTCTTCTGGTGCTGTTGTTTGTGCTGACAGGGCGCCGTGGAAGCCAGAGATTACTACGTCCCCAACCCGTCCTGTAAAGACTTCCATAAGTACGAGTGGATCGGTCAACTCATGGGAGCGGCTCTCAGAGGGAAAGACTTCTTAGTGAGTGACATAGGATGTCTGGATTGCCATATTTGATTAATTGTTTACACTGTGGGCTTGAACAGTGTAAATTCAGGTGCTTCACTGAGCAAAGAGGCAACCAGGGAGAACAAAAGGGTTTAGAGGTGACTTTTAAAAGGTTGAACCACACTTTGAATAACTGGAAGAAATCTTCTTTAAGCCCCTCCAGTGAATTCTAAATGTGTTTAGATGGATAACAAAAGGCCTAAAAACAGAGAGAGCAGTTGTTGTTTAAGTTCCTCCAGGTTCAAACTTTTACAATTTCAGTTATGTATTTTCTGTCTCTTGTGTGTCCTCCTGCAGGTCCTGGCTCTGCCTGGGCTGGTGTGGAAGCAGCTGACTGGGGAGGCCACCAGCTGGAGCAAAGACTTCCCCGCAGTGGACTCTGTGCTGGTGAGGACATGAAAATCAGTCTTTCAGTCGTTAGCTTTGCTGGGATCTGTCTTTAATAGTGTGACTTTTTGCCTTTCGCTTTCTCATTTCTTCATGATTGCAGTTGTATGGATTTCAAAAAGAAAACACACCTGATTCTTTGCTTCTGACTTTTCTAAGTGATGATCTTATGTGTGTTCAGGTGAACTTGCTGGAGGCCATGGAGAACATGGACAAGGAGACCTTTGATTTCAGGTTTGGGGAGGAGTTGGTCTACACCACCCTGCTGACCGACGGTCAGATGGTGGAGCTCATTCCCGGCGGCAGTAACGTGGCAGTTTGCTACGAGGACCGCAGCGAGTTCATCCGCCTGGTGCAGAAGGCTCGACTGGAAGAGAGCCGGCAGCAGGTGGGGTCCGGGCTCCTGTCCCTGTGTTGCTGTGAAGCCAGACAGTCCTGCTCATGATTATCTGTGCGTGCCGCAGATCGCAGCCATGCAGGCGGGGCTGCTGAAGGTGGTTCCTCAGGCCGTGTTGGACCTGCTCACCTGGCAGGAGGTAGAAAAGAAAGTGTGTGGGGACCCGGAGATCACCGTGGAGGCTCTGAAGCGACTCAGTGAGTGTCCAATGACAAATTTGGATTCAGTCTATTGCTTCCTTTTTTTTATTGTTGGCATGATTTCTTTATTTAATTCATATAAATCTGATTGAATTCTAAGTGCATTTCAAGGAATAATTGGATTGAATTGGATAGGTGCTGTAAGACATGTGTTGTTACTTTGCCCAGTATGAATCAAGCTATTGAATTTTAAGCAGAGATGATTATCCTCAGGAGTTTCTAATAAGATTTGAGCTATTTGGCATGGTGAATTTTTATGGGTTTACCATTATTATTTTCAGCAGGTGCAAGCAAAAGATTATAAAGTGCTGCTTTCAGAAAGGACTCTGGCGGTAATGTTTTGTTCTCCTCTCCAGCACGCTTTGAAGACCTGGAACAAAGTGATGTTAGAGTGCAGTATCTATGGGAGGCGCTGACTAACTTCACCAACGGTCCGTTCTCCAAAGCATTAACTGTTGAACGTGAAGATGATAATTCTGCTGTGTTTTAATGTCTGCGTGAAAAATGTAGGTGTCATTTATCTGGAATTTTGTTTTCAGAGGATCGCAGCAGGTTTCTGAGGTTTGTAACTGGTAGAAGTCGTCTTCCTGCACCAATCTATGTCTTCCCCGACAAACACGGGTGAGCACGAGTTCATCCAAATTAATTATTAATAGTTAATAGTATAGTGTTTACTATTTATAGTTTGTATAACAAACTATCTTCTGTTACCTGTTCCCTCATTCAGCTTTGAAACAACTGATGCACTTCCACAGTCCTCCACATGTTCAAGCACCCTTTATCTACCCAACTATCCAAGGTATGGAGGGCTGTGTTTTTTTATGCGTGTTTTGTTATTACATACCTACCGTGGCAGGCCGTTACTTGCGTTTCAATAAGTTTGTCATCTCAAACTTGACACTTTCCTGTCGTGAGAGACATTTTCCCTTTCACTCTTTTCCTGCTGCAGTGCAAAGGTTTGTGAGGAGAAGCTGCGCTACGCTGCGTACAATTGTGTGGCCATCGACACCGACATGAGCCCATGGGAAGAGTGATCCCCCTGATGCCTCGCTGAACACCGCTCAAACAAATCAAACTTAAACAGTGAAATCTTGCCAAGTTGATCACCATATCTTCACGACTGCCAATTAATAATAGCTGTATATAATAAAGAGCTATATTAAAACCTGAAAGTGACTGACATTTTTGTTCATAAATTGAATAAGTTCTCAAGAGAATGTTATCAATTTATGCCTAATTCTACATACATTATCTTTCAGTCTTTAACATAAAAGTCATACTTCATGTGTTTGAATTATGAGAAAAAAAAATTATTATTATGAGAAAAAAATATCCAAATAAAACTTATTGACAGATGTCTAAATCTTCAAACCTTTAATAAAAAGATACTCACTGTATTTTTCATTTGAACTGTTTCGTAATAATTATAACATAGAGACTGTAAATGCAGTGTCTATTTAATCAAACAAGATTTAAATTTTCACTTTTGAGCAGACTTGCCACGTATAATGCATGTAAAAAAATTTTTTAGCAAATTGATGAAAGAAGTTAAGTACAATCTAATCACATACAGTTATTTAAGTGATCGTGTCTGGATTAAATTAAACGTAATTTTCTTTAAATTGTTTTCTTTTTAGTAAACCAAGGACATTTAGAAAGAGAAACTTCAGCGGCTATCAGGAAAACCTCGTTGAATTATGTTTTTGCTTTCTCGCGAGACTTCGTGTGCTCAAACCTCCCCATGAGCCTTTGCGATTCCTCTTTCTAGCCGGCGCCTGAGAATGGGTACGTGTTTTCATGCTTGGGTCGGAGACAGAATCTTTGTCCATCTGGCGTTTTTATGAAGGAATATCCATAACGTGGTTTGCCACATTGAAGTTAATTGTTATTACGATAGATATAGCTTCAACTTTACTGTCTGGAGTGAGGATATTTTGATTTAATGAAGTAATTTGTATGGGATGTCAGAAAGGCTCCAAGATGGCTGCTATGTGTAGCCCTATAGTTAGCTCCTGATGCTGAAGTGTGAATGAAAAATTTTAACTTTTTGTGAGGTTGGGGATGTTTTAGCTGGCGCAGGGGCAGATAGTGCAATGTACCAGCCACATACGAGTGTTTTCAAAAGGCTCTTTTAGAACATTGGTGGCTCTAAGTTGTCAGTGTTAGCATTAGTTAGCATGGCTACCGTGATCATGTCATGCCATCGCTGTAAAACGCATGGGGGAAAATTGTATGCAGTAAAACTCGTTCCTTTAGAGATGAAGGTAAATTTTAAGTAATTTTATTATGAGGTATGAGTACTAGTCTCTAATCTGTTTCAGTAGTAGTACCAGCATGCTGTTTTCTTAAGGATAGCTTTTCTGCTGCAAATGCTCAAAAATGATTCCTTAACTGTCAGTGTTATACTTATATAATGTTAATGTGTGCAGATTTAGTTTAGACTTTAACTATTGTGTTGGAAAGGTTCAACACGTGACTTAATATTGCCATTTGGTCTGATTGTTTTTGCTTGAGTGATGTGATGAAACTGTATTTGCGGAATCCGACTATGAAATGCGGACAACCATTACCTTGGAGAACTGATCACTCAAGCACAGAGTATTTTGCTCTGAATATCTTGTGTTTGGATCAGTGATCTAATCCTCCTTTTCATCCATGCAGGTATCTCAAGGGACAACTGGCATAAACGCCGCAAGACCGGCGGTAAACGCAAGCCCTACCACAAGAAGAGGAAGTATGAGCTTGGACGTCCTCCCGCAAACACAAAGGTGAGTGGGGACCTCTAGTTTGGCAGCATGAATTGTAAAAAGGTGTAATAGCGTGGGTGATGAAAACATGACCTTAGGTGGGTCTTTTTTTGAGCCGTTTTGGTTCAAATCTTTGGGCTTACCAATGTTAGGACTCGTCATAGTTACACTGACACGCTCCAGTACAAGTCCTACTGATTATTCTTTCCTTTCAGTTTACGTTTCTCAGCACTGAAGTTGTTTTTGTTTTTTACAGATCGGGCCACGTCGTATCCACACAGTGAGGGTCCGTGGTGGTAACAAGAAGTACCGTGCTCTGAGGCTGGATGTTGGAAACTTCTCATGGGGGTCTGAGTGTAAGTGTTCCAGCACCTACTAAGCTCTGATGCTACTTCCGTCTTTCTATGAGGATAACTTTGTCCAGTTCTGCTACTGAATGCAAGTGACGATATCAGAGACTCTGAGAAAGTGTGTTAGATATTTAAAGAGCTGCTGTCTCGTGAACAGCAGGAATGTACTTGTTCTAAAATGCTTGACTTTGTATACTCAGGCTGCACACGCAAGACCAGGATCATCGATGTGGTCTACAACGCCTCCAACAACGAGCTGGTCAGGACCAAGACCCTGGTGAAGAACTGCATCGTCCTCATCGACAGCCTTCCCTTCAGGCAGTGGTATGAGGCCCACTACGCCACTCCTCTGGGTCGCAAGAAGGGAGCCAAACTGGTACGTGAAATGATTTTAGGTTGTTTATAATTGGCAGAATTTGAATTGTGGCCTTGTTCTCTGAATAGATTTGGTTTAATTTTTAAAAATGCAGGCTTTTTTGTAGAAGTTTTTCGTCTTTTGTAAAGGAACAGGCTTTCTGGCATCTTTTTACCAGATCAAAAGGCTGTTCTTGTTTTGTGATGCTCAACTGTTCCTACACAGTTCAGCAGATTTTTAGGTTTATCTAAACATTAAATGCATAGATATATTTTACGCTTATGCTTCTGAAGTATTAATCTTTATGAAGTACCTGATTTTATTGGGTTATATTGAAAATGGCTAGCTACTATCTTGTCTTTCCATGATGATATTTTTGTCCAGTTCTGCTACTGAATGGAAGTGGTGATATCAGACACTCTGAGAAAGACTGCTGCTCTTTGCCTCGCGTGTATTTCTCCATGTTTTATATGGTAATCTATAAGTATTTGAAATTGTTTAAAAGTCTTTTTCCATTACCACTGCAGACCCCTGAGGAAGAAGAGGTCCTGAACAAGAAGAGGTCAAAGAAGACCCAGAAGAAGTACGACGAGCGTAAAAAGACAGCCAAGATCAGCTCTCTCCTGGAGGAGCAGTTTCAGCAGGGAAAGCTGCTCGGTAAGTTTTGTGGCAGTGCCTCAGAGTCCCTCAGGCAGGATGAGAAGGATGAAGATCAAAGGAGTTACTAATCTGTGACTAAAACTAACTTTTAAAAATCTCAAATTAAAAATGATGGTAAAATCCAGGCATAAGACTGATTCTTAGTTTGTTGAATGTCTGCAGATGCTTTCTATTTTTGTTTAATCTAAACCAGTAATTCATTTTAAAGAACACATCTGATTGTTTTTTTGTTTTGGTCTCAAAATGCCATGTCGTCAGCCTTTTTCATTTGATTTTTTATGTGGCTTATGATGATGTCTGGACACAAGTTGCTTAGTCTAAATGCGAGGTGTCCATCACCCATTTGTAATGGAATGGTGATACTTGCTCACAGCTGTTGGCTGCATGAACACTTTGATAAAGCTCTTCATCTGATTGTTTTGGGTTTTTTTTCCTGCAGGTTGCATCGCCTCCAGACCCGGCCAGTGTGGCAGGGCAGATGGCTACATCCTGGAGGGGAAGGAGCTGGAGTTCTACCTGAGGAAGATCAAGGCCAAGAAAGGCAAATAGATGTACAGCTATTTGATACGTCAATAAAATCCAACTGTCCCAAAACCATTTGCTGTCACTCATTTATTGATCAGATAGGAAGTTAATGTCCCAGAGGAGCCTATGAGTGAAAAATATAAGCATGTTAACTTTTGTACTGGGAATGAAGCAAACGGTCGCCTAAAGAAAGGGGTGACTCAGACTGAATCAAAGTAATGAAAGGTTAATGTTTTTCACTCAATATCGGCACCCTTTGGCATTTAAAGAAGACTGACTGGAGTGTTTTCTGCCGAGGGCAGTTTTAATTTGTACGAAATGTTACTCCAAAGTTCAGAAAAATGTCCAGAACATGTGTTTTAGGTTATTTACGTTGCAGTTTTTTAGAAAATTGATGCGTTACTAGTTTTCGAGCCACTGTTGATGTACAAACATAATGGAAGTGCGGTGTTGACCCAATTTTCCAAACTTCTGGGCCTTCTCTACTCTGAAGTTGAGTCGGTCACTGAAGGTAAAACGTGTCCTCTGCTGGCAGACCCGCTGCTCTGCAGTCTGAATGAGTGTCCTCTGGGTGCCCTGGACTGTGTTGTACACACTTCAGCACCTCTCTGTAACAGCTGGGTGTTCATCAGATAGCTGGATATAATTCATTAGATTCATGGCTTGTTCAGGAAAATATCAATTTACCTCCTGGAGCTGTTTTTGTCTTTGACTAATCTTTGGTTGTTTGTGTCATTTGTGAGACTTATCACTGATCCCATAATTAGATGAGAGGTCTTACAGTTTTTGAATAAATCCTATATGTGTGTTTGTATCTTTAATGTCTCTTTAAGTCTTAAAGTATCTTTTCTGTAATTTAAGCTTCTAGCAGTTATATTGCCTTCCAGGTTTGGCTGTCATCTCTCTTTTCTCTGAATTATCTTTGTGTTTAAAGTGCATTTAATCTTTTTATGAGTATAATAGGCATCTGGTGTTATTTTTTTCTCCTCAGACGTCTGTGTATCGTTTTTCTAAATACAATTTCTCTGCTGTCGTTTGTAAAAATCATAGTTTTGTAGTGTGATAAGACGTCTTCCACGTCTTTTGCTGTCAGTGTCTTCGGTATCCATCAGGTTCTAACATTAAGTAAGGAATTACTTAAGTACAATGTGCTGAGCAATTCAGGCATAGCTCAATCTGCTGTTGTGTTGTCGTCTTATAAGCTATGAAAACATTTTGTTTTATTTTCCATAACGACAGGAGAGTCTATAAACAGCAGAGGTGAAGCGCGTTAGATAACCAGAACTGGGGGAAAAGTCAAAGTACTGAGGCCCAGTGATGTCACATGATCCGTGCTGCTGTCTTGATTGGCTGAAGGGACGTTAATGTGGCTGTGGGGTAGAGGGAGCGACCAATTTGCTCTGTTTCGTGCTAAAGGTGCAACCACTTTCGTAACAATGATGCTCAAAAAGGTACGTTTCTTTACTGTATTTGTTGCGTCCCGTTATTTTCTTTTATAGATTTGGACTAATTAAAGATAGCAGTTATCCTCCTAGATTAGATTTAGGGGAATAATCGGTCAAAAAGCGAGATTTTCTATGGTTACGTCACGGGCTAACAGCTAACAAAGTGCTGCAACGTCGAAAATAAAACAGTTGGTCGGAAATATAGAACAATAAGTGACATAAACTTATTACCGTCGTGTATTGAAGTTGATGACGTAACATTTTTTGGAGATATGTTCATATTTATTTATAAATATCAAACATATCGTTGATAAATCCAAGGACTGTGAAGGTCCAGTGAAACTATTTGTGTGTGAGAACAAGAATTCGGCACCTTATAACACTTCTAATGTCTTTAAGTCTACATCTGTGTAGTATTTAGCTGTCTGTGGTGTAGTTCAGAGGAAAACTATTTTACCATCACTTTGTATGTGTCTTTCCGAAAAGATTACGCAATGTTTTGATGCAAAGAGCCCATCTCAAATACATAATTCAAAATATTTTTCATGATATTTGTCTGAGACCGTCTATGGTGATTAAAACACAATGCATTTTTAACTTACTTATGAATGTATTATGAAATATGTAATAATTAAAATGATGCTCATACACATTCAGTCAGTATAAAGTTTGACACACTAGAGGTCTGGCTCCTTTTTTAGAAAAAAAAAGCAATAGATTTGTATTTATTGTCTGAGAAGTCCATATCAGTGAATTGGCATTATACTTCTGTATATTTTTTGCACTCTGTTAGTCTTTATTAGTTATTAAACATCTTTAAAAATCCCAGGGATGTCTTGTTGGATTAATTGACACTGCAAAACAATATCTTCATGGAAAAAGTTAGAAAGAAACAAAAGTAGTTTTGCACAAAATATGAACAACTATTGATTAATTGATGTATAATTTTATATCTGACAACCAATGTTTTAATGCACCAGCAAGCTTTTTTTGCCCTTTAAAGATGCAGTGGCGCACTTATTGGAAGTGCCCTCGTTGCTGTAATTTGAGATGCTCTGACAGCCATCATTTGCTAGCTACTCCTTGCTGTGACATCCCAAACAGACACACTTACATTTTATTCCTACGTACAACATAGTCTTTTCAGTTAGGTCACCATTTTTTTTCTCTTTTCTGAGATAAAGCAAACCAGTTTTATTTCAGATTATGTTGCTCATGAGCCACAACAAGTTTGCTTGAAGGATGTGTCTTGGTATCTTGAAATGGTAGTGTGAGTGTTGATGCTGAATGTGCGACCCGCAGGTCTTCAGAGCCGGTCTGCAGTCGGGGATTCGTCTGCAGAGCACCAGCGCTGCTGCAGCCACAGCTACGTCCAACAGCAATGCTGGATCCCTTGGCTTCTCTTTCGGTGTGTAGGATGCAGAACATGACTTTAAAGAGTGTGTTTGTATGAATTTATTTTTTGATAGGCCATGATAAGCTTCTGGTTTGACCCACAGAGCTGACCGATCAGCAGAAGGAGTTTCAGCAGCTGGCCAGGAGGTTCGCACGTGAGGAGATGATCCCTGCTGTACCTGCCTATGACAGAAGTGGTGATGTGAGTGTAGAAAAGTTTCTCAAAGAAATGTGTTAAATTGGCCCTTATCAAAACTGTTTTTGTATATTCTCATAAACATTTCAGTTCTAAAGCATCTTGTCAAAGGACACAGTGACCATGGCTCATTTTGATTGCTAAGCTGGTATATTGGACACAAAAAAAGTTCACCTCGCTGGATTTAAAACACGAGTAGTGTGAAGGCTGATGCTTATTCTTGTAGAATAAGCATAAGCCTTTTCTTTTTCTTTGTTTAAAACTCCTTGTATCTTTTTACAGTATCCATTCCCCATCATCAAGAAAGCCTGGGAGCTTGGCCTTGTGAATGGCCACATTCCTCAGGAATACGGTAAGTCTTTAAGCTTTTCTAAATATCGAAACAACACCTTAGTCTTCTTCCTGGAAATGTCTGTAATCACTCTGTCGTGTGGAGTGTATAAGCCAGCACTAGATCTGGTTTAAGTTTAACTCCCAACATATATGACCAAAGGGTTTCATTCTCACTTATGTATGAATACACAACTAAGGTTAACATTCAGCTCTGTTCATGGAACAAAAAAATATGCAATTTTGTGGGTTGTGTGCAAAATGTTTTGTTTTCATGTTAAGTTTTAGAGCCTCTGTTTGAACCCTGTTTTGTTTGTGCTCAGGTGGAATGGGCTTGTCAATCTTTGACAGCTGCCTCATCACAGAGGAGCTGGCTTATGCCTGCACCGGGATGCAGACGGCAATGGAGGCAAACTCTCTGGGAGTAAGTTTGGTTTTACTCACCTTAATGACTTGTTTCTGGTGGAGCAGTCGATCATTTGTGTCTTAAAAGCCGATCAGTTAGTCATCCAAACACCTGATCGAAGGGTACGTCCAACTTAATAAAACGAAGCCTTCATTGTGCTGAGTTGAATACACGTGAGGAAAGAAGAGTGTTTTGTATGAACTTCCATTCACTTGAGCATGACCTTGTTTCTTGTTGTGTCACACAGCAAATGCCCGTTATTATTGCGGGCAGTGATGCACAGAAGAGGAAATATCTGGGGAGGATGACCGAGGAGCCTCTCATGTGTGTAAGTGTTGAGTATGTTCACTCAAGCTGGACTTAAGTACACCTAAATCTTCTTTTCAAATTCTCCTTCTTCCTGTATGATTTAGTATTTGAAGTTGTGTATGGTGAGTTGCCATGGTAATTTAGATACTGAGGTATCAAAGTTCCCAGTGGTGTGTGATCAGTTGGATCAGAGCTTATGTTCTCAGTTATGCTGCCAGCTTCCATGAAAAGAATCCATTTGAAAAATCCACTTGATTTACAAGTTGTAGGAATATTTTGGTCAGTTTAACCAGATATCATTATATAATTCTTTGTTTGTAAATAATTAGCTTACTTAGTACTTAGTCCCTTAACTTTGGGTCTACTTTTTTTTATTTTACCTAAAAAAAAACATCCTTTAGCAACTCTTGAGAGTGAAGTCGGTCTTCAGTTTCCTTTACCTTTAACCCGTTTGTGAAAAGTGTGTCTGATTCTTGTGGCGTTTTGTTTTTGGCAGGCTTACTGCGTCACTGAGCCCGGGGCGGGCTCTGACGTGGCAGGAATCAAAACCCGAGCAGTGAAGATGGGTGACGAGTACGTTGTCAATGGGCAGAAGATGTGGATCACCAATGGAGGGAAAGCTAACTGGTGTGTGCTGGCTGCTGCTCACTTAATGGTGTTTTAAGGATTCACTGATACCGTCTGCTTCAAGCAGACCTTTAACTTCTAAATTAAATATTTGTTTTCCGTAGTCGACTTCTAAAACCCGTTTTATTTCATAGGTATTTCCTGCTCGCTCGCACCAACCCGGATCCCAAATGTTCAGCTGGAAAGGCTTTTACTGGCTTCATTGTAGATGCTGACACCCCAGGAATTCAAGTGGGGAGGAAGGTAAGATTCATCACTGTTTTTTTTTTAATTCCTTTTTAGTATCGTCTTTACTTTGGTCCTGACGATGCACTTCTGGGTTGTCATTGACGTTGAACTCAAACTGAGACTTGGGTTGAACTCGCCCACAGTGCATGTTTAGCCTGAGTGGTTTTATAAGTGTAATACTTCTTTTTTTTCATGCTAACCGTTTTATGTTTGCTTTGTTTGTGCAGGAGATGAACATGGGCCAGAGGTGCTCAGACACCAGAGGCATCACTTTTGAGGACGTGAGGATACCGAAGGAGAACGTCCTGATTGCTGAGGGAGCTGGCTTCAAAATTGCCATGGGTGCCTTTGACAACACCAGGCCACCGGTGAGTTGCTGCTTCTGTAAACGGTGCAGTTTCTCCCCTCATAGTCTGAGCTGTCCTCAGCGGCTCACATCAACCCCAGGTCATCTGAAAAACACATTTAATTGGCCGTCCTCACTGTAAAAAGTAGACTTTGGCAGGCTGTGTCTTTGGCTCAGAGCACGGTGTGGACATAAAAACTAATGAGCTTCAAGGGATTCCTTGTATTGGTCACTCATGTCCAATCAAAGTTTCTCTGGCTAATGGACCTGATGTAACCTAGGTGGCGGCAGGAGCTACTGGCCTGGCTCAGAGGGCGCTCGACGAAGCCACCCACTACGCCATGGAGAGGAAGACCTTTGGCAAAGCTATTGCTGAGGTTTGTAGTCACTCACATGTTAGATTAATCACAAGATTCTGTGAGCTGATCATCAGTTTTAGGTCAAATACAGTTTGACAAAATGGAGGAACCGCATATATCGGACTCGCTGTGGTTCATAACGCCCCTTTCCTTTGTTTTCTAGCACCAGGCTGTGTCCTTCCTCTTGGCTGAGATGGCGATGAAGGTGGAGCTGGCCAGGATGGCGTACCAGCGGTCTGCCTGGGAGGTGGATCAGGGCCGCAGAAACACCTACTATGCCTCCATAGCCAAGGCGTTTGCCGGAGACATCGCCAACCAGGTGGCCTCAGACGCCGTCCAGGTTTTTGGAGGCAACGGCTTCAACAGCGAATACCCAGTTGAGAAACTAATGAGAGACGCCAAAATCTACCAGGTGGGGCCAGAAAAAGCTGTGCATCTGATGACTGACAGCAGTGAGATTTTGGGCGATCTCAGTTCTAATAACTTTCATTTCACTTGTAGATCTATGAAGGAACAGCTCAAATCCAGAGGCTCATTATCGCCAGAGAACACCTGGGAAGATACAAGAAGTGAATCCTGCTGCCTGGAATACCCTCAGTCACATGTACATGTAGCTTTTTCTGTACATAACTTTCTGCTGTTTCTGTAATGAATCCAGTCTCAACTCAGGATGTATCTTAAACTGTTTGCCTTCACATGGTTTTATGCCAACACATCAGACCCTGAAAAGAGTGGCCTCCGTCTCATATCATGAGCGATATTGTAACTCGTTATTTCACAAGATATCACATGACCCGTCTAAGGAGGTAATTTCCGTCCAGGTAAATGGGATTTTGGAATCTGAAGAAAAAGCTCTCTGCAGGTTGGAATAGCAGGCAGAGAGAGATGAATTCAGACCTTATTAAAGATTAAACTAAAGTCATTTTCCATTAATCTAAAGCCGCTGCTGAACTTGGACCAGTGAGACTTGATAACAAAGCTCCCTGTGGGCATCGGGTGTGCACATGGGATGGAGACGCGAGGTCAGACTCACCTTCAAATGTTTTGCTTCTTGCCATCCCCTCTGCTCTGATCTGTTGTAAAATCAAGCAGCTCTCTTCATGCCTTATTATTTCTTTAACATCTGACTCTTGGTGAATGTTTAAAAGATCAAATTTGTAAAGTAGCTTTTCTAATGGAAACTCTTTCACCAGAATGAGACACATTAAAGAGTGTAAAGTGCATGCAGCCTGAAGAGTCTTTGCTGCCCGAGTCTTCGGTTCTTCTTGTGGTTCTATGAATTCTCTGGCATCGGCTCACCCTTAACCTCGGCAGATATGTTCAGTGATGTTGGATGTAATACTGTACGTAGGTGTTTATTATTTTTTTGTTATTTTTTGACAGCACAGGGTTTTGGATCTGTATGCCAATCTTTTAATAAATTATTCCTCTCAGATGTCTCCATTTTTTAAAATATATTTGCATAGACATAAGTAATGATTAAAACAAACTTTGTGGGTTAGGGTTAGGGTTAGGGTAAATAATCACTTTTATTCGAGTGATTAATTTATTTTTCTTCCACTAAACTGAATTTAAAGGTAATCCAGTCACTGCTGGAGAAAGTACATTTAGTTCCTCTTGAACAAATTCCACACAGTGAAAATACACAAGGTGATTTTGTATAAGCAAAGAC
Source organism: Menidia beryllina (assembly GCA_013363375.1). Lineage (NCBI taxonomy): Eukaryota > Metazoa > Chordata > Actinopteri > Atheriniformes > Atherinopsidae > Menidia > Menidia beryllina. The sequence goes on from JABUIW010000217.1 coordinate 541,679, forward strand.
ATCTTAACTGCAACCATTTTCAGCTTGCATTAAAATAAATATATATAATATATAAAATAATATAATTTTATATATGTATTGCAACGATTCAAATGTAAACATTTCTCTTGGTACTTCAGTGGAATTTATATGTATAAATTACCTGATTAACTAAATTAAATGAGTTTTTTCTCTGAATATATGTAAGGATGCATAAACTCCAACAACCAAAGTACCCCCTGAAGTAGATGTGGACTTGTATCAAAATAGAGCCATCTGCACGCCCTGCAGGGCCTCCACCGGGGCAGAGGATGGCGGTAGATAGTTTAAAAGCATCTACTGTAAATCAGTAGAAGAAGAAGAAGAGGACAGTGGCTTGAACGTCCAAAATATGTCAGAATGGTAAACAGCGACTCGCTTTCCTTGTTAACTTAATAGCGGTTTTAAAAAGATATAATAATAGAGGGAATATATATTCGTTTATCTGTACTGTGTCCAAATATACGCTGACAGTAACTTTTGGTTTGTGACAGCAGCCACTGGAGAGGCTAAAGTGCAGCTAGCATCGGCGTTAGCATGTAGCAGGTTGTCAAGTAGACGTTTAACATGCCTCATAGTCGTTTAGCTTCATAACACGAGTTAAATCAGCTGCTGGGTTTAAGCATAGAGTACAGTTTTACCATTTTTTTGTAATTTATAGTCTTTAAAGATGTTTTTTCTGTATTATTTATTTATTATCAGGGCACTCAAATAAAAGATGTCATCATCAAGCCTGACGCTCCCAGCAGTCTGCTGCTGGACAAACATGCAGACTACATCGCTGCCTACGGCTCCAAGAAGGACGACTACGTGAGTCATGAGTTTGGAACTCAACTGTGTGTTTGAAATGGGGTTTCATCGTGCATAAACTGATGTAGTGCTGGCTAACTGTCCTGAGATAAATCCCCATCTTCATTAAGGCTCTGCTTTCCTGTATTTTGTCCCCATTTCAGTTAAAACTCAGCAAACATCTTCAGCAATGTCTAATTTGCTTATAAAAAATAGCCAAGACAGCCATTTTAGTACATTTTCAGATATAAGTATAAGTTGCAAGTCTGAGGTCAAATGTTTGAGAGCAGTCCGCTGTGTGTTCAGGAGTACACGCTGTCGGAGTACCTGAGGATGAGCGGGATCTACTGGGGCCTGACGGTGATGGACCTGATGGACCAGCTGCACAGAATGAACCGACAGGAGATCGTAGACTTCATTAAATCCTGTCAGCACGAGTGTGGAGGCATCAGCGCCAGCATCGGGCACGACCCGCACCTTCTCTACACCCTCAGCGCAGTCCAGGTGAGTCCGGACAGATGGTTCCAGCTTCAGCTGGAGGTCAGCAGTTAATCAGGAAAGCAAAAAAACAAAGGACGGTACAAATGGCAATTATTTTAGCAGATCTGATTCATGATACCCTTCTTTAAATAAAAAAAACAGCATCTCTATAAGCTTTTTTTGTTTTTTTTATCAGTGTTTAAAACAGTGTGAAACATTTTCACTGTGGGGAGAAATGAATTCTTCATTTAAATGATCTGAAACGCTGCTGTTTGCCCTGTTTTCTCTTTTCAAATCACTTTTTCAGATCTTGTGCTTGTACGGCAGCGTGGACGAGATTGATGTGGACAAAGTTGTGGAATATGTCAAAGGGCTCCAGCAGGAGGACGGCTCATTTGCAGGAGACAAGTGGGGTGAGGGAGCTTTGCTGGGATCCATTTATGAACATGTGGACAAAAGATTTTGTCCACATGTTCATAAAAGAACTGAAGGTTGCCTTGGTGCCGTCTGTTTTTTAGCTGTTTTTATCATCTTGTGATGTTTTTATTATAATATTGAAAATAAGTCCCCATGTGACGATTTTTCTCTCATAAAGCTAATAAATGGTGTACATTAATGCATATTAAATTTCTTTCAAATATGATTTTATATAGATATTACAAGGAGTCAGTTCTAATCATTTTTCTGTCTTTTCAGGAGAAATAGACACAAGGTTTTCTTTCTGTGCTGTTGCTACACTCTCATTACTGGTAAGGATTTCTTTACAAATAAACTACATTAAACTCAGTTTTCCGCTGAGATAAGTCTTCCTCCTTGAAGGCCAAACCTGTCGGGCACTAATGAAGCAGAGTGTATTTATGTAAAATTGTGCAAAAGGTCGTCATGTTTCAGCCGTTTGCCCAAACTGGAACAGTTTCTCCTCCCTGTGTCCAATCGACTGGTAACGGAAGCATTTGAACCTGCTCTTTCTCGAAGGGGAAGATGGATGCGATAAATGTCGACAAAGCTATAGAGTTCGTCCTGTCCTGTATGAACTTTGATGGAGGTTTCGGCTGCAGGCCTGGTTCAGAGTCTCACGCTGGTCAGGTGAGTCCAGAGTTTGCCAAAGTTCAAAGGCGTCTTTAGACGTGCAGAGAAATACTACATATTACACAGGTCATATTACACCTCTACAGGAAGTCTTTAGACACTTTTTCCTCAACAAAGAGGGAAGAACTTGATTTTTGTATAATGAGACAATAATTAATTTGTGCAGGTAAATTATTTAATTCATTTAAATCCTTTAAAAAGAATCAACGCTGTCTATTGTGTGTGCCGCTGTGTCAGTGTGAACACTGACTGCCTACCTCACAACAGGTAGGCAGTCAGTAACCCCCTCTCTCTCTCTCTCTCTCTCTCTCTCAGATTTACTGCTGCACCGGCTTCCTGTCGCTCACCGGCCAGCTGCACCAGCTGAACGCTGACCTGCTGGGCTGGTGGCTCTGCGAGAGGCAGCTGCCGTCCGGAGGCCTCAACGGGCGGCCAGAGAAGGTTTGGGCCCTCATTTTCCCGTTTTCTGCCTTCATGCTCCACAGAGCTAAAGGAGGTTATCAGTCCAGCTCATGGAAACGTCCCAGACGGATTGTGGTTCTTGAAGGCGTAGCCTCCGTCTCATTTGGCTTCTGCTCGGCCCTCGGCTGCTTTTTCAGCGGTTTTCAGTCCACTTCTTGTTTCTGACCATTGTGTTTGTTTTGGGTGTTTAAGCCACTTAGAAACATAAATGATGCAGGTTCTTGTTTAAGACTGTGTTGGTTGATTTAGGTGTTGATTTAGGTGTTTTTTGCCTTCATCTTTCAGCCTGTTTCCTGTAACGCGGCTGCTCAGAAACAGATTAGTGTTAATAACCGGTGTTGTTGGTCTGGGACAGCTTAAGCTTTAAAAAGAAAACAGCTGACCCAGCCTCTGTTGGTCCCTCAGCTTCCGGACGTGTGCTACTCCTGGTGGGTTCTGGCGTCGCTGAAAATCATCGGCCGGATCCACTGGATCGACAAAGCCAAGCTGCGAGCGTTTATTCTGGCCTGCCAGGACGAGGAGACGGGAGGCTTTGCCGACCGGCCGGGCGACATGGTGAGCTACTCTGACCGCCTCTGACTCCTCACGGCGCTGCTAACTACTGTCCGGCCCCCCCTGCAGGTGGACCCCTTCCACACCCTGTTCGGAGTGGCCGGCCTCTCCCTGCTGGGCGACGACCAGATCAAAGCGGTGAACCCCGTGCTGTGCATGCCCGAGGACGTCCTGCAGAGGATCGGCCTGCAGCCGGACCTCCTCAGCTCGCCTCTGCCCCCCCCCCCCCCCCCCCCCCCCCCCCACATTCACCCGCCAGCCTCACACTAACCAACACAACTGAAAGGACCACAACTCAACGCTGCGTTTGCTGGGTCCGTAGCGGCCAGGAGGACGGAGGGAGCCTCAGATTTAGGGTTCCCTCCTCCTCCGAGGTGGCTTTTCCCGCCTTGATCCGGCACACGGGACATTTTTACAGAGGGGTGCTTCGAATCGTCGCCGTTGTGAAAGCTGAATCGCCAGAAAAAAACATTCCTTTACTTCTCATCTTGATCTGTGAGTCGGTTTGAGGGAAAACTTGTAGCTGAGAGCACACGTCTGGACGTTGTTCCTGCTTTCATCACCTTCAGCTCGTCCACTCAAGCTGTTGATCCTTTCTAGTGTTTCTTAACCGACCGACAGGGGAATCTGTGGTTTTACTGTCACTCCAGAGTAAAAGAAAAGAAGGTTTACGGGCTCAGATGAATTCAGGAGGTGAATGTGCTACTCTTAAGATGTTTTTCCGCCTTAAACTGATTGGTTGTAAAGGCACGACGTCTACTTTATCTTCCAGCTGCTTTTTTTCATAGAGTAACCACTGTATAAGAAAGGTTAGAGCAGGGGAAGCCAGCAGAAAGCCATCAGAGCTGTCTGCTAACGGCTCCACAGCTGGAGGCGCTCCACAGCTGGTTTTATGTCACCGCTTTAAAACCCGCTCAGCCAGCTGCTCAGAGGGCTTCAGCTATGCTCACTCCGAGTGTCCCCAGCCACATTTTTACCTTATTTATTGAAGTCTGATTGGCCTCTGCTGTGCATGAATCCCGGTGGAGAACCTCCTCTCACTGCTCACCGCTCTCAGCTCATTCTGTGATAGATATTAAGAAAACACGGTCTGATTTGTAAAGCTTTCACGGTTCTAAAGTTGTCTCTCCTCTGTTGCTAACTTGTATGTCTCTTGTTGCAAAGCGTCAATAAACCATGTCAAAGTTTTTGTTGTGAGGTCCTCAGAAATCATCAGAACTCTTCAGGAGAGGCTCTTATTTCTGTCATGTTTAAAATGAGTGCTTTCTGTTTAAGTGGCGTGAACACTTTAAGCACAAATGAAAATTTTGCAGACTAAATTGGTAGAAATTCCAGAATTAAGGCTAAATTTGACTCATAGTAACATCCATGCTGCTCCATCACAGCTCACAGACGCTCCACAGTAACACACTCTTTCCACATTAACCCCTTTAACATCTACAATGCATTTGTCCCAGAAGACACTTGGAACAACTTCAGTTTTTCTACTTGAGCCTTTAAAAAAAACTTACAGATTATTTTTTGGGTCAATGTAACCATCTAAAGGCCCGAACACTGACCAAACTCCACCCTTTATCTGAAAGACTAATAAAACTGTCTTTAAGTGATTACCAACCAGAAGCCAGAGAACTAGATTAATCACAGTAAAAAAAAAAATTTTTTTCTTTTTCTTCATTAGTTTTTTTGTGTGGTATTAACTGTATTTTTTCTTTATGTAATTTCTATTTTGAGGGGTCATATGAAGTTTGGTGTTTTTCTTCCACTCTACAGTTGCCAATCAAAGTTGAAGCTGATTTAGTACCACTAGATGGCAGCCTTATCATTTAAAATTATTTCATCATATTTTGTCATACTTTCATCAGGTGAGATCATGTGAGAAATGTCTTTTCTGTCATGAATAGCTGGTCTTAAAAAAAACAAGAAAAATAAATGGCAGGTTTATGCTCTTTGTTGGATTTCTTTAGCTGCAACACTAACTTTACAACATTTAATATTAGCCTTATTTGCTCTTAGTAACATTATTGGAAACATAGATTTACAAAGTCCAGTGCAAAAAAATCTTGTGCAGAGGGTTCTGGATGATGAAATCTAGTGTCCACTCGCTCAGTTTTATTATTAAAATAGCTGTGCTATGTAAAATATGCATGTTTGCATAAAGCATAAAGCACGCTCTGGGTTTGAGTCCAATACTCCTATAAGATATCTATACAACAAACAAAAAGTCCTAATTGTTTATATCTTTAAGAGGATAAAGATGATATTCATAAGACATAATTTTATTGTAGTGCATGTATAAAGTGATTTTAAATACTTCTGTTACAAAAGTAAGACTACAAGATGTGAGAAACGTACAGAAATAATTCAGATCAGACCAGGCTCGATATATGAGACTGTGTGTTGAACCATCAGTCAAATTATGTTGTTGTGTTTGCTGTCATGTGACTGTTTCTGGGTCTGCTGGGCTGGGATCTGTCTTTTCCTCCAGCATCGGCAGCGGCCCCGTGACCTTTGACCCGCCCCGTTTGAAGCGTTTCCGTCAGAATCCGGCCGCTTCTGTCTGTTGACAGACGTGGATCCTCTCTTATCTAAACTGCCCGTCGTTAAGAGCCAGAATGGATGAAGCTGCAGACGCGGGCCGGGGGAGAGGACGCTCCCCGCCTCGGTAATTAGAGGCGGGTAACTCTCCCCCACCTGCTTCCCCTCCACGTAACCAAGATAAGGGCTGCCCCTGTGGTGTTGCCCAGATAGGGAAACGACACTTTACCTGGAACCATTTCAAACAGCGGCTTTCATAAAACGCCCGACAAACGATGAGCTGATAGCAGAGCACCATCATCTCCACTCGCTAATTACTGCGCGGGCCTCGTGGAATGGGTTGATATCCTGATGCACCGCCGGGGCTCTGCTTTGGAAACCTGACACCGCATTCAGGCTCTCGCTCACATTTTTGTTTTGTTTTTTTGGTTGTCATTTTGTGATTTTTGGTTATTTTTTTCCTTCTTTGCAGCTGTTTTATTAGTGGATTTTATGTCTCTTGCTGGTTCTGATCTGTTTGGCTGCAGCAGTCTTAGTTTTGGGATCTTTTGTAATTGTCTTGTTAATTCTATTTTGTCTCTTTGTGGTTTCTTTGCTTATTTGTTAAATCTGTTTTACATCCTTTAGGCTGGTTTCTGATTATCATCCCCCTCTACTCTGTGTCATTTTATTATGTTTTGATGATCAATTCCCTCCCCTTTTGAGTTGGTTTGGGCTTATTTATACTTGTTTATAGGTTTTGTTTTGTCTCTGTTTTTTTTGGTGGTTTTTAATGAGTTTTTTTCTCACTTCAGTTTGAAGTTATGAGGTATTTTTTATTGTTGTTTTCATCTATTTGGTTTCTTCGTGTCCGTTTGTATTGTTTTTGTTTTTTTACTGTTTCTTCTGGGTTGTTTTCTGTCTTGAGGCAGTTGTTTTGTCTTTTAGTGCTTTTTTGGGTATTTTTTTGCATTTCTTTGCAGTTGTTATGTATCACACTCCATTTGTTCGGCCTTTCTTTGTAGATGTTTCATTTATGTTGGGTTTTGTTGTCTGGCCTCTTTGTAACCGTATTGCATGTTTTATAGTCCCTCCTCTTTCAACTTGCTTTGTGTTTTTTTGTTGCTGTTCTGTCTTCATTCTAACAAAATGATGTCTTTGTTTTTAATTCCTGTCTTCTGGTGTTCCTGGTGTCAGTTTGTTCTGGCCTTTGTTGTTGCTTGGTGCCTCCTTTCTGTAACGTAGTCATTGCGGATAAAAATAATAAGAAATCAAATGAGCTTTGCGTGTGTTTTTTTGTCTGACCGGGTCAGTTCTCAGTCGGCCTGCTCAGTATTCCATCCAAGACACAAAGACGCTGGCTCCCTTTTGTTTCTTTTGGAGCTCCTGTGCTCAGCAGCCGCCTCGACTTCGGTTTCTGCCACATGCATTTTTCATTATGACAGTTTCCCCGTGCAGAAAGTAAACGGGCAGTCCGGAGAGTTTTTCCGGGTTTGTGTATTCATTTAGTACACGGGGAAAGGTAACCTTTGGGCTGAGAAAAATACGTTTGGTTATTAAGCTGCTGAGAAACCCCATCGGCGCTCATTAGTGAGGAACGGGCGGATGAAAAGCAGGATAGAAGGTGGATGAAGGAAGAGAGACAAGTGTGAGGGAAGAGGCAGAGAGACAGATGGACGGAGAGCAGCGTTCACCTCTCAGTCCTGTTTGTTTTCTCTCTGAACCTGGCAACCGACCTGTTATCTCTCAGAGCAAAACACTGAGGTTCGGTCCAGGAGACGCTGTCCATCCACAGACGCAGCGGCCGCTCCAGTGAAGGCCTAATTAAACCACAGCAGATATTAATTGGGATTATACAAGGAAAAATGGAGATTTGTGTTGAACTCGTCACCCAGTTTGTGTTTATCATTATTCTGCTGTTATCATTCAGACGTTTTTAGCTTAAATTCTGCACTGAATGTTAGTCAATCACCAATAAGAATATGAGTTTTTAACCTATCAAACATAAATCAGCTACTGCTAAAGCTACTTATGGGAAAATATTTGGCAAAAAAAGAGAAAAAAACGAGGGTCCAAGCTGTCTAAAAATGATGAACAAAACTGAATTTTACACAGAGAGTCCACTGTGATGTGGTTTAGAGTGTCATGTAATATGTGGGTTAGGAGCTGGATGATGACACCCCCCCCCCCACACACCCCCTCCAGCCTTCATGTGACTCGTGGTGTGTCGGGCCCAGCAGAAGGATGCGCTGCTGTTGTCGTTTCTGGAGGAGACTGACTGACATCATTTAGCCGCGGATCACCGCGCTTCCAAAAACCCAAATGAAAGTCGGAGCATCTGTGTGAAAAGCTGAGTCACCCGCCGTGCTGCGGAGCCTCGTCTGCGCCACTTAAAGATGTAAATGTAGGATCAACATTCCCTCGCTGGCACATTAATCAGTTCCCATAAAAACGTACCATGCTGTGACAAAAACAAAGCCGGCTCTAATAAAAATGTTGAATTGCTCTTCAGATCTTTATTTAAGGTTGTGCTTGGTGTTCCTGAGCATAGAAACCTGCCTTAACTCTCTTACCTGTGATCCAGAAGCTGAAGACGCCAGTCAAAGAGGAAACAACACAATGTCGAGATTACAGAAAAAGCCAACGCACAAACATCTAAAGAGAAATCATCCTTCTGAGAGCAGATAAAATTCTGAAATTGATGGTCAGACTCATTTCCGCTGAGTCATATTTTCATGTGTTTTTGTCTCTCTACTGGCCAGCAAAGGCAAAAGCCCTGAATAACAATTTGGATGATTGTTGATGATTAATTTACCTCAATTGTCTCTTCATAGTTCCCCTGTTTTGGCTCAAAAACAAGCTTCGGAGCATCTTTCTCCCTCTGCTCTGTTCTCTGGATGTTCAGTTCAGCCTGAGTGGACCTGATGGGAGAAGACACTTTGTCAATAAGCAGTTTAGGGGAAATAACAGTCGTGACAACTTGAGGAAACTGTCTTAGGGGAACCTCCAACGAAACACCTTAGTCTCAATCGTCTTTTACAAGTTTCTGTTGTCGTTGACGCTACACCTGTATGTTCTGTTCTTTATCCTGTTTAAAGCTGGAGAAAATATGATGATGAATCGACACAGTCAATCAAAAGATGCCCACTTAATAATGTTGTTTGATGCCAGTGAGTTATTGTGTTCCACAGTCATGTACATAGTATTTAGCTAATTGGTCATATATTAGATTTCTGCTACAATCAGTGAGGCACACCTGTCATTGATCGGTAAATCTAGCAAAATCAATACAATGATCAATAAAAACAAATCACACATATTGTGATTATGTCTGTCCATCCTAATCATTATAATGTATCGTAATCATTTATATTACAAAAACTCCAACAACAGAAAGAGCTGCACTTAAATAGTTTTACTGTAATACTCATGTTGTTTTGGACTTTATTCTGTCTGAACTGGACCACAGTGGTTTCTCACCTGTGCATTTACGACAATTTTTAGACTCTTTTTCCATCATATCTGTGTTGCCATACTTCCAAAGCTCCCCTGTAACAGACAGTTTCCCATCATACCCGTAGAGGTGTCATCCACCCTGTCTTCATCATCCACAGAGAAATCCTAAATTCAAACGACCTAGAATTTCTCTTTTCTAAGCAGAGTTTTAAAAGCTCATACCGGGCTAAGAATTCAATCTACCATGTGGTTAAAGGATTGCTTTTTTTTATGTTCCGTGTGAAAGGCTTTAAAACCCCTGTGGACCCAGGCTTGTTTGTGTTCTCAGTAATTACAGCTGCTATTTTTCATGCAAAAATGAAGGAAACTTGCATTGGCTCCTTACGTTCATAAAGAGGGCCGACATCTTGAACCCAGCTCGAGGTGGCAGAGAGGCGGGTTGAACTCATTACAGCCTCAGACACAGCAGGAGGGACACAAAGGCAGCACCCGACCAGCGGGATGGAGAAATCCAGCAGGCGCTCGCCAGTTTCTGTGAACATATAAGAAACATGATGAACCCAATCAGTGATTTAAATGAATACTCTAAAAGAAGGTTGAACAGACTTGTTGTGTGACCGGAGTTTGTGAACCCATTAATTAAACGGGTTTTCACAGTAAAGTCAAGGTCTGCTTTCTCCACAATGAGGACTACTCTGCTGTCAAGACTGAATTAAAACAACTTTATTCAAGGAAATATTCTTTATATGAAAAAAAACAGTCTCCTCTGATGATTTCTGGTCATCTAAAAGAAAAAAGAACAGAAGTGATTGAGATAAAAACAAATAGTTTAACATGAACTCTTCTTGAAATATGTTTTAGATTTTTTTGTTGTTGAGAATGTATCCATTAAGCAGGTTTTTTGTTTACCTTAAAGTTTCTTAGAATACTTTACCTGTATCTGTTGTTCTCAAATCTTGTTATTGTTATTGTTTAATATATTTTCCCTTTACATTAAAATCCCAAAAGTGAACTTTAACAATGAAAACATAAAACATAAGTGGGTTAACCAATTAAATCCTTATCCATAACTCAGTAAAAAGAGCCACTGTTTCCATTGCACCTTTTATGTATTGCAAATTCATTATATATTCTAAACTAAGAAGTAAACTTACCTCTTTTTCAGTATAAATTGAAAACTGTTAAAGCACTTAGCTTATTTTTAAAATGGTACATCTGTTATCATTCAAGTTTGGTGATATCAAATATTTTTTGTAATATCGGGGTGCAGTATAACCTGGGAACTCCATTAAGAAAGGAAAAAAAGTGCTCAAGAAATCTTATAGAACATAGATGATATTTATAATGTTAATACAGAAGTGCATTGCATTCACTGACAAAATAGACACCTTATCTCGAGATCTTTTCTTGTAATTCTCGAGATCTTTTCTCGTAATTACGAGATAAGGTGTGTCATTTTTTATTTTCAGTGAATGCTGTACGTTAAAGAAACAAATGGACAACAAGTCCTGTTTCCTCTGCTATAAACTCAGTCCCTCCTGTGTGTTTTGTGTTCCTCCTCATGTGGTTGTTGTGGAAGCAGGAATCAGGAAATCAGCCCGGGTCACGTGACACGACCGGGGGCGGGGCTCTGCGTCTCCGCCGGCCAGTGGCGGCGCAGCATTGGTCCGGGTCCCGGCAGACCCACGGGAGGAGGAAAAAAAAAAAAAAAAAAACACCCGAAAGAAGAGGCGAATAACGGGACTCGCGGCGTTTATGGAGCCTTTGCGTTAAAAACGTCTCCTTTCCCGCCATGGAGACGTGAGTCGGCGTGTGCGCGCGCGGAACGGAGGCGGTGAACGCGCTCCGGGGCTGGAGAAAAAAACAAGCGGTCCACCATTGTCTGCAGGAGGGGAATAAGAATGGCCTGGATGTGGAAGGTAAGAGTGGCTCTCCCGTGCGCGTCCCCGTGGCTGGGTGGAAGTGTGGGGACGTGGCCCGGTCTCTGGCAGATCCGAGATAACAAACCCAGATCCGGGGAGCAGCATGTGGTGCTGCTGATGCTCTGCGGAGGAATCCCCCCTACCTCTGGTTAACGTCAGCTGTTTTGCTTTCAAAAACAAAAACACTTCAATCGACATCCCTCTTCTTGAGGGTTTTTTGTGTGCCCCATGCAGAAGAACTGCCTTGTGCTGCGCTCTGTGCTGGTGCTGGTGGTCAGCAGGCTCCTCCTGGACAGGCAGGCAGGAGCAGGCCATCCAGCTGTGCACACACCATCCCTCTCCTCCAGATGTTCACAGGATGGGAGGCAGCCTCCAGGGCCCAGGGAATGTTCCCACACACGACTTTCCCCCTATCTGAGCTGGTGTCAAAGTTCAGACAGGTCTCAAAATGCTTGTTTGTATTTATAAAGAGTCTAAAATGTGAATAATCTACATTAATTTACATGAAATTCATCCATTTCGCCCCTTATCTGTGCAAAATCTCTTGATCAATGGCCAAATCTATCTGGGAAAGACATAACTAATGAACATGTTCATTCAGTTATTTACCCAATTAAAAGCTCTGATCACAGATAGTGAGATAAGATAAAGCAAACAGACAACGTTTCATGCTGCCTACGCTCTTTAAACCTAAAAAACATAATTTTGTAATGTATTTACAGTGAACGTTTGTAATGGCTGTCAGTCCAAGTTGTTCTGTTATCATCATATTTTCCATAACGTCACTTGAATGATCACAAAAAACTTTATAGCAAAGTTTGTGGTTATTTAAAAGAATTGGTTCCTTTAAGAGGCTACATGATGATGACCTATTCAAAATTCTTGCTTTGTTTTTATAAAAATTCACTATTCTATTCATTACATTCAATATTCAGTTTCCAATTATGCAAATCACAGTCTATTTGGCACAAAGGTGACTCACTATATTTATAAAACATTTACTTCTGTTTTTAGTATGTTTGTTTACAATATGGTGGGAAAAAATCTGTAGCTAAAAAGGTAAAGATAACATCTTCAGCCGTCTTATGAGAGCAGAGGAAGTTTGACCTGTTGATTTGATCAACATCTATATTCATTTTGAGATCAAATGATCGGCTAACGTCGATATTTAACATAGAAACTTAACTACGACATTAAAGGAGTAGGAATCAGGACTCATCCTTCACAGGAACACGTCGTTCCGGAGCACCGTCTCACAAAATCGCACACCCACGTGTGAAATATGTAAACACACATTCAGAGTTTGCATGGGATGATTCACATCTCTGCGCTTGTTTCTATTCAGGTTTTCGTGCGGTTTCACTCCATTCTGTTCACTTAGAATGAGATAAAGAAAAGGAAAAAAGCATTTTTGGGGCATAATCCTGAAATAATTGTGAGCGTGACAATGTGTCCCAGATGCGTATTTATTAATAGAGACGTCATTTCTTCATTTTTTAAAATAACAAACATTTAAAAGGTCACAGATATCCTCGTTTGATTCTAATTGTGAATGGTGTAGCATTCATTTAAAGGCAAACGTGGTTTAGAGGTTGAAGATGTTGTCACCAAAGCTTCTGGTGTCTGCCTGATATGTTGAAAAGTGTTGAAAATTCTCAAGACACATCTCAATTTGTCTGTTTTTTCTCTCTGGCTTAGATAAGGGTATCTAAGATAAGGGTTCCCATATTACTGAAATTTCCAAAGCCTTTCCAGTAGTTTGAAATATGTGCTCCATACTCGATACAACAGGAGGAACAAACGGAATGGGCCAATCTGAGCAAAGTGAGAAGCCCCAGTCTCATATATTTGTTGAAAAAAGTCTGTGCTCCTGAACAGAAATGACCAAACTTCTGTTTATTTTTAAAGGAAAAATGGGAAAAAAGTAGTACGTACAGGCCAAACGAATCCCTTCTTTATAATGGGATTTTGTTAATCTGCTGTCCGAACTGAAGTTTGTTGAATTGTATGTCGGCTTAAGTTGCACAATGTTCACAATAGTCTGACCCTCCACGGGAAGCTCACATCTGCGTGTTTTCCAGTGGACGCCCGGCCTTTGAGTGTGTGTCCAGCTGCTGGTTGGTCTGGTTCATTCGTACCGGCTGTTTCTGCTGGCTGTTGCTCTCCGACAGTATCCTACATGCAGTTGTTCATCATCATTAGGGACTAATCAGATCCGATCACGCAGTTTTATTCCTCCAAAGCTCATCAAATACCAATATGGAATCATCATCCTGCCATAAGTCCGGGCTTGCTCCATCTCATTGGTCTCTGCGGGGTTGTGGCTGCCTGGAGGATTTTATTTTCTGATCCCTTCCTTCTCTTTTCTCAGACGGCCTCTGCAGTCTCTCTCCTTGTCCGGCTTGTTTTTTTCCACATTGTCCCAGTGATCTTGAATCAGGAGTTTGCATTCTATACTTTGGGGTCCATCCACATCATCCTCTCTAAGGCCGTCCGGACACAATCCTTCAATTAGGTTTCATTTCAGGAGCCCTGTTGTCACATGGGTGTCACCAAAACTGAGGTGAGAGGATCCAAATTCAAGCGAAGAAACCCAGTGGGGGGAACAAAGGTTCTCAGGAAAAACTCAGATTTATTTTTAAGGGATAATCAAAAGTGCAGACGAAGCAGATATAAAAATCCGACTAAAACTGGGAGAACCTGAAAAGACCAGGTAGACCCCGCCAGAGGAGGAGACAAACCCAGAGGCAGGGATGTGAGAAAGACATCCGGGAAAGACTGAAATTAACTGACAGGTTGATATGGAGGAAGGAGTGATTAGCAGAAGAAAAGCAGGTGGCAGAGAGAACACAGGGGAAGGCTGTTGAGTTGACAACCAGGGAGAAGGAGTCGTAGGAGGGTGCTGAGACATAAGGGGGAAAACACAGGAAACTGAGAAGAGGGACAGGCCAAAGGAAAAGAAACAGAACTAAAAAACACACAAAAAAAAACTTAAAAAATTAAACAAAGCCTCCTATCCTGACGCCGCTCCTGTTTTTGAGACAGCAGCTAATTTCACACATAGTTTAACGAGGTACTACATTGGTATGTTTAAAAAACAGGAAACTAAAGAAATCTAATCGCACGATTCAAAGTGCTGACTTGCTGTAGTGAATGCAGCCTGGAAATGGACAGAAGCAATGAGCTGCAGCTTCAGATTAGATCCTACACATGGTCTTGTTTCTTTTTTTTGGGTGAGTTTGCGGCAGGCCCGCTCTCACAGAACAGGGTGGGTGAAACTTCCCTGGATTTATGACCCATTGGATATGGTCTGACCTTAAACCAAAATTAGACAAAAAACTAATTCAGTATGACTGAACGACTGAAAAACGGTTTTCAGAAATCCACTTTTTCTGATTTAAGCCGGCCTTTGTAAATGGCGGTGGAAACCCAGATTGGACAACATGGTGGACAGAGCCTTTGATTTAAAGCTGCTTTGGCTGGGCCTTAAAGTCATTCAGCTACCATGATAAGATTAACTAAAAATACATGGAAATTCTCAAACTGAAGCCGATGAGAGAGGAAAAGCCCCACAGCACTGAAATGAATTTAGAAAAGACACCAGGAAAAAGAAAAATATCCGGGTTTTTGGGAGTGAAATTAATGACATCCTTGAAAGGGCCTGTTCAGTCATGACGCCCCAGAAAAAACAGCAAGTTTGACATTTTTCTTCAGGCTGAAAAGAAACCAACTGTGGACTTTCATTTTTTCCCAGCACATGCTATGTCTGTGTGGCCGTCGACGCTTTTCTCTGCTTTGTGTTCGGCTCCACTAAAAACAAACGGTTCTGCTTTAACCCCTATTTTTTAATTCACAAACTTTTTTATCAGAACCCCACACAAAGTCTGATCTTTAAACAAATATACATTTATTTTTCTGATTTCCTGACACCAAAGAATATGCAAATAATGATCAAATTTGTCCCCCATCGGTATTTTTGTGGCCCCTCACAGATCTGACGCTTCTCCTTAATCACTGGAGACCTGAGCATGTTTTATGAGTGATGTCACAGCATCTGTGACCCCTCAGGCAAACCGCTCTATATCTGGCCTATTGCAGAAAGATTTGTGTTTGTATGCTTACGGGCCAGTTTTACGCAGGAGAGTCCAAGTCTGACATTTTCTCAAGCTGCAGAAACTATTTATTACTGGTGGAATTCTCAAGTCTTTTTCCATCTTTGGTCGAACCCCTTAAAGGATGAATCTGTTTTTGTAGGCCTTGTTTTTTTCTCTTATTTATGTGCCTTGTGCTGCTGTTGGAGTCTGATTTTGGGGATATGAGCGTAAACTTTTTTTTTAAATTTGGAAATGTGTACATTTAGTCTCCTTTGTTTCATCAGTGAGGACTTTAGAGCTGCTATTCCTGACTTTAATCTTTCTATCATGGAGCTCATGTGGAATAACTGGGTGTTAAACACTAGTTTGTCCAACGGGTTTTGCTCGCTTCAGCTCCAAAGGGGTTAATGCTAAATCCTTTTTAAAGATCCTCTCTGGTCGGTTTTAGGTTTTAGAGGCTTTTTATTCTTGGGGTTGGGCTTTGGTTGCTAGTTGTGTGCACCCAACATGGACGTGTTTCTGCAGTTTTGTGTACCGACGCTTGGTGTTCTCAAATATTGATGTTTGTGCTCTCAGCCCAAAGTTTGGGAACGATTTGTCGGTTTGCTTTAGCAGAAACATGGAATTTTATACCAGCGATGAGGTGCACGTCTTTTAGTGGAAACTCTGCATGGTGTCCGGAGATGATGAGGCATTTTCCAACTGATGAGGTTTTTCTGTTAACCTGATTTTTTAATTGGTGTGAGTTCATCCATGAATAAACGAGCCAAAGCTGGGAAAGGCCGGTTGCTCTTCTCCTCTCTGACATTTCAGGAAAACCTCACAATCACCTCCCATCAGAGAGCAGAAGCGTTGCCTTTGCCTTTGATCAGACATGCCGGGTCCGGCTGAGAGCAGAAGGCTTTTCGGGATGGGGTCAGCAGCAGAAAACAGACAAACGTTGCCTTGTGTGTGCGTGCCAAGAGCTGTTGTCACAGCCTCAGAGGAGGCGGCGAGTGTCCTGGTTGTGAGAGAGTTTTTGGGATGAATGGAGCCTCTCTGAGTCTGTCCTGTCTACTGCGATTGTGTTCAAAAGCAGGCCGATTTGAAAAGTGCCCCGTCACAAGTTTGGAGGGGGAACAGGGCACCGGCAGGATACTGAATCAGGCTGAATCGTTTTGGAGCTGTAAGCAAGTCTCCAATCGCACTTCCTTCCTCGACACCGTCCCCTCTGAGTGTGAAGATGACACACAATATGGAGAAACACGCAGCTTTTTCCGCACAGTTTTGCTGCACATTCAAAAAAACGTAATAAGTTGCTACAAAAATGATGTTAAAGGTTGAACTGTAACCTGGTCCAGCTGAGGTTTAGTTGCACTCTTAGAATAAGAATTCATTATACAGCAAGTGATCAAATCAGAACAGCAAGTTTGAGGAAGAATGATTCAACAGAGCTGTAGTTAAAGCTTCCTCATTAATTCTGTGACTGAAAAATTACAAAAATGAGTAAATGTGGCCATGAAATGTGTGGGACTACATTGTGAAAGCAGCTCATTTCTATGCATGTCTTCTGTCTACGATCCCAGTTATGCTCCTATTTGATCCAGTTTTATGCAATATCTGAAAGATTCAGATTAATATTACAAGGTGGGCCATCACAGGGCTCAGCTGATATGTCCTCACAGCCAGGTACATAAACAGTCCTGTGTTGTTCGCCTGCAAGCCAACTGCTAAAGAAAGCCCGATGACCAGTGGAGCGGTGAGGAAAACAGAGCCGCAGAGGAAGCTTTTGTTAGCCGGAGAGAGCCGTGGGAACGGGGGCCGACTGAGACTGGATTCACTGTATCTTCCCAAACTGTTGAAGCAGTCGACCAAAAGGAAAACATAACAGAAACTGGAATAAGCCAATGTGTAAACTGTGCCATGAATCCTCTGTCTTCGTGGTTAAACGGCAAAATTCACCTGTAAGATCTGAAGTTAAAACAACATTTTCCCATGCTTTTTTCCAAGTGTAGACTTAAAGGGTTAACATGTGTCTGGGAGCCGTTTTTTAGTTGTTTTTCTGTTTGATCCGAGGACTGTCTCAGATTGCTGGTGGAGAAAATGGCGTAAAAGGAGCAGATGAGTCATTCCGAGGAGACGGCCACACCTTCAGCCGCCTCGCCATCAGGTGTCAGAAAAGAGCTCTAAATCTGAGTGTGAGCCTGATAAGGAATCCACTCTTAACCTCTGCTTTACGCTCTAAATCTGAAACACGGTAATCCAGAAGCTCCACCGTGCACCCTGTGAGCGCGCTGGTGTCGGGCTGCTGTGTGTCGGGGGGCCGTGGGGGTCTTCTTTAAGATAAACAACACAATGGGAGCAGTGAACGTGAACCAGGGCCATAAATTTCCAGCAGGATGTCTAAACAGTATAAAGCTCTGTCTCTCTCTGGATGAGTAGAGCTGCACAGAGAAGGCTTCATAAAGGAATCCTGTCATTCTTTTGTTCAGTTGCTGCTTTTGTGTGACAGACTTTTTAAATAAGCTGCAGAAGAATTGTAGAAATTATAAAAAATCTTGCTATGCGCTTTGTTCCATCATAAGATGAGTTTGTAAGTTTCCTCCAACAACAATGCAGAAAAACGAATGGCGGGAAAAAAAAATCTTCTGAATATGAATCCACTTCCTGTCCGAGCCTCCTGAAAGACACTCTTTGTGTTTTCTCTGCTGTCACACTCCATTCTCTGAGCCCCTCTGAGCCAACAGAGAGCCATTTAAGCACGTGTCTGCTTTATCATGGAAATGTAACCTACATCTGTTGTGCAAACACACACAAACACACATTCAAATGCTACCGCAGAAACTATGGCAGGGTTAGCTTATTGGGGGCAGTAACGGAGGGTGATAACCTCCCAGCAGATTAATCCAGAGTGCAGCAGTCAGAGGAGGAAGTGGGCCGGCGGCCGGCGCTTTCCCCGCACAGAGAATCTTATCAGCATCTGGGAAGGCTTAACTTGATCTCACTTTGTGCCGTCAGTCGTGTTATTCAGGTAGTGTCTAATCCCGCTGTGTTTAATCATGCGCCGCTCTGCCAGTTCAGGCTGCTTCCGGCAGGAAGAGCCTGAACACCACGAGTTTAAATCAAGAGTCGGACACAAAGCGGGACACAAATGACGGTCTTGGTCGTATCTCCTGTTGTCACCGTGCATGCGGTCAAATGTCCAGGTGCAGGATTTACACTTTATGTACCCAAGAGCAAAAACAAATGCTTTGAAATTCAGTCTGAAAGAGCTCAGCGTGGTCATTGATCTGCAGTTCTTCTGCACGGAGCTGCAGCCTCTTTAAAAAGTGAAGAATGCTGCAGCTTGCGCTGAATGCAATGAAATGTTCTCTAAAACGAAGCATAGGAGGAAGGTTATGCTTGGTTTTGGCATTCGACAGGTGGAGCCTTATTTTCAGGGAAAAGCAGAGAGGCCAGAATTTGGTTGGGCTACGTGTCAAGCTACTTAAAAAAAGGACTATTTCCATCCCCAAGATGCCGAACATAGGCGTGAAAGAGGTGCTCTGGTGTATATAAAGCACACGCTTTGCTGACTCAGCTAAGCTTTTAAATTGAACGAACAAATGATCGAGACAGAAAACGAATCTGGTTCTCTTTCTCTTTTTTCCCCTCTCACCCTGTTTAGAGGAGTGGGGTTAAATGAAATGCATTGAAGGATGGGGACAGAAACCTGTTTTCTAAAGAACATTTTCAGCTGGTCCCCTCAGGATAGCGCCTTATCCATTGCTCCATTGTCCAGTTCTGATGCTCACGTCCACGTGGCCACATCGGTAAATCAGAGGGTCGGTCACTTTGACGGACAGCCTCCACCGCCCACAGGGAAGGCCTCACAAGAACTGACGTTTTGGAGTTGCCTTCACCCACTTGTCCAGCCATCACACTCGCTCAAATCCTTATGCTTGCCCATTTTCTTGTTTCAGACACATCAACTTTGAGAGCAAAATGTGTCCTTGCTGCCTAATAAACACCCGACAGGTGGCACGCTGAGGCGATAATCAGTGTCACTCACTGCAGCGGACAGCGGCCAAAACCCGATCAGAGTTCATTTAAACAAAGTCTGAGAGCCTGCTTTTACGTAACCTGTGAATTATAGTTATTGAGAAGACAAACGAAGTTGGTTTGAAAACAGTTTTTACAGTTATCCAGATGCCACCCGTCCATGGGATGCTTCCTGGATCCCTTCTTTGTATTCCACTGCTTTAAACTAACATCACTTTGTTTGTATGCTGGTAACAAGGAAATACTCCCCCCCCACCACCCCCCCCAAACCTGCCCACAG
This sequence comes from Menidia beryllina, assembly GCA_013363375.1. Taxonomy (NCBI): domain Eukaryota; kingdom Metazoa; phylum Chordata; class Actinopteri; order Atheriniformes; family Atherinopsidae; genus Menidia; species Menidia beryllina. The sequence continues at coordinate 561,355 of JABUIW010000217.1, forward strand.
GCAGAAGGCTCCCTGCAGGATCGTGCCCAAGGTTTTTCCCATTAAATGAAAGCTGCAGAGGTTTCAGATGAACATGTGAAGTAGTTAGCCAGTGGGGGGAAAGTAGCCAATTAAGAAAGGCCGAGGGCAGGCCCCTCAGAGAAAATGAATTCCTCTTAATTATTGTGTATGCTAATGAGTTTGCCTCCTGATTGCAAGCACGCAGCGAATTATTGGAAAACGGCGTTAAGCTTCTGTTGCTTTTCGCCCACACACTCCGCTAGTGACTGACTGAGCAGAACATTTGTGATTAAGAATCCTTAGAGCCATTTTAAAAAGAAAAAATGCATTGTCTGTACTTTATTTAATAAGATTTAGAAGAAACATGTCACAGTCTTTGTTGATATATTGTTTTTCCCAGAAAAAAACACAAACGCATCACTTATTTATTGAAAGTACATGAGTTCAGTGATTAAATTAGGGCCTGTTTCAGTCAAGCTTTGCTCTGCCTTGGGTTTGATTTAGGAATAAACCTTTCACATCACAAAGCTTAAAATGGAAGACGTTGTATAAGTGTAAGTAAGTAGACTGACTAGCTTTCGTGTTCGTGTTACAACAGAAAGCTCTCCTTCTCTTTGGCTGCACAGTTGTGGGAACTTCTCAACCCCAATCTGTGATTCTTCTCCTCAGAAGTAATCCTCCTGATCCTCACCTCCCTTTATTTGTCTTACTTACATAACACAACCAGCCACAAGGGCAATTCAGCAGGTGCTCTCCATGTGACACCACCGAAAGCTGATCTCGTCTAATGTTGCAGCTCAGGTCTTTTTACGTTATTACCAAAGTAATGTAGCGACTCCAAATCTTTTTGGAAATCCAAATATCCAAGAGCATTCTGAAGATCTGAGTAAGCTTTTACGTCTCCAAAATCAAACATGGCCGCTTACATTTGCAGAAAAGTGAGTTCTTTATAGCTTGTTCAGATAAACAATAGGACGACAGAGCAACAGATCCACCTAATTAACTGGGAGTAAGGGCCTGTGGGATTTATTTAAACTGATTTCTGACAGGATGTCTGTCAGTAAGCGTGCAGCTTTCTGCTCTTTTCTGATGGATTAGTGTGTGGATGGTTATCTTGGCATTGTCGTGGCGGGATAAATGTCACATAATCGGATGGCCTCGGTAATTGTTTGTACACCTGGCAGCAGAATAAATAAACTGAGCCGCTTCTGGTTGACAGGGCTTAAGGGGTCACTGACCAGTGAAGGATCAAGACTGGCTAAGATAGTTGGATTTGAGGTTTTAAATGGCAGATAAGGATTTGGTCAGTGTCTGACTGAGTGCAGACGCGACAAGAGAAGCAAAGAGGCCTAAATAGCCGTGCTCTGGACAGATGACACCATCCATCCCCGACGGCTTCCTGGACAAATCACCGGCCAGCCCAACGACAGCGGGAATGTGACAAATACCAGGTGGACACACTGAGTTCCTGCTGCTGCAACAGTGTACAGAGCTCAGATCCAACGTTTGGAGTGGACACGCTGATGGCTGCTCTCTGTGAGCAACCTTATGGACTCATTTGCAGCTTTATTTGTCTTTTTAAGATCGGAATCGGGCAGACAACAGGCTGATTTTGTCTTAGCTGGCTGAAAATGAGAGCCGAAACAATATGTTTGTTCGGAAAAACGTCCAGGAACGGTCACTGCTGGTGACTGGTTCATCGTTGCATTTTCAGATCAAACGATCAATAAAGGACAAAAAAAAAAAAACGTTCCATTGTCATTCATTAATTTTATCAGATATTCTATTTCAATAATAGGGTAATATAGCAATAATTGCACATTTCTAATCGGGCATTTCAGTAATCAGCATTGGCATTAAACACATCTGAGAGATGTTTTTCTCTAAAGTCTGAACAAATGCTTGAATGCTGGCAATTCTGTGACTCAATCCACTGTTCAAATGAATGACAGACTCTGTGCATCAGTTTGTCTAAAGTAGGCAGAGAACTATTTAAAATTATGTTGCAAGTATTCATATTTGTTCATTTTGGTGAAAGTGACAGTGCTGTGTTCTGTCTTTGAATAATTCTTAAGCACATTTTCCTAAAAAATTGTACAACTTTTAAAAATATGTGCCGGCAGTTTTTTTAACATCTGCCCTGAACTGGTTCCAGAGCGAACCTCCAGCCATTTGGGTTCATTTGAGCGAGTTCTTCCTCTTGCTAGATTACATTTGGCAAAGCCCTCCCTGCACATTGGGAGCTTGGCAGGGCTTAGCTGCCCATTGGCATGGGGGCAAGCCAAAGCCCCAGATGAGACAGATCAGCGGGGGCAACATTTCTGCTAGTGAGCACTTTCTCTCCAGAGAATGTCATGTGGCACCAAAACGCTACGCAAACAAAAATAGAGGGTTCACAGGGAGCCGGGAGTAACTGGAGAAAGTGGTTTGGATATGTCGGTGTGCCTCAGAAGTTGAAACTATTTTCTCAAAGTGGCTTAAATTTCTTTTGTCGTCAGACTTTAATTTTGTAGGCAGAATAATTCTACTAAAATAACCATAATGACATGTTTTACAGTTTCTGACCGAGGCTGGAGGGCTACATGTAATTTCCCTTTACTCCTAAAGTACTAAACCAGTCATTTCAATCTCTTTGTTTTCTGAGAAATCTGATATTTGATCATATATTTTCAGAGTACTAAAAAAAGGAAGGACGACAGCATCTGACTGCAGATTTTCTATTCAGTTTGGTAGTTTTGTAAAATCCTGCTGGGAGGCTAAACCGTAAAAGTCCCGACTATTACTGTTTGATTTGTATTGTAACCGTCAGGGCAGCAGATAGCCGTCATCTCAGCGTTTTCTCATCAGCTTTTCCAAACACCGAGGTGGGAAGATGTGGCTTGGCTGCTGAGTAACGCCTGGTTTTGTGTGGCGTTGAGTCCACCCTTGAACTGAGCCTCAGAGTACAGAGATAATCCCTGAAATTGTAAGAATGCCTACAGGCATTCACGCTGTTGTGGTCCAGTTCGGCCATTTTTATCATTCAGTATGTGTTAGTCCATTCGCCCAACTCCTTCCCCTCACTTCAGCTGATTTCAAGCGACTGTATCGAATCGTTGGGCTTGTTCAGCAGAACGCTGCTACGCCTTTTGGTGTTGAAGTCTCTTTAATTTTTTTACATTTTTTAGATTACTGATGCGATCCTGAATCTCTCCAGGCGCTCACGGTGTCACCATCACGTGGCTTCTAGTTTTGGCTCAGGAGGTCAGAATGTCAGGGGAACTGTAGCCAAGTGGCTCCAGGTGGGACCATCACCATGACGACTAAATGACTGCTCTGTTCAGTGTGTCATTCGCGCGCACACACACACACACACATGCAGCCCGCATATAGAAACACACAGTAATACACAGGAACACACGCATTAACACACATTCTCAATAGATCTGTTTCGTTTAGTCTTCAAGTGGTCTTGAGCTGTCTCCTCCAATACAGCTGTTCCTGACCTTTGACCTTTTTCATACTGTACTATTTCGCTTGATGTTAAACTTCATTTAATTTCGATTCACATGTGTTTGAGCTTCACTTTGCCGTTTTTTATGGTCCTGTTTTCTTCTAATTTGTTAATCTTTTGTCCAATTGGTTGGAATCTTTTGGTACCTTGATGAAAATTTCCAGGCCTTTTACTAATTTTTCTTCTTCTAATCAATTTGCCATTCTTTTTCTACTCTTCAGGTTATCTTTAAAGGATCCTTCAGCTTTTGTTATTTTACTTTCAAATGACTTCTTGCCACATTTCAATGTTCTCTTATCTTTTCTTGACTTTCTGCAAGACAACATGTATGCAATCTTTGAGGTTTTGAGGTTCATTTGTAGATCAAACCTAGAACAACAGCTTTTCCTGGATTTCCGTTGGTCGTGGTCTTTAGAGTGGACGTTGATAAAGAGAGGATTTTGATAAAAGCCTCCCAAGCAGCGCCATGGCGAGGCTGCATGTCAGAGTCTCAGAGGATAATTCAGAGGACTCTCGGGCTGCATGGGGTAGCTGGTCTTCTTCTTCTTCTTCTTTGAAGGATGTCGTCTCAGTAACTCCATCGGCCTCATTCTGCTCATGATCCTGTGGAGGTCTGCTACTATACTGAGTTAAGTTAATATTAGTAATAGTCATATTAGATATTTAATATCGTACCCGGTGACAGAAACTGACAGCCCTCTCCAACTACCGCAAAAAAGTCTAACTTGTCCAATCTCAGTCAGTCAGTTTACTGTCTGTCTGTCTGGGATTTCCTTTATTTGTGAATCTGAACTGAGGGGGAGCCAGCAGTTTAAAGCCCCGTACACTAGGGCTGACATTGACTCAGTGAGGCACACAGCTGCTGTTATTGTGACATTCTATCTTTTTTGCGATTGTTTTGTGGTCCAGTCTGGCTTTGGTTTCTCGCTGATCTCCCTGATGACGGCAGGTGTTTTGCTTCTGTTTTGGTGTTATCTGTCGACCCCCCCACCTCCACAGCCCCTCACAGGCCGGGCAGAACAGACCCGTCCAGCTCTGCTGCAGCAGAACCAACACCTGGGCCCGACACGTCGCGGGGCTGAGCGGTGGCCTCTCACTCACCTGCTGCTTTTTTCTTTTATCAGAAGCAACAGCTGCTTCTCAAAGCAATGCTGGAGCTCCCTAACAACCTAGAAAAGGATGAATGAAAAATAGAGCTGAACCGGTAAAGCATTTAAATGTTTTTTTATTGCAGCTGCTGTAAAAAAACGAGGACTCGACTGACTCGGCTTCTTTCTTTCATAAAAACTCAAAGGGAGCCATAATCTAAATGAAATGATTGAAATGCAGCACCCGTTTTCTCTTACTGTCATTATTCGTGGTTAAACCAAAAACAGGGCGGGAGAAGGATCCAAATACTGGACGACAAGTTAAAGAAACCAAGATGGGTTGAAGGTTTTGGAGGTTTTAATTATTACCAAAAAGTGCTGCTTTGGCAGGATAGAACATTTGACTTTTTCAGAGGAAAGCTTTCCTCATGTCCTAAATATTGAGTGAGTTTGGCTATCAAAAGCCTGTTGAAAGATCCCAGGTTGGTTCTCTGCCTTACAGATGCTAAATCACCATGGTGACATGGTTCCCTATCTTCATATTGTCTTCAGTCTGCTTTCCCCTCAGTACTACAAATAAAAATGTATCCCTGAAGTTTTTCTATAAAGTGGAAATTTAGCATTTCAGAAGTTCCTCTGACAAAAAGCCTCCTTCGGTAACAGATGTAGCTCACATCCTGCAGAGAGATGGAGCTGTTAAAGCGCGCAAACGACTGTGTGATGTCCTTGCATCTTGCTTCAGTGGAACTTGGCAGAAATTCACCAAGGAATCTTAAAAAAGGACTTTGTCCGGCGTCCAGGTCCCCCACCTCCCAATTAAAACTCTTTGGATCTGAGGCTCTGTTTGCTGAACAGAAGGCCATATGCATTACAGCTCTATAATTAGTCTGAGAATCACTCGGGTGCTGGAAAAAGAACTTAAATAGTCGGTGCAGTCTCGGTTGTAAAAGCAGCTCTTAGAAGAGAAAATGTTAAGCCAACAAAAAAAAAAAAACTCAACCCGGCTTCTCAGGGTTGAACAAATCCCTCGGAGGGATGCTTTTCTACCACATGGACAACACGCCACACGTCGCATTCTCGTCTTTCTCTTCTGTCCGCGTACTTTACACTTTTGATAGATCTACTCAGATTTCTCAGGGAGGGACTCACACTGTGTGTAATCACTATTGATGAGTTGAGGCTCTATCATGGAGCTACGGAGGGATTCTATTGAGTTTCACGGGGAAATATCGGTCGCTAAACGTCAGTAATCCTGCGCTGCCATATGGCAAATTGAAATGGATTTTCCCTGGTCGATGTTTCCTGCCACGGCCAGATTCCCTCCCCTGCCTGTGCATCAGGCACCAGAGACTCATGCTGGAGATTACTCACTATTCCGCTGTTAAGTTTTCCCTGCGAACCGGCGGGCGTCCTCCACCCGGGGCCTAAAGTCACACATCTGCGGCAGCTGGAGAGCAGCTCACGTATTAGAGCAACAAAGCTCAGTCCTTGGCCAGCCGACTGATCTTTCCTTTCCCTCAGCCATCTGCTGCCATCAGAGCCTAGCCGTCAAAACTCAAATTTTACGGAAGCTGAAAGAGCTCTTTTCGGGAACGAGCAGCTGAGGTCCCTTTCTTTGACTTTTTATGCGCCGTGCTACTGACAGAGCGCCTGAATATGTGCTGCACCTTTTGGTTTCGGGCCACTTCATGTAATTGGGATATTTTTTTGCCTATAATATGATTAAAAGACTTTCTAATGTTTTTTTCTAATGGTTTTCTGCAGTTGCACGGGGCTGTTTTCTCATTTTGCAGACACTCCAGTCTAAATTATAGACTGCACACATCATGCATTTATGATTACAACGTCAGAAGTCATTTTCTACTGAGTTTGAGGACTCCATGCAGCCATGGATGGGGTTTAGAAGCACACTGTGCCACAGAGCCAGAGGAGAAATCATTTATTTGGAATGACCAATTATCCATTATTTACATTATGGTGCAAAAGTCTCGATCCAAACGTTCTTTATTATTTTCTTTATTTCTTTCTAGCAGTCAGACTTTCTTTTAATATTTCTAAGAATCAGGTGTGTAATATTCCGTCATACTTTCTAAACGTCTTTCAAATCTATCTTTTGGAAACTGGCTGCTTTTAACCCATTTTCTAGTCAAGTCTAGTCCTTTTTCCGCATATTCCCAGGGGAACATTTTCCTGTGTTTGTTAGACCTACCTATGATTTGGTCATAAATGAAGAACCCAACTCAAGGTCAGGGGTTTGTCTGCGCACAACTGACAACTTGGAAAAGAGACAGTTTGAAATCACCAAGGTAGAAGTGAAACAATCCGGTGGTCAGCACTGTTGCTTTGCACAAAGAGGTCTCAGATCCTGTCCGTGGCCTTTTTGTGTGCCGTTTGTTTGTTCTATGCTTGGCTTTTCTCTCGTGCTTTGCAGCCCTGAATTGGACAAGGGAGGGTTCCCATTACCGTACTTTACCAGCCATGATTTTAAATGAGCCATCAGTTCCATTCAAATCACCACAAAACGGAGCTTCATCGGTGGTAAAAGATTCCAGAATGGGAGTTGCTTCTTCTGTTTTGGTTTGATTTTCGACAGGTTTCACAAAAAGCAGCTTTTTCCTCTTTTTATTAGAAGGAATTTCTTTACGCACGGCCCGGTGGTGTGGTGGTTAGCACCATCTCCTGACAGCAAGTGGGTTCTGGGTTCAAGTCCCCAGGGGAACATGGACCTTTCTGGGTGGAGTTTGTTGTCTCCTGTGTCTGTGGCTTTTCTCCGGGTTCTCCGGCTTCCTCCCACCGTCCAAAAACCTGCACGTTAGGTTGATTGTTCGTCCTTGTGTGTCTCTGTGTGTACCCTGCCTCTTGACCATTGACTACTGGGTTAGGCTCCAGTTCCCCCGCGTCCCCATTAGGGAATAAGCGCTTACGAAAATGGATGGATTAATGGAATTTCTTTACTTTTTCCAGATCGAGAACATCATCTCGCCCATGACCAAACTGTCTTTTTTAAGCTCATGTTCTTTTTCTTTAAATCTACTCCCGAAAGTTTGCTGGGTCCAGAATGGGAAGGGAATATTGTAGAGGGTTTAATCCCTCACACTTGTGGGGATTATCTTCCATTTGATATCAGATATGCAGCAGTCAGATGGGGCCGGACTGCCTCCCATAATGCTTATATTTTAGTACGCTCACTTGTACGCACACACTGCAGCATTTTTGTATTTCTATCCACAAAAAGGGTGTCACAACTTCTGTGGAGGATCAATGAGGAGTGTCATCTATGTGAAACCGAATAGCTTCCTTTTTGGGCCCAGATTAAGATACTCTGGGATGCTCTGTACTCTAATGACTCAGTTTCATGCCAGCAGAGCAGATTATTGTACATTTGACCTGGATTGAAGGATTCGCATTTCATACGTCGTGGCTGTGTGTGTTGGGGGGGGGGGGGCGGTGGTGCAACAGGATGTATTTTTTTGGTAGGAAGCCTCAATGCCAACATGAGAAGCAGCAGATGGATATTAGCACAGCAAGGGCAGAGGAAGTATAAAAACACATAAAGAAATACCTTAAAGGTTCACATTTCTACCAGTCAAACTGGGCTACTGTCATGGGATCTATTGGATGCAAATGGACAAACGGTCTGGAATAAATTGAAGTGTTGAATGTTCTCACTCTGATGGATAAGAGTGAGAAAAGGACTGTTATGTTTCACATTATCGGGAAAACTGAACCAGCTTTTCCCACAGGGCTCTAATTTGACCTCATGCATACACGATAACTTGTAAATTGTATTTGTGAATATGACCATGGTTGTCCTGCTGGTTGCAGGAAATCGCAGAATCCAGAATTTAACGATTTTCCTAATTTTTAAAGGAAAAAATACCAATTCAGTCTACATTTTAAAAATGTTTTCACTTTGAATGTCGACCAAACCACGTTATATTGATGTTTGAGAAATTCTTATTTAATTTGCATTTGTTTTAAAGACAAAAGCAGAAAGTGTAATGTTTTACAAAACTATTCTACTTTATGAATAATGGATGATATTATGTGCCTGCTCGTCTTCTCATGCTTTACTCAGCCATTATGTGACTATCAGTGAGTGGGAGTTGTGTTTTCTTCCAAGTTTATATATTTTGATTAGCAAATATGTTGCAAAAGCTCAAGATTTCTTCTTCCACATGCAAGCCTAACAAGAACATCTCTAAAAATGGAGATAATTATTGGAATTGTGAGGAGCGCCAACACTTTGCAAAGTTAAAAAGTTTCTAGTTGCATTTTCAGGGTCACTTTGCATGTGACGGT